>JADRCH010000247.1:1462228-1486799 GCA_019843965.1 Rhynchomys soricoides | reverse complement strand
AAAGAAAGAAAGAAAGAAAGAAAGAAAGAAAGAAAGAAAGAAAGAAAACCATGTTCTCCCATGTATATGGATCCTAGCCTGCAATGTACAAATGTGTACGTAAGCAAATGTATGTGTATACAGTAGACCACATAGAAGGGAGAAGCTGGATGCTATCAGAAGTGAGACAGGACAGAATACAGGACAAGGACCTGTGAGCAGGAAGAAGAGCAAAAAGCTGTTTTATAATTTTCACTCTGTCATTGAATTTTCACGTTTTTGTGGTAGATGAGTGCATAAAAAGGTAATCAAGTGAAGGAGCCTATGCTGGATGGCCTTATGTCAACCTAACACAAGCAAGAGTAATCTGGGAGGAGGAGGCCTCAACTGAGAAAATAAGGTCATATGGCCACCATAATATCAGGCCATAGGCAAGCCTGTGGGACAGTGTCTTAATTAGTGATTGTTGGGGGACCGCCCTGCCAGGCCACTGTGGGTAGTCTATCCTTGGGCTAGTGATTCTGGGTTCTATAAGATCAAGCCATAAGCAGCAAGACAGTAGAGCACCCCTCCATAACCTCTGCATCAGCTCCTGCCTCCAGGTTCCTTCATTGCTTGAGTTCCAGTTCTGACTTCCTTTTAATGATTAAAAACAAAGAAAGAAAACAGGATTCTTCAAACCTCTATAGTCCTTAATACTAAATGTTCCTATACGAGAAAGCTTCTTACTGTTTCAATAAGCAAATCAATTACAAAAATAAAAAATCTAAAAATTTTAAATTCAATTGTTGAACACTTTACCTAAGGGGAATAAAAGTGAACTATAAGAATGATTTTGACAGACATGGTGATTCATTCCTATAATCTTAACACTCAGAATGCTGAGGCAAAAGGATTGCCTGAGTTCCAGGCCAGCCTGGGCTTTATAAGACTCTCTCTTAAAAATATCAGCAGCAAATGAAATGGTTTCATCACATGCATTGTACATCACATGTGCACTGGGCGCCACATACAGAATGCTGGAATAAACCTTTAGTGGTACATGAATATAAAACAAAAGTGAATTAAGAAAAGGGCAGCAAAGGAGAGTGTGGAGATTCCAGAGTGACTGTAGATTGAAAATCATGATTTTCTTTTTTAAAAAAACTTTTATTTTTTTTTTTTTTATTTTTCCTACTTTAGTTACATTTCAAATATTTCTCCCTTTCCAGATCTCCCCTTTGGAACCTCCCCATTTCCACCCCCCTTCCCCTGCCACTATGGGGGTATTCTCCCACCCACCCATCCATCCACTCTCATCTTCACTCCTTGGTATTCTCCTCTACTGGGGGATCTAACACTTTCAGGCCCAAGGGCCTCTCCTCCCCCTGATGGCCAACAAGACCCCCCTCTTCCGCACATGTGGCCAGCACCATGGGACCCTCCCGGTGTATTCCTTGGTTGGTGAATCAGTCTCCAGGAGTAGGGGGGGGGGGGGGGGAGTCAGGCCAGTTGCCACAGTTGCTGCCTCCCCAGGGCTGCAAACTCCCTCAGTTCCTTCAGTCCCTTCTCAAGTCCTCCATCTAGGAACTCACACTCAGCCTTACGGTTGCTGTGAAGTGACTCTTGGGTATCTCAAACTTTTGGGCTAATAACCACTTAACAGTGAGAATATACAATGTTCATTCTTTTGTGACTGCGTTACCTCGCTCAGGATGATATCTTCAAGTTCCATCCATTTGTTTACGAATTTCATGAAGTCATTGTTTTTAATAGCTGAGTAGTATTCCACCGTGTAAATGTACCACATTTTCTGTAACCATTCCTCTGTGGAGGGACATCTGGGTTGTTTCCAGCTTCTGGCTATTATAAATATGGCTGCTATGAACATAGTGGAACATGTGTCTTTATTACATGTTGGAGCATCTTCTGGGTATATGCCCAGGAGTGGAATAGCTGGGTCCTCAGGTAGTAGTATGTTCATTTTTCTGAGGGTCTGCCAAACTGATTTCCAGAGAGGTTGTATCAACTTGCATTTCCACCAGCAATGGAGGAGTGTTCCTCTTTCTCCACATCCTCACCAACATCTGCTGTCACCTGAGTTCTTGATCTTAGCCATCCTGACTGGTGTGAGGTGAAATCTCAGGGTTGTTTTGATTTGCATTTCCCTGATGACTAAGGATGTTGAACATTTCTTTAGTTGCTTCTCAGCCATTCGAGTTTCCTCAGTTGAGAATTCTCTGATTAGCACTCTTCCTCATTTTTTGATAGGATTATTTGGATCTCTGGAGTCTAGCTTCTTGAGTTCTTTGTATACCTTGGATATAAGCCCTCTATTGGATATAGGATTGGTAAATATCTTTTCCCAATCTGTAGGTTGCTGTTTTGTCCTATTGACAGTGTCCTTTGCCTTACAGAAGCTTTTTAATTTTATGAGATCCCATCTGTCGATTCTTGATGTTAGAGCACAAGCCATTGGTGTTCTGTTCAGGAACTTTTCTCCTGTGCCCATGTGTTCGAGACTTTTCCCCACTTTCTCTTCTATTAGATTCAGTGTATCTGGTTTTATGTGGAGGTCCTTGATCCACTTGGACTTGAGCTTTGTACAGGGAGATAGGAATGGATCAATTCACAATCTTCTACATGTAGACTGCCAGTTGAACCAGCACCATTTGTTGAAGATGCTGTCTTTTCCCCACTGTATGGTTTTAGCTCCTTTGTCAAATATCAAGTGTCCATAAGTGTGTGGGTTCATTTCTGAGTCTTCGATCCTATTCCATTGATCTACTTACCTGTCACTGTACCAATACCATGCAGTTTTTATCACTACTGCTCTGTATTACAGCTTGAAGTGAGGGAGGCTGATTCCCCCAGAACTCCTATTATTGTTGAGAATAGTTTTTCCTATCCTGGGCTTTTTGTTATTCCATATGAATTTGAGAATTGCTCTTTCTAGGTCAATGAAGAATTGAGTTGGGATTTTGATGGGGATTGCATTGACTCTCTAGATTGCTTTCGGCAGGATGGCCATTTTAACTATATTAATCTTGCCAATCCATGAGCATGGGAGATCTTTCCATCTTCTGAGGTCTTCTTCGATTTCTTTCTTCAGAGACTTTAAGTTCTTATCATGCAGATCTTTCACTCTTTTGGTTACAGTCACACCAAGATATTTTATATTGTTTTGTGACAATTGTGAAGGGTGTTATTTCCCTAATTTCTTTCTCAGCCTGTTTATCCTTCGAGTAATTTTGTATCCGTTATTTTTGTTAATTTTGTTATCCGTATTTTGTATCCGGACACTTTGCTGAAACTGTAGCAGATCTCTGGTGGAGTTTTTGGGGTCACTTAAGTATACCATCATATCATCTGCAAATAGTGATATTTTGATTTCTTCCTTTCCAATTTGTATCCCTTTGATCTCATTTTGTTGTCTGATGGCTTTAGCTAGAACTTCAAGTACTATATTGAATAGATAGGGAGAGAGAGGGCAGCTTTGCCTAGCCCCTGATTTTAGTGGGATTGCTTCGAGTTTCTCTCCATTTAGTTTGATGTTGGCTACTGGTTTGCTGTATATTGTTATTACTATGTTTAGGTATGATCCTTGAATTCCTGATCTTTCCAAGATTTTTATCATGAAGGGATGTTGAACTTTGTCAAATGCTTTTTCAGCATCTAACGAAATGACGATGTGGGTTTTATTTTGTTTGTTTGTTTATGTAGTGGATTACACTGATAAATTTCCAGGTATTGAACCATCCCTGCATCCCTGGGATGAAGCCTACTTGATCATGGTGAATGATCGTTGTGATGTGTTCTTGGATTCGATTTGCAAGAATTTTATTGAGTATTTTTGCATCGATATTCATAAGGGAAATTGGTCTGAAGTTTTCTTTTATTGTCGTGTCTTTGTGAGGTTTTGGTATCAGTGTAACTGTGGCCTCAGAGAATGAATTTGGTATTGTTCCTTCCATTTCTATTTTGTGGAATAGCTTGAAGAGTATTGGTATTAGGTCTTCTTTGCAGGTCTGATAGAATTCTGCACTGAACCCATCTCGTCCTGGGCTTTTTTTGGTTGGGAGACTTTTAATGACTGCTTCTATTTCTTTAGGGGTTATGGGACTGTTTAGATGGTTTATCTGATCCTGATTTAACTTTGGTAATTGGTATCTGTCTAGAAACTTTTCCATTTCCTCCAGATTTTCCAATTTTGTTGTGTATAGGCTTTTGTAGTAAGATCTGATGTTTTTTTAATTTCCTCATAGAGTGTTTTGTTATATCTCCCTTTTCATCTCTAATTTTATTGATTTGCATAATGTCTCTGTGCCCTCTTGTTAGTCTAGCTAAGGGTTTATCTATCTTGTTGATTTTCTCAAAGAACCAGCTCCTGGTTTTGTTGATTCTTTGTATAGTTCTTTTAGTTTCTACTTGGTTGATTTCAGTCCTTAGTTTGATTATTTCCTGCCTTCTACTCCTCTTGGGTGTATTAGCTTCTTTTTGTTCTAGAACTTTCAGGTGTGGTGTTAAGCTGTTAGTGTATACTCTCTCCTGTTTCTTTTAGGAGGCATTCAGAGCTATGAGTTTTCCTCTTAACACTGCTTTCTTTGTGTCCCATAGGTTTGAGTAAGTTGTACTTTCATTTTCATTAAACTCTAGGACGTCTTTAATTTCTTTCTTTATTTCTTCCTTGACCAAGTTATCATTGAGCAGAGCATTGTTCAGCTTCCATGTGTATGTGGGCTTTCTGTTGTTGTTGCTGCCATTGAAGACCAACCTTAATCTGTAGTGATCTGATAGGAGGCATGGGATTATTTCAATCTTCTTATATCTGTTGAGGTTTGTTTTGTGACTAATTATATGATAAATTTTGGAGAAGGTACCATGAGGTGCTGAGAAGAAGGTATATTCTTTTGATGTAGGATGTTCTGACATTTATAACAGATGTTCTATAGATATCTGTTAAACCCATTTGGTTCATAGCATCTGTTAGTTTCACTGTGTCTCTGTTTAGTTTATGTTTCCAAGATCTGTCCATTGTTGATAGTGGGTGCTGAAGTCTCCCACTATTAGTGTGTGAGGTGCAATGTATGCTTTGAGCTTTAGTAGAGTTTCTTTTATGAATGTGGGAGCTTTTGTATTCGGGGCATAGATTTTCAGAATTGAGAGTTCTTCTTGGTAGATTTTTCCTTTGATGAGTACGAAGTGTCCTTCCTTAACCTTTTTTGATGACTTTTGGTTGAAAGTCAATTTTATCTGATATTAGAATGGCTACTCCAGCCTGTTTCTTGGGGCTATTTGCCTGGAAAATTGTTTTCCAGCTCTTTACTCTGAGGTAGTGTTTGACTTTAAGACAGAGGTGCGTTTCCTGGATGCAGCAAAATGCTGGGTCCTGTTTATGGATCCAGTCTGTCAGTCTATGTCTTTTTATTGGGGAGTTGAGACCATTGATGTTAAGAGATATTAAAGAATAGTGATTGTTGTTTCCTTCTATTTTTTATGTTGTTTATATGTTTGTGTGGCTATCTTCTTTTGAGTTTGTTGAAAGATTACTTTCTTGCTTTTTCTTGAGTGTAGTTTCCCTCCTTGAGTTGGTGTTTTCCATCTATTATCCTTTGTAGGGCTCGGTTTGTGGAAACATACTGTGCAAATCTGGATTTGTCATAGAATATTTTGGTTTCACCATCTATGATTATTGAGAGTTTTGCTGGGTATAGCAGCCTGGGCTGGCATTTGTGTTCTCTTAGAGTCTGTATGAGATCTGCCCAGAATCTTCTAGGTTTCATAGTCTCTGGTGAGAAGTCTGGTGTAATTCTGATAGGTCTGCCTTTATATGTTACTTGCCCCTTTTCCCTTACTGCTTTTAATATTCTTCCCTTGTTTTGTGTATTTGGTGTTTTGACTATAATGTGACGGGAGGAATTTCTTTTCTGGTCCAGTCTATTTGGCGTTCTGTAGTCTTCTTGTATATTTATGTTCATCTCTTTCTTTAGGTTAGGTAAGTTTTCTTCTATAATTTTGTTGAAGATATTTACTGGTCCTTTAAGTTGGGAATCTTCACTCTCTTCTATACCTATTATCCTCAGTTTCTGTCTTCTCATTGCATCCTGGACATCTTGGGTGTTTTGGGTTAGGAGCTTTATGGATTTTGGGTTTTCTTTGACTGTTTTGTCCATGTTTTCTATGGTATCTTTGGCACCGGAGATTCTCTCTTCCATCTCTTGTATTCTGTTGGTGATGTTTGCATCTATGACTCCTGATTTCTTTCCTATGTTCTCTAACTCCAGGGTTGTCTCCCTTTGTGATTTCTTTATTGTTTCTATTTCTGTTTTTAATTCCAGAATGATTTTGTTCAATTGTTTGATTGTGTTTTCCTGTAATTCTTTTAGGGATTTTTGTGGGTCCTCTTTAAGGGTTTCCAGTTGTTTACCTGTGTTCTCTTGAACTTCTTTAAGGGAGTTATTTATTTCCTTCTTAAAATCTTCTATCATCCTCTTGATATGTGATTTTAAGTCTGAGTCTTCCTTTTCTGGTGTGTTGGGTTATCTAGGGCTGGCTGTGGTGGGAGAGCTGGGTTCTGATGAAGCCAAGTAGTCTTGGTTTCTGTTCCTTGTGTTCTTGCCTTTGCCTTTCGCCATCTGGTTATCCCTGGTGTTAGCTGGTCTTTCTCTCTCTGACTGTGGCTTGTCTTTCCTTTAAGCTCAGGTGTCAATATCCCTTGGAGACCAGTTCTTTCTCCCAGCTGTTCCTCAGTCCCTGAGTCTGGAGTCCTCCTTCAGCTGGCTTTTCCACACAAGTGGGCGGCTGGCTTTCTCCGGGTGTTGTTTGGCTATGGAGGCCTGGTGGCCCAGGCAGAGGTCTCCAGCCACAGGTGGAAACCTGCAGGCACTTACTTCCTGGCTGTTCCCCAGTCCCTGCCCATGATTTTCACAAGTCACTTAACCTCAAGGCCTCAAGCATACTTCTCTTGAAAATGAACAGTCATTACAGAAACTTTGTACTACTGTTTAACATATACACACCCAAGTGTACCAGAATAACTCTCACACAATGAACAATTCACTCAGTGTCCAATGCATTTTATCAAAATAGCTTAAAGCCCACTACCCAAATGGCCTGTGAATCGGGAGCATGGCCATCACCTGGGAGGCTGTTAGAAACATAGACTCTCAGCACTGTCTCAGCCTTGCTAAATTACAACCTGCATTTAATACTAGTAGGTAATGCCAACACACAGCCTGTGAATGTCTGAGAAGCGCTGGGATGAAATATTTTAAAACATATCCCTAAAAGTACTGAATAACTGATAAGCTATTAAGGATTTATCAAGCTCAAATTGAAAGTTGAGGGGGCAGAATCTAGAGACATAAAGATCATTTAGGCCATTTGCAGATCCCAATACTGAGGCTCACCTGCCAGTGGGACAAGCCTAGATCTCCCACAATGGGGATGTATATAGGAAGCCTCAGGAATTGCTGAACCACCAGGGTGACAAGACTCAGGCACAGAATAGCCTGGTTAACACAGAGCCCCAATTATAAATGTGACTGTAACACATCTCACAGAAACAAGTACAAACTCTTTCATATGAAGTTATTTTAATCCTGAGGTTCAAATTATGTCTGCAAATGATGTTCCAGAAGATACTGTCAGTGAAAGACATAAAGCCACCTTGAGTGAAGATCAGGAGAACAATGGGCAATAGAAACACATCTACAAAGACCCTAGGTATCAAAATTATTACTAAATACGTTTTCAAAACAAATTAGGTATTGTTTGCCAGCCACTTAAATGAAAAAAGAAAGGAACTATTAATAGCAGAAACTAATAAAATATAGATACCTTAAAATTATGACTAAAATACAGTATATAATTACTTACAGAAAGCCAGTGATTTCATGCTTATATTGAGATTTTAGATATTAGCAATGTTTGAATTATTATCTTATCTTTAGACAGGATTTAAATAAGATCATCTTTTGGAATTTAAAAATACAACCCTAATGGTTATTTGATACACATGTAACATTGAGATGACCTGTGTATTTTCAGAGCACTTTTAGGCAAAAAACTTTAAAGACATAGAATGAACTACATTACATAGTAGGAGGTGGAACTCCTACTTCGTAGTGTTCATAATATTCACAACAGTTTGTGAGCACACGGAGGGTGCTCAGGCTAGTATTTGTTCAAATCACCTTTGATTAAAGGATGATGGTTTCTCCATTGTACTTATAATTTTTTAAGAAAAATGCTGTATTTTAAAAATATATTTAAGGTGGGTCTGATGGCTGATGCTGTTAATTCAAGCACTCAACAAAGAAAGGTAGGAAAACTGTAAGTCTGAATTCAGCCTAGTCGACATAGGAAATCCAGGCCAGTCAGAGTTACACAGTGAAGCTCCTCCCCCTGTCTCTCTCTGTGCACGTCTGTATACATACATATACATGTCTAACAATATACATATGCATATATATTTAACACAGCACTGGCTACTTGTCAGAACTGTAGGCATTACTCACCTTTGCATTCTGCTGGGTGTACTGAACAACAATTCGAGATAGCAAAGACCAAAGAGCAGGGTCAGCAGGGTTACTAGAGGGAACATAAACATGCTCACCTTAAACATGGGAGTTACTTTAACCACAAAAAAGCACAGCAAATATTTTAACTTTAAAGTGTTTTAGACACCTAAGCAAGTTCATATCAATTGCTCATATTTAACTGGAAATGCCTTAAACTTTAGCAAACAAACTCTACTGTTTTCTATACACTAAGAGTTCTTATATTCTTACAACATGAAGGAAAACAGTATCGTGCTGACAAAATTATGAGACAAATAAAATCAGTTAAGGAACATAGCATGTGTGTTCGGAAGACCTACAAAGAACTTTAAGGGCATAGGATGAACACCACTAGTAAGCAGGAGGATGGAACTCTAAGAGAAATAGTTCATAAGGCATGCACTTCATATTAATTTTTTAGTCCAGCCAGAGAGATGGCTCAGTGGGCTAAGGCCCTTAACCTGAGCTGTGATTGAGGCTCTCAACCTTCCTCGCACTGTAGCCCTGTCATACAATTCCTCATGGTGCAGTGACCCACCAATAACAAAATTATTTGGTTGCTACTTTAAACAACTGTAAATTTGGTGCTGTTATGAGTCTTAATGTAAATATTTTTGAAGACAGAGATTTGCCAAATTGGTTGCGAGCCATAAATTGAAAAGCTCTGATGTATGGAAACTTTAACCATCTGGGAACCATATGGGTTAGCCATAGAGCTGGGAGAGAAGTGAACCCTGCCAACTGGCTCCCGTCCTCACAAGTGCATGCTACTGGTGTGTACCCCGCTCACCCCATCAGAAATAAGAGGGCCCAGTTGGCAAAGGTTATGGATATGAATAAATGAAGAAAGAAAAAGAAATTAAAGCTACAACACATGAAAACACAATAATTCCTGTTAAATATCATTCGGGTTGTTGTTGTTGTTTGTGTGTTTGTTTTCGTTTGTTTCAGTTTGGTGAATCAGTATCTCTGAGTAGCCTTGGCTATCCTGGAACTCGCTCTGTAGACTAGGCTGGCCTCACACTCAGAGGCTAGCCTAGTCTACAAATATGTGTTGATATAGATCAGTTAATGAACTGACAATATTACAAACTTAGGAATTATAGACTTTCCTATCAGAGTAAGTGGAGGTTCTCCTAAAAAAATTCATCAACTGACCAAAATAACAAGCAGTCTGATTTCCAAAATGAGATGCGTATTTCATTCTGTCATCAGAATAAAGCCTAACAGTTGAGCACAGTCACATCAAATACTATCAGTCCCCAAGGTAGACTCACCTGTGTACAGCCTTGGCCACTTGTCTTTGCACTGCCACACTGCGGCCCTGCAGTGCGTAAACTGCTGAGGTAAGAAGGCACCTGTGGTAGTCGTTTTTGTGTTTGATATGTTTCAGTAATTCATTCAGTGCTGCTTTTGACAGTGTGGCATCCTGCATTGCCAAACCTAGAGCACACAGTGCTTGAAGACTTTCTGCAGCTGGTTCCTTTAAAATAGAGCTATAAATAAATATTTAATAGTCTGTTAGCCATTAATACAGTAGTCTAATATCAAGAGGTGTTATTTAATACAAAAGCTACATTCATTAAAATAAGCCAATGTTGTGCTTAATATAAAAATAATTCTTTACATTTAAATATAATAATTATCTGACTGGAGCAAAATGACAATGATCTTTCATAGCATAAATTGACAAATCTCATTTCAAGTCACGAGGTCCATGATTTAGAAACACATTAATTGGCCTCTTTGAGTCTCACTATTAGGTAAATAATGAGAACAATTTTAGTAAAATGTTTAGTATTAATAAAACTCTATTTAATTAAAGGAAGATCAGAAGACACAGATTAGAGATGGCAGCACTCTGCTTTGTCTCCTCAGACTGAACTAAGAAAGGGCAGCAGCTTTGTGGTAGGACAAAGTGTCAGGAAAGCACTGCAGTCCCACAGTAGTAGCAGGGACCACAAACACCAGAAGCACCAGGTTTTAGTACACCACGGGTCTGGTGGGTGGCAGGTAGCAGGAGGCTCTCCCTGACAGGAGCTATAGCTGAGAGACTGAGGCCATTTTCTTGTCTCCTCAGCACAGAACCTGATCTTGCATGCTTCTAGTTTAAGAAGAAAGGAGACCCAGGGCCCACTAGGGCTGGCACTAGAGAATGGGTTCTCAGCCCTTCCCAGCAAGGTCACACAGAGTTATAACTGGAAGCCATTTTCAAAAGGGCTTATCAATTTCCCTCAATGCCTAGAGGGTCAGAAACCTCTCCATGTTTGTATATACAGGTTCCAAGGGCCTCTTCTCATCATGGCACATTAAGCAGTCAAGGACAATGCAGGTCAGGGAAGAGATTTCCAGCGTAACAGACGTTCCTCCCTTGGGGACTGAGAGGCACTACTGAGGCAATGTGTTCCTTGTCACAGAAACCAAGGAGAACGTCTATGTGTGGTAGTGGAACCATAAGCTTCCTGAAGTGAGGAGGGGCCTCTGTCCAGAAACTTCACTGGTAAGCACTTTTGAATAGCCTGTATTAACCATCTACTGCTCCTGGAGAATTACAGCCAACTTTCTAAAACAAAACACACAAGCTTCAAGAACTCAACAAGTAGTACAGAAGTAACTCCATCATCACAGGTTCTCATTTTAATTTGTTCTGAAACCAGAAGTATGCTAGTTCTGCTCTACATTTATCTTTAAAGATGTTTTAAATGAACCATTTTTTTTTTCTTCAGGTAAACTTAAAGAGGAAGGAAGGGAGGAGGAGAGCCTCTTTGAGGATCTTGGCAACTGAACACAGTCATCTCGTGATTCCTTTTACTAAAGATTTATGGTCCACGTGGTCAATTATTCTTGAAAATAAATAAGCAATATTGGACAGATAGAAAGCTATGAATTAAGCCATGATATTTAACTCCACCTATGACTGTCAATTTAGAACAAGGCAGGTCCAATTCCCTCCATGTACTTAAAAGTTCCTAAAACATTTAAAATTTATTCTACATTGTTCAAATCTTATCTCAACGACTTTAAGGATCTGACTGGCAAGTATTAAAGCCAGCTATACATACCATTTGAAGAGTAAGGACTTGGCTGCATCCATTTTTCCTTGTTTATATTCTGTTATTGCCATGGCTGTCAAGATGTGAGCTTTGTCTTGCTCTGATTTACACACAGCCAAGGCTCTCTCATAGGCTATTATAGAGAAGGACAAGAAGCAAAGAAATAAAAACGACTCCAACCAAACACAGCATTTTCCCCTTCCCAATCCCACTTTTCAAAACAGATCTAACAGAAATTCCTTCTTCCTTGTTCTCTTGTTTTCAAGCAGACAGAATAAGATCTACCATGGTTTAGCTATTCCAAAGTAACTCAGAGGACACCTTTATGTTTGTTAGGTGACAATCCCCACCTTCTGCCTGCAAAATATACTTTGAGGTCTTAGTCACCTTAGGCAGAAAAGAAGACTTGGAAACATGAATGTATGATCACATTCCCAGTGCAGTTCAACACCCTCACCAACCAGATAACATTTAAGTGTATTTTATACATAGTGGCAGAGCCTATGCATATCAGAATTTCCTCAGTTAAAATTTTTGGAAAAATAAAAATATATTACTAACAAAAGCTGGAGCTTTTACTTATCCAAAAAAATTCATTTAAGCAGTATAGAATAGTAAGTATCTATTTCCAATGCTAACTTACATATCAACCATACAGGCCTGTGCCTTGGTCTCCTCAAATGTCCAATGGATGCTCAGTTTAAATTGTTCATTAGGGTTATTCATCATCATCCCACACTAATGAGATGGCATATGAACAGTGCTTTTTATGGCTCCTGACTCTTAGTCATATTTTAGTAAACACTGCAACCCCAGAGCTGGAGATATGGCTTAGCATTGGCTGCTCTTCCAGAGGATCAAGATTCAATTCCCAGCCCCTACACAGTAGCTTACAACGGTCTATAACCCCAGTTGCTCTCTCCTGGCCTCCAAGGACATTAGGCACACAATTGTGAACTAACAGACATGAATCTATACATACAATTTTTTAAAATTTTAACTAATTAACTAAAATCCCACAACCCTACCACAATCCCAGCAACGTATTTTTCTGAAAAAGCTTCAAGTAACATAATTTACTTGCCTGTGCCACTCTCCTTATACAGGCCCTTCATAAACAACGCCAGTGCAAACCCTATGATGTCCTCTAGCTCTGCAAGGGGCGTTGACTTAAATGTCTGGATAGCTTTGTCATAGTCACCAATGGAGCTAAGAAGGAAGCACAACTTACTTTTAAAATAAAAATGTTAATTTTGGTTTTATAAAAGTATACAGACTTATTCACTCAACTATGTTTAATGACTTATCGACATGTCCTTTTGTATAGTAATTTGGCCAATAAAATACATTAGTGCTCAAGTTGTAGAAGGGACACATAGAGTGGATCTGACTGCACACTGCTTCTCTTAAATTATACATGAAAATGAATGGTTCTGCAAAACTCTCATAATGTTACTCTCCTAAATGCTTTGGAATTTTTCTTAACAAACATTACTTCAATCCCACTATAAGAACAACTTTAGGTTAGTTTTTATTTTTTAAAAAAAGTTATAAATATTTAGTCAAGAGTGAAAACCTAGCCCCTCTAAACTATTTATCCACACACCCATTCTTTGGATGACACAATAGAATTCCAAGAAAGTTTTACTGATTTGTGTTTCAATATAGAGTTAGAAAAACTAACATGCATTAGGAATCATAATAGTGAAATAGCTGTCTGTCTGTCTGCCATGAAGTCACATAAGGTCACCTGCAATCACCTAAGGTATCTTTCACTTATTTATATGTGTGACTGTGTGAATTTAAGTCATATGCATGTGGGTGCCAGTAGACGCCGGAAGAGGGCACCAGATTCCTAGAAGCTTGAGTTACAGGTGGTTGCGAGCTGCCTCACATAAGTGCTGGAAACCACACTCAGTACCTCTAGAGGGGCAGCGAGCACTTTCAACTGCTGAGCCTTCGAGGCCAGCCTGGTCTACAGAGTGAGTTCCAGGACAGCCAGGGCTACACAGAGAAACCCTGTCTCGAAAAACCAAATAAATAAATAAACAAACAAACAAACAAACTGCTGAGCCAACTCTCCTGCCCCAAGTGTTATCTAAATTAATTCTTCTGAGAGTCTTCTGGTATTTATCACTATAATCCAAAAGTTTCTTATAAATGTTATAGAAATATTTTTATAAAAGCATATTAATCTTTGAAGCTATAAATGGAAGTTAAAAATCCAAGCAACCTTTTCTTCAAATATTAATTTTATAAAGATGAAAAATAAAAAACTAAGCTTTAATTTTAAAAGAAAGCTACCCTTTGATATAGTTAAGATTATTTGTAAATATGTAGATATATATTTCTTTAAATGAAAATTTTCAGAAATGTGTAGGGAGAAAAGAGTAAGAAAAAGGAGAAAGAGGCTTTGTCTTTGAAACAGAAACTTGAAGCAAACTGACAGAATATTAACGTGTTACACATGAGTGGCGGCCAGTCATCAACTTACACACTATAGCTCACTATGCACCATCAGCCTCTGTGTTCAAGATATTTCAAAACAAAACCAAATGGGGGCTGGAGAGATGCTCAGTGGTTAAAGCACACACTGCTCTCCCAGAAGACCCACGTCAGTGCCTAGCACCCACGCTGGGTGGCTCAGGACTGTCTGTTAACTCGGGTTGCAAGGGCTGCAAACCCTTTCTGGCAACTCTGGGCATCAGACACACATGTTTCATACACATACATACAGATACTCACATAGACACATGCAATAAAAATAAATAAATCTTTTTTAAAAAAAAAATAGATGGCCAATTTTCTATAGAAGGTACATTTTTCTTCAAAGATATTTAGTCTATATGAAATATCAAACCTAAGAAGATGAAATGCTAGTTTCTTATCTAGGTATCGTCTGCTTCAACAAAACCCTAAAATTAACATTAACACAGTTAATTCTACCAACTACTAAAATATAACAATTTAAAATATTTAATAGGCAACCAGAAAAATTCCCCATGAATAGACTTGCTTAGTTACGGTGGGGACAGGGAGAACTGCTTCCTTATGCAGCTCCTGAGATGTGAAGCCCGACCCGAAAGCACCAAGGTGCAATTGACTGTACTTCACACTAGACCATGCAAATTTAGGCAACTATACATCTAAGAAACCACCCATGAGTCACAAACCCTCTCCCTAGCCATCTGTGCTCTAGGTAGGGGGTTAGCCTCAACTCCCTAAAGCAACTGTCTTCCTGTCCTTCTCAGTCAGAAGATTTAGAGAATCTAAGGAAAGCCTAGCTCCATTGTCCTGAACTTTTTAGTACTATATCAAAGGAGCTCCTAGACCATAATATTTATTCCCAATTTAAATATACAGGCAATCTGAATAAACTCAATTCCCCAACTAGTTAAGTAGGCTCCTATTAGAGAATTGGCTCTCTACCCAGTCCATAAAACATGGGCTCCAACAGTGACTTTTCACAAGGCATATTCAGACCAGCTTTGAAGAGTCCAGGAAGTTTAACATATTCTGGCACTTGGAATAAGATATCCCAGTGCTCTGGATACTAATCTTCACATCTAGACAAGATTTTCCTTAAGATATAAATTCATAGAATTAATGAAGAAAACCAACCTTACCATAACAATCTACCCCAGTTTCTTACTGTAACATTGTAAGTATGTTGGTCTTCAGCAGAAAGTAACAGTGCAGTTGCCCTAAAAAAAAAAAAAAACCAAGGCTTTTTGAATTCTGTATGTGTAACATTTTGTTTTACACACTCCTCCTGAGCTATATCCATAGATTTATAATCATTTGTCTCAATTCTTTGATGCTATTAATGGCCGCTTATTCAGTAAGTTGATACCACAGAGGCACTTAAATATATTTAAATTTTAGGTTGTCAGTAAAAAATAATCTACTTATTCTTTTTTCACAAGTAAAGCCATTTATTATTGCATGTGAGTTATAAATATTCTAAAATTTGTAATCCTAACATAGGCAATGACCATATCCATGTTATATTTTGACACACTGATATTTACAGAAGATACTCTTGAGAATATTTTTGTAGGAAGGCAGAAAAAATTGAATGCTTTCACGTGCTCTGAGGCTGCCCACACAGAAACACTAAAAGACAATGAGTTACGATAAAAGATGAGAGGTCCCGCTGGGCTTAGAATACATTTACCAAGAGCTAAAGCCTACATTTTCTTCTCCCACTGTGTTCTCTGTAGGCAAGGAGGGAAGTGTCCTAAAAGCTAACCTTTTTTTTTTTTTAAAATGATTTCTTTCTTTTCTCTTTAAAGAAGGTCTGCCAGAAAAAATATCAGGAAAGGTTTTTTTCTTTCTTTTTTATCTACTTGATGTTGCATGAAAAACAATTTGCTCAAGAAGCATAAAATGCTACATAGATTAAAACTACACTTCCGGTTGAATTTATGTACTATTTATGCTTTAAGTCTCAAATATTACAACACATAATACAGTTGCTGTGGTCAGTCAAAAAGGAGTGGTACGTATTCATGTGACTGAAGTGTGGTGATGCCCAAGTCAGCAATGTCTCACTACAATAACTTGTTAGTACAATAACTACAGGAGTAGAGTAAAGAAAGTAGCAAATGCTGTGAGCTGTCTAGTTTTATGTGTCAACTGTTACAGTCTATATTTTATTTACTTTGTTTACTGACATTGTACAAAGAAAATTGTGGGATTTCTGTTTTGTTGTTTTTTAGTAAGTCTTCCATCAACTGAAAAAATAACGTCACTGTATAGCTTCCGGTACCATCTGGCGATTATTCCTTTGAACTACATGGAAATCCATAAAAGGATGTAGTTAAGTATTTGGGATACGTCATTACACATGACCAGACACCTTCTGAATACTTATATCAGGAACAGTGGTGCGCCTTAAAGCTAGGCAATCAGCTCTTTTAGTGTTATTTAGTAGTCACTCATGAGATGGATAGTTATTTTCATGCTGACTTAACCTTATAAAGAAAAAATAGTTTGTTCCATTTCCTACCAGTCTCCAGGATAGTCATTACACTCTAGTACGTGGGTTTTGTTTGTTAAATATAGCAAACTACTTCGGTTTGGGAGTACTTGCTGTCACTCGATCCAAAATGCATCTTCCCATTTCTCTGACCCTAGAGCCTATTCTAATTCTTCCTTAGCAACCATTATTAACCAGATATTATTAGCTTATTGAGTATCTCCCATTGGGGAGTTTCATGAGAACAGGGCCTTTGTTTATTTTAATTCCCTGATAAATTTTTCATGCCAAGAACATTGCTTGGCACACAGTATCTGACAAACATTTATTTGCAGAAATAAATATGTGATAGATAATAAGGTAAGCCAAGCAAATATTCACATTATTCCCTGTCTGACTACAGGGGATAGATTTTTTAAAACAGAATCTATGAGGATTTGTTTTGTGCCCTGATCTGTGACCCACCCCCTAGCCAATGGAACCCAAAATACAGATGAAAACTTGAAACTGCATCTTCCCACCTTCCACAAAGTAATACAGTTAGCACCAGGAAAGGAGACAAAATCGCATTAGTTCTTTTGTCAAGAGACTAAGCAAATGATAAGAGCACTGACACCATGGTAAATAAATAACGCCCGTGGAGCACAGCCTACCTTTGGTACGCCTCGGCTGCTTCCCTTTTCAACTGCAGATGCTCATTTAAATAGCCCAACATTGTGAAAGCTGGAGCGTAATTCTGAATTCTCTCTGGAAATTCACAAATATCTTTAATTTTTATGGTCACAAAAATAACAGTTAAATCTTTTTGTTTTAGTATCTCAAAACAGGAGATTACCTACTGATATTGATGGTATTATTAAGAACGATCATCTAATTTATCTTGAATATACCAGTGATCTTTGATAATTCTTCTAAATCACTGAATAATATTGAAGAGTTATATGAGGTTTTTAGTTATATTTATAATTTAAACATGTTTTCTTTAAGTCCTTGGAACACACAGCTCTAACTGAGCCGTCTCCATCAAATCCCTCCCGTGAGAGCTCAGGGAACCCGCCAGAAGAAGAGAAAAGGGGCCAGAGGGGATGGAGGACACCAGAATAAGGCCGTCTGAGTCAACTTAAGCAAGGCTCACAGGAACTCACAGCGGATGAAGCAGCAAGCACAGGGCCTACATGGGTCTGAACATGTGCGCGTGTGTACACACACACACACACACACACGTATATACCAGCTAGTAGCTTAGTGTCTGCTCTTGGGGCTCTTTTCTTCTGTTGGGTTAATTTGTCCAGCTTCAATGTGATAGCTTTTATTTTATCTTAATATATTTTATTTTGTCATGTTTGGTTAAAAGAATAAAAACATGTCTACCTTAAAGTAAAATTATTTGAAATTATAACCCATTAAAACTAGTTCTGATCATTATATTCAGGATTTTTACATTTTTTATTACTTCTTATAGAATTTCATACTTTTTTTGGCTAACCAATTAAACCTCTTAGGATTTAATTTACCAATGATTTTCTCTTGGTGGTTTTATTCCAAACTGTATATTGTAAAAAAAAAAATAATTCAGTACTTCACACCAGGAACAGAGAAATGGATCTGGGCACTTTCAATGTAGTATTTTCCAAGTTTAATGTTGGAAGTGAATTGCATCGGACAAAGCAAACATTACCTTCTCTAGTTTCCTTAAGGTAGCACTAGAGAGCAGATTTTCATACCCCCTATGTTGCTTAATGAAGTAGAAGGCAAATACGAGTCTTACGTGATAGGTGAGGTTTTAACAGCAGAGGAAAAGGTGAGAATCATAGTCAAAGTCATTCTCTAAATCCCTAAGGTAACTCTACAAGACCAAAATGTCATCAGAAAGCTAGAAGCTCCATCCAGCACGTTATGTGAACTCAGAAGGACAGACAAGGATGGTCTACACACACTGATCAGCATCTCTCTTTGTTCTATTTCTACTGTGTTAGTGTTTCTGGCCAAGCACACAGCATTTACACAAGTCTATGGAAACAGTTCCTCTGTTTAAGAACCAGCTGTGCACATTTGTTAGAAATTTTCATTCATCATTTTAGATATCTGCATTTTATTAAGAGATTTACCTCTTTATGTAATCCTTTAAGTTGTTTTAAAGTAAGGAAACAGGTGAATGAGATTTCTGGGTTAACACTTCCTTATCTCTGGGGACTTAGCAGTGTCCTTCCTGTCTGCACACTACAATAGGTGACAACATCCCAATGTGCCGATACCTGTGAACACATTACCCTCTGCACATACTAAAGGCACAAGAGAACTGACTGTCAATACTTAGGCAGACCCTGTTCTCTCCTGTGTTTTCTTTCATGTCATTCTGCTGCTGCTTCTGCCAAGCGCTCAGTCGAACCTAAGTAGCAGGTAAGACAGCTGAAATTCAGTTGTACAGTCTGCCTAAGGACTCAGTAGTGAGTTCTAAGTAATGAACTGGAGACACAAAGCTGAGTGGTGGCTTGATTTTACAAACAAAGGAAATCATTGCCAGGTAAAGGTAATAAACTTTGCCACTGTCAGTTTCTTAACTCTGCATGTATTTTCCTAATATTCTGCAGGCTCCTCAGGAGTTAACAGGAGAGGTGAAAGCCCCTGGGTGTGGATTCAGCATCTCCTGGGTGTGGATTCAGCACCTCCTATACATTATCTTTCTAATACTCCTAACCATAACTGTGCAACTTGGGAACTGTCATCTTTCTCCCCAAAGATGAAGTACAAGCTAAGGGAAGTAAAATGTCTGTTGCCCACACTGAAATGGACTACAGAGGAAAGACGGTAGCAGCGACTCAGAACATAAACCTTCAGCACACTTCCACTGCTTAGTACAAGGACATCTTCAATCAGGAAGTAATAAAGAGGGTTAATCACTTTTCAAAGTCATTACTTTGATTTAACAATTGTATTCCTTCCAAGTAGCAACAAGAAGTCAAGTTAATATTTGAATAACACTAATATTTAACATAGGAAGGGGGAATTAAAATAAATTAAGTCATTTCAGTACTGTGATACTTCATCATACACAATAGGTATCTTACCTACATATTTACACAGAACGCCCTGGGCTGCAGGGACAGCATTCATCTGGAGAATGTTGTACTGATATAGCTCTGTCTCTCTGTTGCTTCTGTCTTGTAATGTTGTGCAAACCCAATATGCATAACCTATTGCTCCTTCAGTCTTAAAAACAAAAAACAATTGAACTTAGAAAAAGAAATATTTCATTAAAACTAAGAAGAAAATAGCATACTTCAATAACAATATCATCATAGCTTAGTCTTCTTTAAGTGCCTTTAACAAAAGATGCCATAAAAAAAAAAAAATGGTTGAGATCAGTTTAAAATCACTTCTCTAATCCTAAGGAGAATCAAATGCAATAAAGAGTGAAAAACAGAGGCTTGCCAGATGGACTGGTTTTCCCTTTCCCAGACAATTTCCACAGATTAAACAAAACTACCTCAATGTATTTCCAGAATCTAGTTATCTACTAAAGCCGTCATGTCCATCCTTTCTTAAAGTCTCAATTTATTTTCAACATTACTCTTATTACATGTAATAAATCTCAATGTGGGGGGCTAGAGACACAGCGCAGTGGTTAAGAGCACTGGCTGCTCTTCCACAAGACCCAGATTCAATTTGCAGCACCCACTTGATAGCTCACAACTGTCTGTAACATCAGCCCCAGGACCTTCAACGCCCTCCTCTGACCTCCATGGGCACCGGGCACACAGACATACAGGCAGGCAAAACACCCATAAGCAGAAAAATAAATCAATAAAAAAATGTAATCTCACTGTCATTTTTTCATCTGCTTGCACACTGAAGATAAAAACAAATATTTCTAGTAAAGACAGTTTATCTACACTAAGATCGAGTAAAAACAATAGCTATCATTAACATTTTATACAACTTTATACCACTATGCCACTATTTATTTTGTTTATTTTACTTTTTACTTCTGGTTTTGGTTTTTTGAGACAGGATTTAATGTAGCTCAGGTTGACTTCACACATGCTAAGTAGCTGAAAATGACCTTGAACTCCTGACCCTCTTGCCTCCACCTCCTGAGGGTCACCATCCCCAGCCTCTATTCATCTTGTTAATAAGGATGATTTCTGCCCAGGAGGCACATGTGGATTCTTACATGCATGCTGAGCTCTGTCGTGTGCCTGAAGAGGTCCATGGTGTCATAACTCCCAACCCTCTCTGCAATGAGAGCCTATTAAGAGAATTTTTAAAAGGTTTTAATTAATTTAAAAGAAATAAAAATGACGACAATAAATGGTTCTAGAAGAACCAGAGATTTACAAGGCATGCTTCAAAGCAAAGTTAAGTTTTACTTCCATGCTACCATTTTTAACTAAGCCTATGAGTAGTATCCTGAGACAATTATTTTAGAGAACAAAATACTTTCGAAATATTAAACATTTAACATGTAGGTAACTAATCTAGCATTTACTAACCTAGAGTAACACAACATGCCCTGGAATACGCTCATCGTAAGACTGACATCCAGCAGAAATGCAAATCCCAGTGCTCCCTGTCTAATAGTTGACACAGAGGACAGCACAACATGCCCTGCTCTCAAGTGCCACTGCACTTAATGAGGACAGGAAACTGGAAATTGCCCTGATATCTCTGCTCGCATTAGACAACCTGAATTAGACTAAGTACAAAAGCCACGTAAGAGACATATGGAGTCTTTAACTAACGGTTTCCGATACATGTGGCGCTGCTGTTGCTGAACCACTTAGCAATTTAATACAATTCAGACAAGCCATCCAGGACCCCGCCCCCATACTGTTTTTTAAGTGACTAAAGTAAAATAATCAGGGACAGATTCAGACTAGTAACAATTAACCTGATTGTATCTGGCAGTACAAAAATCTAAACTTGGTCAAAGAGAAAATACTCATAAGTGCACATCCCAATAGGAAGGTTTTATAGAAAATTAGAAAACAACCATAATAATCTTTGTAAATGTGAATCATCTTTGCAAATGCAAGCTTATTAATAGTTCTAGGTTTATTTCTTAGGCAAACTAATAATCACATTCATGGGATTCAAAGTTTAATTACTGCTGGCTGGATCACAATATTTACAACATCTGAGTTTAAATGTCTATATCTTTAAAGAGTATAACAATAGCCATACCTCAAAGAATTGACATCACATAAACTAAAATATTGTATTCAAAGGCATTACCACCATGATTGGCATGCAACGAGTTTTCAAATGCTACATATAATGCTATCAACATTGGCACTAATAGAACGTTATTGTATATTGATAAGTTTGCTAGTAATTGTATATCTTACCTGTCCAATCCAGCACAATAAATATGATGGATCAAGAGACTGAGCCATTTTGAACGCTTCATGAGCTTGCTAGGCAAAAAAGCAAAAAAATATCACATCAAGCAATTTTATAAACTTCAATGGTTTAAAAAGCATAAAATATAAGAAAATTCAATGAATATACATAAATATAAAATGCCATTATTAAAGCACAGCCTGAATTCAGTATTTTAGCTACACAGTCTTAGAACAATGCTGTGTGCAACAGATTCCTCTACAGTGAAGAGTCTGGCTCCCTGCAAGGTAATACGATAGATCTCTCTATCTGATCTCATCTCTATCTCTATCACCTAGTCTGCAGAACTTCAACATCACGTGCTAACTATGTGCAAAATAAATGATTACATAAGGCTGAATCTAGTCCTTCTTATTGAGGGACTAACACACAAAATCAGTGAAGCTGAAGATATGACCTGGAGAAAGGGAGATTAACAGCATAATTCTACAATAGGCAGTCAAGAAACATTAAGGATACCTCTCTTGGACTGTAAGTTCATATGTTTCCTGCCCCTATTTTAAAAAGAACACCAACACACTTACTCCATACTGCTTTCTGATGTTTTAGGACATTCCGTGTGGTATCAGGAAAGACTCTTTTTTAAGATGAAGGAAGTTCATGAACCATTGTGCTCAGTGGACATGAGGCTCAACCTAGAGCCTTGTCCACACCAAGTGTGTTTTCTTTCATTGAGCTACAGCTGCAACACCTTCACATATGTCAAAATCTAGCTTAAGAATTTATTTCAACGTACAATCTTACAAAGCTGATCATTGTTGCAGTGAGTGATTAGATAGAATCACTTAACAGAATATTATGGAATTTCTTTCTGTCAAAGGACTAGATTTAGCACACTGACTACACTAAGAAACAGTAGGATGTGGCACTTCCCTAGACTTGTGAAGACTTCCCACACATGGCTTATAACATGATTCTACCAGCTCAACTGGGAGGAACTCCCCTGGGATATCTAAAGGCAATAACATTTGCTAAAGCCAAAATCTAACTTATAACAGCAATTGTTTAATTTAAGATACTGAAAAATACTAATTGTCTCTTATCTTCACTCACCCAGCCTAAACATGCTATACAAACAACATCTTTTATATTTGTGCAGTTACCAAATGAATTCACGAGAGAACTGTTTTCATCTATAAAAACTACCTAGCCAGGCTGAAGTAAGAGAATGGCTACTACACAGTGAGTTCAAGGCTAGCGTGGACTACATAGAAAAACAGTGTCTCGGAGGGGACAACGATTTATATAAATATAAAATGAAAGAGAAGTTTCATGAGTTTCAAGGAAATATAAATCTCACATATTCATTATTCAACCCAATAAAGTAAATGCCACCAATTAACTAGGATATCTGACATACTAGATAGATAATATAGATAGGATTTCTTCACAACTGATAATCATACCTCGATGTTTTCAGTCGCAAGGTATAATACTCCTAAGTTGGTCCATGCAGCAGCATTCTAAAAGACATTTAAAAACAAATAAGTCTTATTCAGAGAAGCTTCTTTTTACAGTGGGCAGCAGTTTATACAGACTCATAACTAGTGAAAGTGGTTAAAAAAAAAAAAAAGTGACTGTTCAGTGTTCAACCCTAAATAGGACATCTATAGCACACCCTCCGAGGCTCAGGAACCATATCAGAGGACAGCAGAAATAATGGAAGAACTGAAGGGCGTGCTCAGTCTTCTGAACGGGACAACATTGGCTGCTGCATTCAGGAACTCATAGCCACTATGGTTACCTGCACAAAATCTATAGAAGACTGAGCACGTCAGCATCCAACTGTGCAGCAGGGAGGAGCTCGACAGGAGGGAGGCCTTTCCTAGAGCAGTGTAGCTACTGCTAACGTGTCCATACTCCACAAATAACCCCATATCCATGCTCACACAGGAACCAAATCAAACTCAGTAGTTCATTTAAAGAAGATAAGAAGGAGGAGGAGGAGACAACATGACAGTAGGAAGGGGACTTGGGAACGGAGGGTCAGTGGAGGAGGGTAAGAGCATACAGAGCTGGATATTCTCAAAACATCCTATGCACGCATATAAAACTAGCAAAGAATACATTAAACTCCTCAATGTTGTCCTGTCAACCACATTTACTCAATCATGCACAAGCACACATGCACACACACACTCAATAAATAAATATAATATTTTTAAACTGAGAGAGACCCTTCCTCAACATAGCAGAAGGTGAGAACCAACTCCATCCCAAAGTCACCCTGTGATGTCTACAGGCATACCTGCACACACGAAATGAATTAATTTTAAAAGCAAATTAATACACCAAATTTTGCAGTTCTATTTGTAGACACGCAGAGCACTTACAATTTGTTCTGCCTGGATTGATTTAATGAAACAGTGCTGAGCAAGGGCATAATTTCCAATCCCTGAAACAGAGAGAACTTAAAGTAACTGAACTTTGTTGCTTAAAAACAAACATCTTGTAAAATAAAAAAAAAAGTGTTACTCAGTTCTCACCAGGGTAGCATACAACCACACCAAGAGCATTCCAGTATAAGTGATTATTACTGTCCAGCCTCACCGCCTTTTTCAGACACTAAAAAGAAGTGAAATGAAAAAATTTCTTGAATATCAGCATTTATATAA
>JADRCH010000247.1:1439728-1459728 GCA_019843965.1 Rhynchomys soricoides | reverse complement strand
GGCCTCGAACTCAGAAATCCGCCTGCCTCTGCCTCCCAAGCGCTGGGATTAAAGCCATGCGCCACCACTGCCAGGCATTCTTATTAGATACACCACATTTGTCTTATAGCTTCTCTCCAGGATCAATGGGAGAGCTTGTTTTCCCATCGAAAGGCTGAAACATCAAAACATCGATGAAACATCGAAAGCCCATCGAAAGGCTGAAACAGACCCCACTGATGAGTGTAACGCAGCCTACGTATGTGAAGCTGCACTCCTCCATCATTCACAGCAGAGAGTTGCCATGTCAAGAGTCAGGAGAGAGAGCTGTAAGACACTGACAGAGCTGCAGCATGGCAGCCACTACAAAGAGCACAAAAACGTCTCTTTCTCCACATGTAAAATCAATTCAGTTTGCACGTTACAGAACTGATTGGCTAGCCTGTTATTCTTTATGTTTGACAGTCTGAATAACTGCTATATCTAGCAGCATAGGCATAAAATTATATTCTAAATTTAGCTTTCTTATACAACCAAGCAAGTAAGTGTGCTAAACAAAGATGGTACTAACCGGGTGAAATACCGCAGCGCTTGTCCCACATAGTCCACAGCTTTTCCGTCCAGAAAATCCACTAAGGCCGCCTTCCCCATCATCAGGTGGCACTCACCCAAACCTGCAGTCAGGTGAGGTTGTGTTCCATCAAGACATACAAAACAAACACTTAGAATCGACTTGAGATAGACCTGTTGTTCTTTTAAGAACATCTCCCAGAAACAAGACAGTGTTATTTTATAAAATTATCTCTAAATACATTTAGAAAAGATCTCAGATGTCAAGGTTCTCTTGCAATAAAAAGCTCTAAAACTCACAGAAATTTATCTGTACAGAATTGCCTTGAGTACAGACGCCAGTGTAGAAACAGTATTGACCTTTTATACAGAAGCCAGTGTAGAAACAGTATTGACCTTTTATACAGACGCCAGTGTAGAAACAGTATTGACCTTTTATACAGA
Organism: Rhynchomys soricoides; assembly: GCA_019843965.1. Classification (NCBI taxonomy): domain Eukaryota; kingdom Metazoa; phylum Chordata; class Mammalia; order Rodentia; family Muridae; genus Rhynchomys; species Rhynchomys soricoides. Next base: position 1,458,735 of record JADRCH010000247.1, on the reverse strand, counting down.
AGCCAGTGTAGAAACAGTATTGACCTTTTATACAGACGCCAGTGTAGAAACAGTATTGACCTTGACTACAGACGCCAGTGTAGAAACAGTATTGACCTTGACTACAGACGCCAGTGTAGAAACAGTATTGACCTTTTATACAGATGCCAGTGTAGAAACAGTATTGACCTTTTATACTAAAATCTGTGTAGCAAACTATACAGTAAAAATTAAATGAGATAGTAAATTCTTCCAGGGCCAAGAAATATTTCATAAATATAAGCTCTTTCTTTCTTTTGAGAAAAGTTTTAAAAATGGAAAAAGGGAGAGAGGCGAGAGGAGAAAAGACAAGTGAGGCTGCAAACCAACAAACGAGCTGAAGAAGAGCCGCTCAGATAACAGGCTGTAGTTTATGAATGGCTAATGTACACTCTCAAAAACTTAAACAGCTACTATAACTTATAAAATTGTGGGTTTTTAAGGATTAAGATATTCTGGGAATATAGAAATACCAAAACATAGTGTGGTGGTCTGAATGAAAATGGCCCCAAAGGCTCATATGGAGTGACACTATTAGGAGGTGTGGCCTTGCTGGGGGTAATGTGTCACTGGGAGTTGGCTTTGAGGTTTCAGATGTTCAAGCCAGGGCCCAGCATTACTATCTCTCCCTGCTGCCCTCAGATCCAGATATAGAGGTCTCGGTTACTTTTCCAGCACCATGGCCTGCATGCCACCATGCTTGCACCATGATGACAATGAACAGAACCTCTGAATTGTAAGCCTGCCCTAATTAAATGTTTTCTTTTATAAGAGATTACACTTCACAGCAATAGAAACCCTAACTAGGACACATAGTATCATAGAAATTTGTTTGGAAGATATATTTGGGGTCCAATAGCTTTTGTTCTGTTTGTCTAAAAGTTAAATCTCTATCACATTACCATTTATGAACTGTTAAGGTAACAAAACTTGATCTTTTTATAATCAAATAAAATAATCAAATCGAGAAATTCTTAATAAGAAATTTTTGTCAGGTACTTGCTATTGACTATATTATTTTCAAGTTATTTAATACAGGTAGGTAGAAAATTTACTTGGGAGGTTTTATAGTTCAGTATTATTAAAATTTTGAAAAAAGGAAGTTTTGAAAAGAAATTACCTTTTAAGGCAGGCACATAATCTTCTTTCTTTTTAATGATCAGCTGATACTGTGCAATGGCCTCCGAATACCTGCCTAGGATTTGCTGTATTGCTGCCACTTTAAACACACTGTATATGGAGTCTGGGTTGAGCTCACTGGCTCTTGTGAAAGACTTCAAGGCTGTTGTGTAGCCACCTCTGCTTAAGTATGCTTCTCCCAATGACTCCCAGCAATTGCAGTCCTTCGGGTCTGCCCTTAGTGCTGCCTGTAGACTTAAACATTTAAGAAACAGTGAGAGAATTATAAGTGACAGAACTACATCCACATCTAAAGGAATATACAAAATAAGCAATGCAATGAAATCATCCGTATGTCCTCTGATTTGCAAACGTGGTACTTAAAACAGTCTTCCCTCTTCCTTTTACAGTTTGAAGGTTTTTAATAGTAAGAAGACTTTATAAAGCGGTTTTTAATATATAAGAACAAAATGTTCTTTTGGAAAAATGCTGATCATGATGTCTTTTTCTTTATTATCTGACAGAACTCCAGATTTCTAACCTACCAGGGTAAGTGGACGTCTCAGTTTGCCTGTCAGTCTATCAGCCTGTCAGTCCTCCTAGTAAACACCTGAAATACAGCACTAAGAGGGATGCTTATACTTCTAATCAAATTGCATTCTTATAAAAAATCAAATCATTTACATCCTATAAATTAACATACATCAGAAATGACTTATCTTCACTCAATATTTTTACCCTGAAATTCAGTTCAAACCAAATGACTAAAATCAATCACATATGAGGCTCTCCAAAACGCCCTTCAAGCTGCCAGTCTCTCTTGCCCAAGCTAACAAATATCAGTGGAACAGCAAAGATCTCAGCATTTCCTACTGAAATGTCTCCTAAGGGGCCTACTGCATTATGATGCCAACAAAGACTTAACTGGCTAACTCCTCAACCAAGTACATGCCTTGACCACTTTAAATTCTATTGCCCTGCAGGCAATAAGCACCCAATTAATCATAGTAAATTTTGTTACCTTTCTTGCAAAATGCATCTTGGTAAGAGGCTACCTATAAAAGTCATGTGGTTAGCAAAGAAATTTAAGCAAGCTGTTTAAATGTAGCTATAGTAAGACGCCTTACTCAGCCACTGCTTGAGAATGTTGGCCAGCTTTCAAGTAGTACAGTCCTCTCCTCAGCCACGCCCACTTTGCTGCCCCAGCACTCGCCTTCTGAGTTACTGCTGTCAAGATAGCTAAAGCAGTTTCCTAATGAGAAAATATCAATGTCAGGGATGCCAAATACAAAAATCCAGAACAATTATACACAAGATATAGACACACTTTCAGTTCTCATTTCTAGTTGTTTAATTTACAATGAAATATGTAAACTAATTTTAATAATAAATGAGGAGTCAGGAAGTTAGCTACAGCAGAAGGACCTGAGGCCCGACCTGCAGATCTCATGTGAAAGCTGGGGTGGGGAGTGCTCCCGTAACCAACACTGCAGAACAGGGACGGGAACCAGACAGAGCCCTGAAGCTCACGTGCAGTTTACCCTGGCTGAACCAATGAGCTTCAGGCTCAATGAACAGTCCACTCTCAAAAAGTAAGAGTAAAGCTATCAAGGAAAGACACCGGACAATGACCCCAGGCCCATACACTCATGCACAAATACCCGTGAATGCCACGCAGCCATGTGCATACCATGTAAAAGCACACACAGAGAACTGACAAGTAATTCAGTTTCTATCTACCAATGAAAAGAAATGTAGTTTATAAACAAGTGCAAAGATATTTCTATTTTACCTATGAAGAAAAACTAATGGTAACTTTCAAGTAAATATATTATAAAAACCATTCCCATTTATATGCATGGGCAAAAGACTAAGAGACAGAAGTGGTCATGAGACAGACCGTATCTTCCAGCTCCACACTCAGGTCAACTGCAGCAGCTCCAGACTCAGCATCGCTGTCATCTAATTCAAATGCTCTCCTGTAACACCCTCGGGCTCTGTTTTTATCTCCAGCCACATCTCGGTAATAATGGCCTAGGTAGCAGAAAACTTTACCCATGTGTGCATCCAGTCTCGCAGCCTTGGAAATAAACATCAACAATGTGGTGTTAAAAGGTCGTCTCAATGCATATAGTATATATGCACTGATATTGCACACTGATTAAAGAAAAGGAATGATTTTATTAAAAGTATAGGATTATGCCAAACAAACCTTTAGTATCAAATTTAAAACAGAAGCTCACACTGCCTACAGAAAATAGATATACTAAACTAACAGTTCTTTGGAAATTAAAGCCATTGCGAAATCACTATGCTCTCCTGACAAGATCAGAATTTAAGACATAGATGTTAGACATCTGTGAAAGCAGGAAGCTAAGATTGTAGACTCACAGAGCACAAACTACGGAGTCGTCAGCTAAAGCAGCTTCTCCACAATCAGCATGGCTAGACCTCTGTAAAACAGATTTCTCAGATACTTTTATACTTTCAGGATTTAAAGTTTTACCTAAAAAGACCCACAGAATACTCTCATAAAACTTCTCCTATGAGACATGAAACACAAAAACATACTTCTGTAACTAGTCATCTTAAAAACTAATCTGACACCATTTGATTGTTTAGCAAACCTCCACTCTAACCAAAACATCTAGCAGTTGTGCCGCTTACCTTCAAAAAGTGGGTAAGAGCCTTTGTTCTGTCTTTTCTTGTTTCTTCACCCATGAACCAGTATGTCAACCCAAGCTCGTAATGATATTCAGCAACTTCAGCATCTTTCTCAAGTGCTCTCTGGAAACTAAATCACCGAAGGGTAGTGAAAAAGGAACATTAAATGTGTGTGTGTGTGTGTGTGGGTGGGTTCTGTATGTTTGTGAACTTATGTGCATGTTTGTGTTTGCGTGTGTTGTTTGTACGTGTGTGTGTGTGAGCATGTGTGTGTGTGCATGAGTGTGTATGTAAAACATAAAAGACTTCAAAATGTGTGTGTGTGTGTGTGTGTGTGTGTAAAACATAAGAGACTCTCAAAATAAAACAATCAAGTTAGGTGATTTAAGAATCTCAAATGTGAGAGCTAAAGAGATGGCTCAGGCCATTTTTCCAGGGGACCTGGGTTCCCAGTACCAACACAGAGGCCCAAAACTGTCTGTAACTATAGGTTCAGGGGATCTGACACCATAATCTGAACTCTGTAGATATCTGGCACACATGTAGTACACATATATACAGGCAATACATCCATATGCATAAAATAAATAAACAAAAATAATTCCCAAATCTAAAACATGTCACAACTCCAGAATTTAGACTACAATAAGCAAAAAATTATGTTATTGAAGAAGAGCTTTTCAGAAGCACAGGGCCAAAGACTAACTAAGCATTATGATGAGCTACATTAAAATTCATTACAGAAAAATTTATAGTTCCTATGCTACAAGTGAAATTAAACACACACACACACACACACACACACACGCACACATGCGCACACACGCGCGCACACACACACACGCATGTGCCACAGAAATCTAAAATTAGACCATCATCATGCCCATTTTGAGGTTTTGAGAGTAAGTAGGATATTTCTGAAGCACAGAAGTCTTACCTCGTTTCTGCTTGCACATAGTCCTTCTTGGTGAAATGAACCCGAGCCTCAAGAGCGTGAGCCTCAGCTAGATCGGGGTAAGAGGCTACAAGGTCTTCCATGATCTGTAGAGGAGACACTTGTCAATTCCATAGCCATTAAAAAAAATGGGGGCTGGAGAGATAGCTCATGGGTTAAGAGTGCTGGTTGTTCTTCCAGAGTCCCAGGTTCTATTTCCAGTACCTACATGGTGGCTGATAACCATCAGGAATCCCAAGCTCTTTCCTGACCTCTGAGGGACGCAGGCACAAACATGGCACAAGGACATACATGCAAGAAAAATACCCAAACACAAAAAAATACAATAAAATACTTTTAAATGGCTTTTGAATTTTATTTTTCTTAGTTGGGTGTTTTGTTTATTTTTTTATTTTATATTTAATTTTACTCTATTTTTGATTCTTGGGACCAAATTTAGGGCCTTAAACTTTGTATACAAATACTGTACCACTGAACTAAATCTCCAAACCCTCTTTTAGACTTCAAATAGTGTTCCACTTGAATGAAAAGTACCCACCTTTGTAGCCTTGTCCACAGCACCTGCATTCAGATGGGCCAGGCCTTGGAGAACCAGCAGTCCTGGGGTATTATCTGCATCAGAAACCTAGATGGAAAAACTGGATATCTGGTACAAGTCTCTCCAGACAGCTTGGGCATGTTTGCTTGACTTAAAGAAGAGCCACAGAAGAGCAAGGTCTGACAGAATATAGTCAGAGGATAGTCCCATCACTATCCAGATTCTCAGGCTTTACCATTCAATTGGGGCAACTTCAAATACCCAAGAAAGTTAAGTACAGCAGCCTTGCATTGCCTGCTATCTGGCTACAGAATTATGAACTAAGATGCTTTTTTATCCCATGAATATACCCACCTTTTACCATACCCCTCAGATGAATTTAAGACAAATGTCAGGTATTATAAAACTTCTCATCTGTGATATTTGAGCATACACATTTAAGATAAAGTCATTTATAAATGGCGACCTTACTATCATTCTCAGATCCAAAGTCAACTGTACAGCTCTCTTAGCATCAGATTTCCTAGCTGCTTCAGGAAGACTCTGAGAGACTTACTTTAGTCAAAATTCAACTAAGGTGCATATATCTCAGTTGAATGATAGTTCTCTTAAGTAACTTTTAAAGTCCAGGGTCCCTTTCTATTTTTCTTTTCTTCCTTACATTTTAACTGTGACAATACAGACCATTTGCCATAGTGTTACGTTAAGTTCTGATGAAGTAAGTTCTCATGCTGCTTGACTTTCTGACTGGTCCCTGTGCCAACAGGTAGGGCTGGATGCCTGACCTGATAGGGCTCTGATGTTCTGGTGATAATCTGTTATTTGTCGTGGTTGTGTCAGTCCATCTTTTTTATCTATGGAAGCCACTGATCCTCAATACCTACATCTCTTTATTCACTATATAAAATGGAGATTTCTAGTCAATCACAGCACTTTTTCCTTATCATGCAGAATACTTAAACCAAGAGAAAGTTCCCCTATCTGTTTGGCTATCTTGAGGAACAGTTCACAGAGAGGTATGACTAATGCTTTCACACTTTACAGTGTGTTTCTCAGCATCATCCAGAGATGTGTTTTTGAAAAGTTTTTCTGATGTTTTTCTTTGGGGTAGCTTCTGTGATGGTTTGTATATCCTTTGCCCAGGGAGTGGCACTGTTGGGAGGTGTGGCCTTCTTAGAGTAGGTGTGTCCCTGTGGATGTGGGCTTTAAGACCCTCACCCTAGCTGCCTGGAAGCCAGTCTTCCACTAGCAGCCTTCAGATGAAGATGTAGAACTCTCAGCTCCTCCTGCACAATGCCTGCCTGGATGCTGCCATGTTCCTGCCTTGATGATAATGGACTGAACCTCTGAACCTGTAAGCCAGCCTCAATTAAATGTTGCCTTTTATAAGACTTTTGTTGGTCATGGTGTCTGTTCACAGCAGTTAAACCCTAAGACAGTGTCACACACTGGAACTTAAACACATTTAAACATGGTCTCCCCTCAGTACGTGCATTGTTGCCCTTCGTGGCCAGCTACAATCCCGTGTCTCCTTAATGTGGGTCTTTATAAAGCATCTACACAAGATACATAGCAAGGAAAGAGAAGGAGAGCATAAGATGCTAGGCTTTCTGAGAAAGAGTCTCAGTATAGCCCAGGCTGGCCTAGAGTTCATAATGTATCACAGGTTGGCCTTGAACTCATGACCATCCTCCTGCCTGAGCCTCTGTGCTAGGAATGAACCACCACATCCTGATACTTAAACAGAGTTCTTGAAGGAGGCCAATGGCTAAGGTCACTTTAAAGAAATGACATACAATGCAAAATTCTTTGAAATATACAAAGCAATGATTTAAAAAAAACAAAAACAAAACAAAAACTTGCAATAACTCATATATCCACCAAAGCACTAAAAGAGGCAGTGCTGCTAAAATTCATGATCTGTCCACTGTGTTCTCACTATCACCCGTCCACTGTGTTCTATCACCCGTCCACTGTGTTCTCACTATCACCCGTCCACTGTGTTCTATCACCGCCCACTGTGTTCTCACTATCACCTGCCCACTGTGTTCTCACTATCACCCGCCTACTGTGTTCTTACTATCATCTGCCCACTGTGTTCTATCACTTGCCCACTGTGTTCTCACTATCACGTGCCCACTGTGTTCTCACTATCACCTGCCCACTGTGTTCTATCACTTGCCCACTGTGTTCTCACTATCACCCACCCACTGTGCTCTCACTATCACCCATCCACTGTGTTCTAGCTATCATCTGCCCACTATGTTCTCACTATCACCCGCCCACTGTGTTCTCACTGTCACCCGCCCACTGTGTTCTCACTATCACCCGCCCACTGTGTTCTGTCACCCACCCACTGTGTTCTCACTATCACCTGCCCACTGTGTTCTATCACTTGCCCACTGTGTTCTCACTATCACCTGCCCACTGTGTTCTATCACTTGCCCACTGTGATCTATCACCTGCTCAGTGTGTTCTCACTATCACCTGCCCACTGTGTTCTCACTACCATCAGCCCACTGTGTTCTATCACCTGCCCACTGTGTTCTCATTATCACCTGCCCACTGTGTTCTCACGATCACCCGCCCACTGTGTTCTCACTATCTCCCACCCACTGTGTTCTCACTGTCACCCGCCCACTGTGTTCTCACTGTCACCTGCCCACTGAGTTCTCACTATCACCCGCCCACTGTGTTCTCACTATCACCCACCCACTGTGTTCTCACTATCTCCCACCCACTGTGTTCTCAATTATCACACACCCACTGTGTTCTCACTATCACCCGCCCACTGTGTTCTCACTATCACCCGCCCACTGTGTTCTCACTATCTCCCACCCACTGTGTTCTCAATTATCACCCACCCACTGTGTTCTCACTATCACCCGCCCACTGTGTTCTCACTATCATCTGCCCACTATCTTCTCTCACTAAGGAATTTCTGTTCCCTCCTTTAAAAACAAATCAATGTCTGTGGATGAGGCAAACATTACATTTTTGAACATGAAGCTATTAAATCATCAGTTGATCAATAATCTGTAAAACATTTTCTAAAGAAAGAAGTTAAAGTCCTAAATTGTTAATAACCAAGTAGTGCTATTTCAAAAGGACAGAAACAAGATGGGAAAACAGGCACTAAAACAAATTCTTCACGAGAAATACTGAACTATTTAACCACAAGGCAAACAAACAGCAAGGAATTTCAAGAGTGTGAAAGATAGATACTAAATTTGTGTCTGTAACTCAAAATATATGGTGGTCAACTTGTGGACCAGAGAGAAGGTTGGTATCCAGTACCTGGGAGCTGAAGCCGAAAGGGAAGACTCAGACTACATACCTGATCAAGGGTACGAATTGCCTCCTCCGAAGATGCACAATCTGAGAGTTTAAGCAAAGCCTCTGCTTTCAGACGAAGGCAAAGATTCTTCTGATGAAGACTGCCACCTGACACACCGAGATTATCTATGGTCTTCAGAGCTGACAAGATTAAGGACATAGGACTCAAGCTCCAGTGATTCAGTTTGCTTGCTTTTAATAATGGCATGGGGCCAGTGAGACAGCTTAAGAGACAATGGTGCTTGCCCAACCTGACAGCCTGACTGCAGTGCCCAGGACCACATGGTAAGAGAGACAGAGTTCTACAAGTTATCCTCTGACTTCTACACTTATGTTATGACATGTGTATGTGTATACATGCACACAGAAAGAAAGAAAGAAAGAAAGAAAGAAAGAAAGAAAGAAAGAAAGAAAGGAGGGAGGGAGGGAGGGAGGGAAGTCTAAAAAAAGAACTTTTAAAGAATGACATGGTGGCTCTGCAGTTAAGAACACTGGCTACTCTTCCAAAAGGTTCAGGCCTGATTTCCAGCACCCACAGGCAGCTCACAAACATCTACAGTTCCTGTTCCAGGGGATCCCATGCCCCTTCTTCTGCCCTCCACAAGCAATGCATGAAATGATGCATAGACATACATGCAGACTTTCCCATACACAAAACATAAAGTCAATCTTAAAAATGTAAGATTTTCTTTAAAAAAAAAAATATACTGCACAAACAGTGAGCAAAAGTCTTAATATATATATACATATATAATTACATTACATATAAAGAAATGAGTAATTCAAACACAAGTAAACTCTCAAATTCTTCTAGAAAGACCTTAATTTAAAACTAAATACATTTAAGACCTCTATCTTCACATGTTATGCAATAAAATTGAAGACATTTAAGAATAACAATGGCTCCTAGTCCTCTGCAGCTAGCAATTTCAAGGCAGAGGTAGAAGAGAGAAGCTGAGTTAGAATCCAATGTCAAATGCAGAAGTTTGTCAACTAACTGGGTCAAGAACAAAGAATACATGAAACTCCTACCATACCAGAAAGTTCCTTGTTGAAAAGGCCAAACATCATACCTAAGCCCACACCTTAAAGATAAATTTACTAGCAGACATGCATACATATAAATATACTACTAGACATGCATACAGATTTAGCATTGATTTCTCTTCCTCAGTGCAATTTAAATCAACCACAAATTTAAAATGAAAAAAAAATCCATCACTGTAACAATACTATCCTTCTCGAATTTGACCAAAACAAACAACATTGGTCCCCTTTATGTACAAACACAAAGTCCATCAAGAATACCTTGATTGCAAGAAAGAATAGCTTCCTTAGGTCTGTGCATTTTGACTTGGGCTTCTGCTAGATGACACCGCCCAGCTATGCAGAGAGGGCTTTCCTTCAAGCCTAGAAGGATGAGGTAATCACAGATACCATGGGTTCCAGGAATCAAACTCAGGTCCGCACACGCACAACAAGTTCTTCTTGAATGACCTACCTCCCTAGCCCCAGCTGTCTAAACCACGAATCAGAACACAGTAATTCTATGCTTAGAGCTTTCATGGGTCTTGCTGCCCTCAGCAAGCAGTGTAAGCTTTCTAACAGCGCTTGTTAGGCCATGTCCAACCTCACTTCCTGTCCCTTCCCATACCCAAACTCCATGCTCAAACCTTTCAGACCTACCCTGAGCAAGTTTTCTTCTTTGCTCTGCCAGTCCATAAATGCACTCCTTGATCTCATCATCTCTCCCCCCAACACACAGTTCATCAACTTTCAGTTTGAATGTAAGTTTATCCAAAATACCACATTAGCATGACTAAGTTAAGCCTCTCTACATCTACGGCTTCCTCAAAGTTTCTCTCTTGTACAAAGGAAATCACTGCAACACATAAAGTTGAACTTTTCCACACTCTTACATTGAAAACTTGAAAATTCAAACCTAAGAAGCAGGCTCCGGAGTATGTATATATATTTTCCTATTAGTTTATCTCCTTACATGAGGCTAATAGTCCCTATGGACTAAACACCATATTAAATGCTACACACTGTACATTCATTACCTTCTGTTAGATGACTAACAGCATCTTCATACTTCTTGTCTTGTAAAGCGATAATGCCTAAGCCAATAAGGCCTGGACCACTTTTTGAATTCATTTCCACTAGCTTACAACAATACTGGTGTCCCTCATCTGTCAGGCTCCCTGAAAGGAAATAAAAGCATTATGAGAATGTATATATACATACATGTGTATGTGCATATGCATATATACATCATACATGTGTGTTTGTGTATATGCGTATGCATATGTGTGTGTGCATATGCATATATACACACAGACACCAAATTTTTAACTACCAATATTTATAGACATAAATGTCATACTTCATACATACTTTACCAAGTCCTGACTTAAGGAACTAAAAACATAAATAAAGCAGCAAATACAGAAAACATTAATGCCTCATTAACACATTTAAACACTGGAAGTAAAACACTTTACATGCACACTCTGAAACTGAATCCATGATCAAAGGTCAAAGGTTTCAGAGGAGAAGTCTACGGCTCCTAGTATGTGGACTGTCACAGAGCCATGGCTTGCCATGAAAAGTCCCCTATTCAACTTTCAACAGTATTACTTATTCAGCTGTTAACTTGGCATTTACACAAAAGAAACAGAGTACCTTACTGGTTCCCTGAGGCAACAGTTCATAGCCAGAGGCACAGCGCCCGACTCTGGGGGCCACTTTCTGCACCCTGCTATCAAAAGACGCTGCGCTAGACTTATAGCACTAAGTGAAGCCTCCCTCACGGCCTCCTCAGGCTTACACACTCGGCAACAACTGCACAAATTTTTTAATCAAACAATTTTTGCCTATATAATAACATGCATTAATTATCCAATGCTGTAATAACCTTAATTTATTTTAGTAAAACAATTTAGAAACAAGTTAGAAAACATATATTTTGGTATAATTCCATTCCAATTTCTAGAAATTCATACCAAAAAGAAATAAAAAGTGTGATTTACTCTTATACTTAATGAGGAGCATTCGACACCTTAATAAATTGTTTAGTTACACAGGAAAGTTCTTAAGAAGTAACTAAGACAGAAAAAACAAGACACGTGGGACACAAATAAATATAACTAATATTTTAAAAGACCTGATATTTTAACATTTATTGTGAAAGAACATCCCCAAACCATATATGGAATCACGGACTCAACCACAGACAGTAATGCATATCAAATGCATATCAATGAATAATCTCCAAGTAATGTTATATACTGATTTAGAACTCCAAAATAGCATAATAAACATATTCACAATAGCTAAAAAATTAAAAATTAAAATTAAGATTTAATTTAAATTTTTTATAAAGCACCATATGATAATATATGAAACCAAACTGGAAGAAATATCACTTTGATTAGTTATTATGTTTCCATACATGACTTTCTTCCTGTCAAGACCACCTCACCATTGTCTCTACAATATGAGTTCCAAAAACTGATGCATCTAGTGCCATGCCCTCAATATCCTCCTTTGCAATGCTATGGCTAACAAGTGTTCTACCCTGAGCTGTCTCCCTGGGCCCCAGAACACATAAGCCTTAACGAAGCTATTTCTGTTTGAATTTAAAGAGCCAAGAGCCTCCTTGTCTTCTTGTATTTCAGCTACAAGGCAAAACAAATCAAAAGAGTCATTTAACACATACACACAAAAAATACCTTTCAACAAATGGCAACTAGGGAAGTTATTCAAATTGTTACACGAAACTTGACAAATGAGTCTTGAGGCTCAACACACGAAGCAAGACCAAGAAGGACAGAATACATTTATCCTTGGGGAGAGAACACAGTGATTAACTGCTGTAAAACAGCAAACTGGATGGATACTAAAGTCCTCTGGGGAGGAAGGGTATGCCAGCTTTTAACAGACTTGCAGGTTTCTAGAAGGTCTACCTTTTCAGAATACGTAGGATTTATTGCAATGCATCCGATACCTCAGGATGCACTCTCTGCACTGTCCTATAATAACTGTTCCTTTCACCCTGAGAATAACCATTCTCCTTGGAATGTACTTAGAACTGCAGTGCTTCATCCCACCGATTATTAGAACAACTCACTAAAACGTGAACTCTATAGGTCTCACCACACATATGAGCATCTACCCATCCCCTCCGTCACTGTGATACAGACCTCCCTTCCAATTCTACCCAATACCCAGCCACAGATGTCCTTCAGGAATACTTTTGTTGTTGTTTTGTTTTGTTTTGTTGAGACTGAGTCTTATGCAGTCCAGGCTGGCCTCAAACTCGGTGTGCAGATGAACTCCTGCTCCTTCTACCTCACCCTTCCAAGTACCATAGTCAGTTTTAAATCAACATGTTTTCTCATCAGTTAGTATGATCCTTTATTATCCTTCACACACACATGCACACACACACACTCACACATATACAAGTACACATGCATGTGGCCACCTCCTATTGCTCCTAACCCCCATCTGAAGGTCAAGCCCAGGCCTCTTGCAAGTTAGACAACTCTCACTTAACAATCTGCTACATTTCCAGGGCATCTACCTTTCTAAATGCCCATAGAATGATACCGGTTTTTATTTTGTTTGATAGTCAGAGTTTTACAACATTTAATTTTTGTTTCTGCTCTATTCAATTTACTCTAGAGCAAAATCTAAGTAAAATCTCAAATCCATTTTATTGCAAACCTCAAGGAATGCTAAGTAGGTATTCATTTTGATGAATCTTATGTTTGAAGGTGTCTCATTTTTTCTTACCCTATAATTCACACTGATAGAGGAAGAAATAGACTCTTTATCAGAGAGATTACTAAATTTACATGTGAAACTCTGCAGATAGACTTGATTCCATTTCTTCCTGTTGTTTCATATGATTCCAGAATACCAGAGCCATGTTTATACAAAAAAAAACCCAAACAAACAAAAAAACAAAACAACAACAAAAAAACTCCATTTTATACGCAAATTCATGCTTATTGAGGAGGCACTCAGTCAGTTTTCCAAAAGAAACGTCCAAATACTTACCTACACCATTTGCAGCAGACAAAGGAGAAATGGTGCTAAAGAGAACTGGAGAAAAAGTAACCACCGGTCACTAATTCTCAATAGCAACTGTAACAGCCACAAAGGCCACATCCTTATGGCACACACTGAGTCTTCTGTAAACTCTGAAAAAACTGGATGATTTTGAAATAAAGTTTCCTATGAGATGATAAACAAAAACATGTATCTCCTTCTGCTGACCGTTGCTTTGTCTATCTTCCAAAGGCTTACACAGCATTTGTCATGTTCAGTCCATCCTTCTTACAATGGTCCAGAGAGAAGACATCACTGTAATCCTCCTCCTGTTCCTTTGAAAGCTTGCTGCCCCATCACAGGCTTCCTTTCCTCTGCTTTTCCCATAAATGCAGTTAGTAAAGGGTTCTTTGGAAAGTCAGTTGGATGGTGTTTGCTGGGACAAACACATGAAGGAACATTTCATTGACGTGGACACAGGTGTGAAAGACTAAGGCAGACTCATGAAGGAACGTTTGCTGAAGCAGACACAGGAAAGAGGAGGCCCTGCTAAAGCGAGCACGTGAAAGGACACGTGACGAAGGGTTTACTGCACTGACACGCATGGATTGGTCCACCTTACATTGTACTGCAGTTTCTTACTGCTTTGTGGACTAATTAGATACAGGTGCTGAGGCAAGGCACATGGAAGACACGTAAAGTTCCTCAGGAAGTTTTCTTCTTAAACTTCTAACCAGTTCAATTTTCTCCATCACTATTTCAACTCAACTGTTTTTATTTGAAGGCCATAATACTAGTTTTCTTAGTCATAAAATCAGTTATGCAGTCTATCGTACCAGTCCACAGCATATTCCTTTCTGAAATATTCTTTCCTGTCTTCCCATCAGCGCCCCTTTCTTGATTCTTATCCTTTTCTTCCTCTTCTCAAGCCAGACAGAAATGCCCAAGTGCCGTCCTCAGTCTTTTGCCCCTCAGTCTTCTCTGATGTCAACTGCTCCATTTTACTTTCCTACAAATGATTTCCAAGCTACATGCATAGCTTTAGTTTACAGATTTCCCATTTGCAAACAATTGATTCATTTTCACTATTTTGAAAATAATGTTGCCCTTTCCTGTAAGACGTTGAATATGTTTTTCCATTCATCTTTCCTTTGTATTATGATATCATATTCAAAGTTCATTCACTCATTCCTGATGTCACTTGGTTTAATCACTCTAGTCTCCTGCAGACCATCCTAAACTTTATTAGTTTAAGCCCCTGAACTTCATAAAGTAATTCACTCTGGTTACTTTTGGTGCTTTGTTATGATAGTTAAAAATACTCTCTTTGAAAATATGAAAAAGATCTCCTTACTTGTTGGTGGAAAGTCCAAGACTAGAAGTAAGAGCGTCTGTCTTCATGTATACCAGGAGGACTTGAGGAAGGGTGATGAAAGGAGAGCAGAAATAGGCAGAAGCAGGAGAGGCACAAAGGCTGAAGCCTGCCAGGAGTTCTCCCTCAGTTATCTCTAGAACTCCATCATATTTCATATTATGACACATGTGAGTCACTCACACAAAATGTTCTAGGCATACACCAATTTTGCATCCAAGTGAAAAAGACTCACTGCGCTAGGAAAGCTCTGCAATGATCCAGGTGACTGTGGTGCTATTTCCGGTTCAGTCTCATCACTCACTTCTGTGACTTTATTTATTTCAAGTGAATAAACGCATGTATAGAAGTGTATTCCAGTCACCATAAGGCATGCTATTCATCACAAACATTGAGGACAGAGGCCAACACGAAAAACCATGACAGTCAACCTGCACAAATACCAGCCTAGATCACAGCTAGACATGGCTTCAGATGAGCCAATACCTATAACCCAGCTAGGAACAGTCAACTCTCTCTACCAAGGAAGTCTGAGAAGAAGTAAGAACATGATGCACACACCAAGACACAGCTTCCAATGTGAGCACTCTAGTTTACTTACAGACCAACAGTTCACAATACTGAAGCCATTTTAAAAACAGACCATTACTACGGCATTAACATCAGCACTGTGAAGCTCATTGTTCTGCCAAATCCTTCTCACAGCCCTCAAGACCTCATTAATAGACTCCAACCTATTAGTCAAAGAGGTTTTGGCTACTCCTTCTGTATCTAGTGCTACAACTACCTAACGTCAAAGGAAATTCAAGACACCCTTCAAGTCCTACCACCAAAAGGACTTCACTGAATTAAAAATAAATAAATAAATAAATAATAAAAGAACTTCACTGATGACCAGTAGCTTATAACCCACAAATCACTCTACTTTCCTGTACTTGTCAGACTATCTGTAAATACCAACCTTATACAACTGTATTTCTTATACATCCAGAAAGACAACATAATATTTTATACATAGTAAGCAGTGCTTAATTAATTGCAGTATCACACTTATATAGTCACACATCTCTGGGAAGCAATATAAAAACCTTACCTGAGTCAATTAAGTACAAACAAATCACTTCTAGTGGGTACTGTATGGTAGGATAGATAGTAATCATTCCTTCACAGGCTTTCTTCAACCTAGTTGTCTCATGAGGAAACTTGAAAATATAAAAGCATAATAAAGTGAATCCCATTAGCATATGGATGAACATTTGCATAACTAGAAATACATGAATGTCACTTACTTTAGACAAACACTGAATGAAATTCCTGTAAAGTACTTGGTGATCGTCACTGGGAATGTTATCTGCTAAGTCCAGTGCATTCTCAAATGCAGTTAAAAGCTGAAACAAACCAAGAAGCTCTGATGTAGTATATTTAATGAAAACTGTGGCAAGCAGTAAAATGAACTAAAACTCCTTTATCAGAACTAAACCTTCACCTGTCTGGACCTCATAATTCTCTTGTTTGGCTGGTTGGCATTTCTGTAAGGCGGGGTCTCAGTCCGTCATCCTAGCAAACCTTGAACTTTTGGAAATCTTCTTGCCTCAGCCTCCCAACTACAGGGCTACAGATGGGGCCACCACAATGTGATTGGTCCTGACAGGGCTACAGATGGGGCCACCACAATGTGATTGGTCCTGACGGTGCCACTCACCTGGGGAGGTGCCTGCAACCCAAGCACCCCCAGTTACTCTTTATAAAAACACTTGTAGTCACACCCATAGATATGCTGATGACCTCAGTGTTTCTTCATCCAATCAAGTTGATAAAAATTGGTCATCACAACCGAGCCCTACTATCTCATTACCTCAGAATTTCACCATCAGCAATTATAAATCTAAAGGGGGTAAAAATAAGTAAAGTCTGGCTGTTCAAACAAAGGCAAATAACAGACAAGTATTCCAAGTGGGAAATTCATAACATTTTTTTTCTGAGCACTCCTTATCTTTTTAATGATTTATATTTTTAATATCTAGAAATAAATTCTTAAAGGTCAGTGAAGTATGGATCTTAGAAAAGAGCCAGCACAGCTCACTATGTACAAATACATGTAGTGTAACCCTCACTAGAGAAGCTTCTCTTTGTAACAGAGACCATTAGAGAAAACCATGATTGGCCAAAATGCAGAGAACAGCTGACCTTGGGGTGCCTAGACTAAAGAAATACATCTCTTAGCACAACTTCTGCATCTGAGGCTCAGAGAAAATCGCAGAAGAGAGGACAGAAAGATCTAAGAGCCAGAAGACTAGGAAATCTGCTGTGAAACTGTGTTTTATAGAAGTTACTGGGAAGCACATCTATGATACCTTAATAATATGGCTGCTGAGACAAATCCTGAGCAAGGAAAACACCACCAAGCTAACATGGAAGGGGGAAGTCTCATGGGCACCCACCCCTAGTCAAACAACTACAAGTGACTAAATGCTGAGAGAGAGGAGGCTTTCACAGGGAGGTGTCCCTAATTAACCAATTCAACACCAAATGGTCAGTCCTTGAAATCACATATACTCATGCAACACTGAACGGACTCACATAGGTATAAATGTGTGTATGCATGTATGTAACCTGTAAGAATTAACATCTATGCATAGATAGATAGATAGATAGATAGATAGATAGATAGATAGATAGATATTGTAATGATAACAATTAAAAGGCCAGGAATTTCAGAGAAGTTTGGGGGGGTAGCATAGAGGGGTTGGAGGAAAGAAAGAAAGGGAGAAAAATGTTGCAATTATATTTTAATTTGTTTTTAAAACGGACTATGAAAAGTATAAGAGGTAAGGAGAAAGAATAAAAGATGGTTGGGTATGACCAATGAATGTTTTACATATGAATGCCATAAATATGCATGGTTAACACATGTTTATTAGAAATTGTTAGATATTGTGATATACTTCTGTAACCCTTAGTATACAGCAGACTGAGGCAGGAGGATCAAGAATTCCAAGCTAGCCTAGGCTGCAATGATGAGACATTGTCTCAAAATCAAAAACAAAACAAAGAAGTGTGTGTGTGTGTGCCTATATGTGTGTGTGTGTGAATATGTGCATGTGTGTGTGTAATATGTGCATATGTGTGTGTGTAATATGTGCATATGTGTGTGTGTAATATGTGCATATGTGTGTGTGTGAATATGTGCATATGTGTGTGTGTAATATGTGCATGTGTGTGTAATATGTGCATATGTGTGTGTGTGAATATGTGCGTGTGTGTGTGTGTGTGTGTGTGTGTGGTTTGTGTACGTACGTGTGGGAGGGAGGAAAAGAAAGAAGAAATGAAAAGGGGAGAGAAGCAAGAAGGACAAGAGGGAAGGAGAGTGAAATGGGGAAAGAAGAGAGGAGGGGAATGGTAAGAGTGGAGACAGGGACAAAAAAAGACATAGAGGATACACGAACTCAGGAGTTGAGGGCCAGCCTAGGCAACACAGTATGATACTACTTTTTTTTCCTAATGAATTATCTTTCATGAAGTATAAATAAATCAAAAATATACTTAATTAACTTTGGTATGTTTGATTCTCTGTTAACTTATAGTATTTTAAGAAATATAGTAAAGCTACACTGTATATAAAGTTTAAGAGAAACTGATAAGCTACCCAATTTGTCACTACAAAATTTCTTCCACAACAGTTACACACAGACAAGTCATTATTATTGTGTGTTATAATTTGGAACTAAACATCTTTGAAAACCATGGGTTGAGGGTTTTGTCACCAGCCTGTGGTATTCTTGGTAGGTGGCAGAAACTTCAGAAAGTTAGGCCTAGTGAACAGAAGACAGGTCTCCCTGGAGAAGGTACTAGACCCTGGCCCTTCCTTCGGCTCTTTCTATCCTAGACAGCACATGTGAACAGCTCTGATCTGCATGGGCTCCTGACCTTGCTGCAGCTCTGATCTG
>JADRCH010000247.1:1384834-1439718 GCA_019843965.1 Rhynchomys soricoides | reverse complement strand
TGCTGCAGCTCTGATCTGCATGGGCTCCTGACCTTGCTGCAGCTCTGGTCTGCATGGGCTCCTGACCTTGCTGCAGCTCTGGTCTGCATGGGCTCCTGACCTTGCTGCAGCTCTGGTCTGCATGGGCTCCTGAACTTGCTGGCCTGCCACGCTGTACACAAAAGCAGCAAGCAGACGGTAAATACATTCTCAACCTCTGAAGCTAGGAAACACAATACTCTTCGTCTTTTTAAGTGGGTTTCCTGCACAAATGTTTCATCTTTGACCCTTTGGGGACTGCCTGGCATATAGTACATTCTCAACATTATTTTCTGAACAAAATAACAAATTACCAAATAGACAAATAAACATGTAAAAAAAGTTTTCATTGTGTACAGTTTATAGCTATTATTTTAAACTGCACTCAATTTAACAAGCATACATTGAGTAGTTATTTATTATAATAAAAAACTAAGTTACTATTAAACTCACTAATAAAATATGCAAGAGATATTCCCAACTATGGTTTAAAACTAATGTTTTATATTTTTAAAATCCTTTCAATGACTTGGAAATCAAGACACTAAAAAAGAACATTACCTCATATAAACTAACTATACATATAAATATTCCAATTGAATTATTAAGTAATTAGTTAACAAGTATAAGGAATAATAGCAACAAAGTACAACTTTCTAGAATTTACAGCAGTTTTGTGAAAGTTTTTATATATTTTCCTTTCTACAGTGACTAAGTGAATGATTTATTGTAGATTCTTATGAATACAAGGGCCTGAAATTCTAATATTCTAAGACCCAAGTCTACCCCTTCACACTACATGGGACTGTAAGCAAAGGTTTCTAATTTTATCATCAGCAACAACCTCTAGGAATTGCAAACTGAGCACACAGAGCTCACTGTGCCAACACACAGGAATTTCCTGTGTCATTTCACTGTGCTGTCACTTTCTAACTTGAATTAGATCATGAACTTTCATGACATAGACCCTGAGAATCAAACCAGCCAATACCATCTGCTGGGTCTCATTATTCTGATCTTCTACATTCTCAGCCAGCAACTGACTCAATTTTCTCCACAGCTCATAAAGCTCTTGTCTGTCTGCTCCATCTTCCTGCCGTGTCTTTATCAATCTATACCATGTCCGAGCCACCTGGTGAAAAGGAGATTGAAAGAGTTATGTTACCATAAACTTAAAATGTTAATCCTAACGACCAAAATTATTCGGTCCATTAACATGTAAAAACAGCAAAAGTACTATCCCTCATCCTGTATGAACTCTGACCAAAATAAGAAAAAAAAGTTGATTAAGCAAATTTCTAGAACCCCTCTATCAGAACTATCACTGAGACACAGGCAGATGACTACATACCCAACCCCCACAACTTAGAAGGTATGGCTCGCTAAGCTCTACAGGTACACTACTTAGGAAACTTAAACTAGTCTTTAAGTTTACAAGTTAGGATATCCTAAATTTGAATTGTAATTCAGTTTCCAAAATACTGTAATTTATTTCTCAAATTTTTGATATCATATTGTGTCTTAATTTTTAACTTTCATTAAAGCTAGATGAGAGCTTCTCCTAACAACATTCTATGGGAAGTGGCTCAGAAGTCACTAGCCCACCTCTAGGTGTTGCTTCTCCTGGTGATAGAGATCCACGAGTTTCTTACACACGTCACACCACTTCTGTCTGTCAACACTTAGGATCAAGAGAAAAAGAAAAAGAAATTTTAAGTTGATAGCAGAAACTAAAGAGTTAAAAGCTTGAACAACTGATACTATAGTATTATTTTATACAATAAGCCTAAAGATCTTCTTTCATTATCTTGACCATAAATTTTAAAATTCCAAATTCAGTCAATCATCTTAATAGTCTTTTCAGTCTATTTCAATCACAAAAAAGATTTCTGACAAACTTCTGGAAGAAAAATTGCTTCTGAATTCTCAGTAAATGTTTACAGTCCTTCTACGCCTGTGGTGGTTATTTCTGGTTTTCAAGTTAACTACATCTGGAATTAACTAAAACCCAAGCCACTAGGTACAGCCAGGAGGGATTTTTTTCTTGACTGAAGCATTGGAAGTAGGAAGACCCACCTTAAAATCTGGACCACATCTTCAGGTGGCAATCTACAAAAATGACTTTAAAGAAGGAAGCTACTCTTGTCTGCTTCCCCTCACTCTGGTAAGTCCTTTCCTTCACTGGCAGTAGAGCCTACTTCTTTGAAATTCCTGAGTTTGCCAAAGACCATTTGAGACATCCAGCCCGATTCATGGATGTTCCACCGTTGGACCACAGCTTGTCAGCCACTCTAATAAACCTATTTATACGTGTAGATTCATTCCATCAGTTTTCCTTCTCTAGAGAGGCCTAGCTAACACACTTCAATGAATAGGACTATTCTAAATCAAGCATGTAAAGAAACTCACCTTTCCCACATATTCCTACCTTTCATAGAGATCCAACAGTTTTCGGTAAACACCAGGTAAATCATCCTTGGCATTTATGTGATTACACTTCTCATACAAACTTGCTAGCCCCTAAAACAGGAAGTGCTAATGATTATTCTTAGCAAATCTCGTATGTCCTGAAATTTATTTATTGTGCGAAATAATGTACTAACATCTACAAATTTACATAGTTTATAGATGAAGTATGTGTGGAATTTTGTTCCAAGTAAACCAAAGGTGGGAGAAAGACTTTATAGTTAAAGTCTTTATATTTAAAAATAATTTACTAGGTAGAGAGTTAAATAGTGACAAACAGTATCTTTGTCATGTAAACCTAACTTTTAATTTGGAAAATTTAATTTTGTTCATGAGACAAGTTTAAGTACGTATTTTAACACTGGAACCTACATTTTGAAAAATGGAAACCAAGCACGTGCCCTGTATTTCAGGAAATAAAACATGCCCCCATACCTGCCAAGCGAGGAGCTGCTCCGGCTCTAACTCAGCCGCTTTCTTATAGGCGCCCTGGGCCTGATCAGGCTGTTCTAGTTCAGCTGCAGCAACACCAATAAAAACCCAGGCATTATAGTTATTTTTCTCTTGTTTTAACACTGTCTGATTAAAAAAAATCAAGAGTAAGTCATTACATTTTGGAAACTACTTAACAAATAACAAAACAATAGTCTGTTATGAATCGGGACACTAGATCTGCTACCAGCAGAGCGAACTTAGAATCATAGCTAGCCAGGTACTGTAGATGGAAGCTGTAGAGAGTTTGGAAAATGAGGTATTTTTCTGTAACGTGGCCAAGGGATCTTGATACCGACATCAAATGCCTCGCCCACCCACGAGAATACTGAGTAGACAAGAACAGCAATGCCCGCCCCATCCCTGGCTCCACAGCACTTCACCCAACACCAACTTTTTCTTTTCCATAATGATATTTTCCCATATTAAAGATGGATTCTTCATGGCAGTTATAAGTCAATTCACCCTAATGTCAGTATCCCAAGCATGTTCAAATACACATTGGCAGTAAAGGTTTAAATAACACCAGCCATCTAGAACCAAGGTATATAGAGATGATGCTTTCAGAAATAAGAGTTACCTGCTAAAGTCAAGTAAACAATTTAAGGCAACAATTAATATGCTCTAGGGAAAGAAAAGAAAGATCCAGGAGCCTCTCGATGTATTCCATATTCTAGGGAAAATAACCTTTCTACGGGTTGAACCTCTCCAATAATTAGGCTTATGTGCATCCACACACTTGCGGCAATCTGTCACCAGTGTACTGTACAAGCTGCACTCTATCAATAATGCTGCCTCCTACAAAACTCAACCAGGTGTCTGCCAAAGTGAAACCCTAACACTAGGGCTTGTTCTGCTCATGTTCTGAACACCAAGTACAATTAGTGGCACATAACTGCGCTACATGTCAACTACCAACCACTAATTACTGTCTGACTAACGATCAGAGCTTCAGTATCTGAGATACATTTTAAAGGAAATAATCACATACAAAAGAAATGTGAAAATACACAGAAAATTCTGAGAGAGCACAGAAAAGTACCTAACTGTATGTACACAACCTGGAGCCGGCTTTCCCAGAGGAATGCTTATGCCATGCTGCAAAGCTCTATGAGAGAGAACCACAGCAAATACACTCTTGGGTAGTTTTTCTTTAGAATCAACCAATTCTGGGTTACCACAGATAAGAGATGTCTGCCATTGCTTTGTTCTCCACTATAAATTATAAACTACCTGATGAAATTCATGACAAAATTTTGCAAATACTTACAGAAATATACCCATACTAAGTAAGGTAACAGGAACATGGAACAGCCAAATGGCTCAGTGGGCCACCCAGGCTTACGAAACTATGTTCAATCCCTGAAACTCAACACAAAGGCAGAAAGAGAATTGGCTCCACAAAGTTGTTCTCTGATCTCCATGTGTGCATGCCCCATAGCATACACATATACATCACACACACTAATAATAATAATAGTAATAGTAATAACCATGTGGATGCACAAGCATATGGGCATTATCAGTTAGATAACCACTCCTCTCATCTCACTCCACACATTGCATCCTCCATCTGAATAGACTGTTCACCATTTGTATCAAATTAGTACCATCATGGCTTCACATGTCTGCTAATCTCAGTCATCAATATATCTTTATGAATAATCTCTCTTACATTCAGTGATGCTGGTACCTCTGTTGAACCTCAAAGTCAAGTAAATAATAAACCTTGAGGCCACTAAAGAATTAGAATCAAATCAGGTGTGGTGACGCACTCTTAGGATCTCAGGACTCGGGCGGCAGAGGCAGGCGGATCTCTGTGAGTTCAAGGCCAGTCTGGTCTACAAAGAGAGTTCCAAGGTCAGACAGGGCTACACTGAGAGACCCAATCTCAAAAAACCAAAACTAAGTAAAGCAAAACAAACAGAGTCCTGCTGTGTACTTAGCCTGTTTGTTTAAGTTGATTTTAAGAGTACAATGTAACAAACAAACTTACCATGCTACATAGCTTTAATTTTAAATAGCATATTCTTTCACGCTCCTGATTCAAAGAGTAATGCATATGTATCTATATGTGCACTATGATAAACATTTGCTGAAAACAGCAGACAGGTCAAAAGTGTCCTTAAATACCCACCATAAACACTGGAAGCAAAATGGACATAAGTAGTAAGTCTGCTGAGGCTTCACTGTCACGTTTTCTGTTGAGGCGTCACTGTCACTTTTGATTTTCTGAGTGCTTCTCGACCAGTAAAGTTCAGTCCCCTCTATTAAAGAATGCCTTTCCTATGTGATGCTTTCTATGCTAATCAATAAGGCTTAGCAAAAGCCCTTTGTGAGGGACAAACTCACAAGACGGCATTCAGGCAGGCACAGACTGAGACTCATACATCAGACAACTCTGAAATCATAAACTACAGACAGATGAGTCACAGAGAGAGAAGCAGGGAATCAAAATTGGGCTTGTTCTTGGCTAAAGTACTCCAAGAGGAAGTGCTTTGATTTCCTCCCATTAAGTGCACCAATGTGCTCTGATGCCTCTGAGGCAATCTCCAATGTGTCAGACACGCCTACCCAACCAATCAGTTATTATAATGGTCTTAGTTTAACAGCTCTGGACCTCAGAATCTCCTTCCTACTCCTGTAGCTTTATCCTTCCTTAGGACCCATCACTGCCACACCTCCTCCCGCCTCCCATTCCTGCCTCATCTGCCTCTCTCCTCATCATTCTTACCATCCATAACTAAACTCCATCAGTCACAGATTTAACTTTAAGTAACACGAATCTTCAAATCTTCAAATGGGCCCTTATGTCACCAAAATATAGAAGCCATCAGAGAAAAATGCTCTTAATTTCCCATCTCCAAATCAATAAATAGAGTCCTGTATGTATCTGCACCTATCTTTTTTCTGCTAAAACAGAAGAGGAACTAAAGGCCTCCCCTCGAGATCTGGGATGCACCCTGTCACCTCCCTAAGGACGTCGTTCTACCGCCATCTTCTCTCTAGCACAGTCAATTTCTCTTTAACAGGAACATTCCCATCGGCACACAAGAAAGCTTTAGAATCTTGGTTCTTCTACCCAATGGTCAGATAGAATTTACAATGACAAATACCTTAAAATAATATAAATATTGAGTAGGCAAGGTGGCCCAGAGGTTAAGGTTCCTGCTATCAAGTCTAACAAGTTGAATTCAAGCCCCAAGACTCACATGGTAGGAAAGAAGTGATTCCTACAATTTGTCCTCTGACTTCTACAGACACATTTTAAAATATAGTACAAGCATAACAATAACAACAACAACAATGCTAAAGTATAGTGACATTCCACAATGCAAGGCACTCATGATACTTCTGCCTTTGAAAACAGGGCTTTGATAATTCAGCAATCAAGAATATTAAGTGCAGCAATAGAAGTCTACCCCACTGATAAGGAGAGATGAGTCCGACCTCTCTAGAGGTTCAACCACTTGACGGAATGTGGACAATAAAAGAGTTATACCTACAAATAACCCATAAATTGGTAATGTATTTGATTGCCCAAGAAACAAATACCCAAGAAACATACCTTGCAATGTTTCAAAGCTTCTTTGTACTCTTTGTTTCTGATTGCATCTCTTGCACTTTTTAGAGCAGTCTTCACTTCTTTGCTGGACATTCTATCAAGACAAGAAGCTGTAGTGAATCTACAAGAATATCTCCCTAATGATAAGAGTCCCAGTAAGCTTAACTATCTGAAAAAGAAAAATCTAATTCTTTCTCTCTGGAATATGCTTTCCCTCCTGCTATACACACAGTTCATTCCCCCGATTCTTCAGATTTCTATGCAGATGTCTCCTCACATTGGACTACTCCCTAGAAAAGCTTCCTAAGATTTTAATCTCTCCCTCTCTTACTTAGAAATCATCAGCATCCCCACATGCCCTTCCCTTGCTTTATTTTACTTCCAAGTACTAATACATCTCCTGTACCATATATTCTACCTCTCTGCTCTATTATGTGTATCCTCCTAACCCCAGCAGAATCTAAGTTATGTATAAATAGTGCTTTGCCTGTTTTTGTTTTTCTATCTCTAGGAATTAGTCTGACAAATGCAGGTGACCAATAAACACATGTTGAAATGCAACTGTATTTGCATTATCTCACTCTCCACATGTTTAGCTAAAATACAGATGATCTTATGAGCAAAGACCTGCACTGTATAGTAATCCCAAGCCAATTGTAAAAGCACGATCCAATAAAATAAGCTCAAGGAGTTCAAGGCCAAACTCTGCTACAAAGCAAGTTCAAAGCCAACCTTCTCTACTTGAAATCTAATACTTTGTATGGTAATTTAAATTTTAAAAATTATTTAAAAATTTTTAAAGATATTTTACTTTATAGGCAAAGTACTTTAATATTAAAGTACATTAACACCACATACTCATGCATCATACTAATGTAGCATACTTACACAATACACTAATGCAATACATCAACACTGTGCACAAACAGTACATCAATGCATAATACTAACACTATACACAAATACAGTATGCTAACACTGTATACTAACACAGTACACTAACATAATACACTCATGTGTACACTAACAGTACACACAAATACAGTACACTAACAGTACACACAAACACAGTACACTAACACTTTACACAAACACAGTACACTCACATTTTACACTAACATAATACACTCATATGTACACTAACAGTATATACAAATACAGTACACTAACACTATACACTAACAGAGTACACTAATTTAATACACTAATACAACACACTTAACATGTAACACTAATGAAGTACACTAGCATATTACACTAATACACTAACACTCTAATACACTACATTAACACAGTATGCATTAATATGCTACACTGATGCAGTGCACTAACATGGCCGCTAACATAGTATACTAAAACAATACACTAATAGAATACTACCAGTACATTCTAGCCAAAGTGAAATGCACAAGTATAAAACAAAAGAAAGCTATGAAGTTAGAGGCTTGAAGATAAGGTTGTTTTAACTTAAAGAAAGCTAACATTCAGTATAATATAAAAATTACTACACTATAAAATCAGTTTATCTGTGATACATTCAGATTTCCCAAATATAATGTAATATCTTGTTGCGACAATCACTTAATTACAATCACATTATGTCATCTTTGAATGATTACCTTACCTGAAAATATCTTGATATTGATTTAGAGGTGAACTAGAGAAAAAATGATTTTAGTCTATGAGTCGTGATGGCAGCAGTTAACAAAGTTTACAATGATTTCTCATTAGCTTTCTCAAGCCACGTTCCTTCTGCAAGGTAACCTGTAGACTAAAAAGAAAATATCAGTGAGGATAACTAACCCAGACGAAGAGAGAGATCCAAGTAAAAAATAAAATAAAGAAGACCTTAGGTGGGAGCATAAACAAGGAAGAAACAACAGACAATCTCTACATGGGCCCCAAGCTCTCTGCGAGACAAAATACAAAAGGCCCTGCTACCCTGAAGAATACAATCTAAATCAGGAGAAACATCTACAACTTCATATGAACCCCGAGAGAAGCAAATGCCAGACTAAAGGTGAAACAGGCAGGTACAGTAGGAGTTTAGAGAAGACGCACTGTGTGAAGTAATAAATGACTACTAGGAGAAAACAGGCTTCAACAATGGAGAGAAGAAAGAACATCCCTCCAGTCAGAGACACTGCATCAGGAGAAAGGAGAGAACAGGAAAACAAGGAAGCAAGAGAGAATGAGAAAACCACACTAAACACACTACAATAGATACACCAAAGATCAGAAGCAAATTAGGGTTAAGCAGAGCCGCCAAAGATTACAGATCTGGAGAGTCAGGCAGACAAGCTTAGAGCAAGGACAGCTGAAAATCGTCAGAGAGTGTCCGTTACGTTTGAAGCCCACTAGAAATGCACACTTCCTCTCCATAGCAGCTGCCGGATTCAGTACCGTGCATATCTTTACACTGCAATCGAACCATCTATTCTCTCCCCATTCCTTCTTCACTCACCCAAAGGGTACAGGCTTTCAGGGACTCCTTTCTATTAACACATATGTATATGAATGCACATATGTGCATGCATGTAAGTTTCAAACATGAAGTAAGTTGTCCCTGAAAACAACTAGTTTTAAATAGGACAGAAAGAGGACCATTAATCATTCTTAAAAAGTAAACATTAGAAAACTGACCACTAAATAAGGTGTATTCAAAACCTTTTTCTTTCATAAAAAATCCATTATCTAAAATTATTCCATGTACCCCTCTGCTCCTCTCTTTTGGATATTTCCCTCAATTGTAAGCATTTCCCAGACTGTAAGACCTTAGAAAGGCTGCAATGCTATTCCACAGTGCTCCTAATACTTTCCCTAACTCCTCTCCTCCCAGTTTGTCTTTCCTCCCAAGTTAAAACTCAGCATACTACTCTAAAAAATGCTGAACACAACAACTGGTTAACAAGAGAAAATGCATACATTTTTGCATATTTTTATTCAATGAAAATTTTCCAACTAGTAACTTTAAACTTTTTTGCTCAAATTAAGCTTAAAAGTAGCAATAACTATATTTTCAAAGAGTTAGAAAGTAAATCACAACAAAAAGTAATAAAGAGTCTAAAGGTATTTGTTTTGACCTGTAGTATGATATAAAATAGTATCCATCATTAGTCCTGCTGCTGAAGAACCTGGGATGGATGGTTCCGTGAAGACTAACTGCCTGTGATTTAGCACACTGCTCCCCTCTTACCTGTTACCACATCTGCATCTTCTTCCTGAACTGAATATCAAGTTGTTCCTTCCCCATTTTTCACCTAAATTAAGCAAACACAAGCACGAGATAGTGATATCCAACACCCAAATACTTGTACATCTTTTTAAAATTAGATTCACCATGACCATAATTTAAAACATCAAAAACAAATCTATATGATTTTCAGTCTTTCGTCTTTCAGAGAGCCACTAATCTTCATCTCCAAATTTCTGAACTGCTTTAAACCAGGACTTAGCTGTTCCAATCATGCCTCCTTCTCACCTGCAAAATGTTATGCAACTCTGAGTACAGAGGCATAGAAACAAAGGTATACAATCAATATGACAGCAAAGCATAAAGAAATTTATTTTAAAACAATTATTTTGTATACACAAAATTAATTAAAGAACAAAGAAATTTGTATATTCATGAAATGAATGTTTATTCCTACATAAAGAATTAAATCTTGGCTGGATAGTTGATACAGTGAAGGGATTGAGGTAGCAGAAAAAACTCCATTTTGTCCTTAAGCCTCCATTCTGAGTTAACTTGCCCTTAGAGAGGCATGGCCAATGAAGAGGCAAAACAAAACAAGATAGATTCCATCTTGTCCTCCAAACTCTATTTTAAAGCTGCTGTCCTTGAACAAAGCTATTGTCTAGAAAGCTACTGAAATAATATGGTCCCCACCCTTGGGTTCTGGGAAAAAGACCAACATTCTCTTACCCTCTCATGTAATGCCAAGGCTTAGAAACCCCTGTTTGCGTTTTGTTTTGTTTTGTTTTTCCTTTATAAACCCCCTTTACCTAGAGCTGGGGATCACTCTCCTTTCTGTTCCTTCAGGAAGGTTTACAGCCCAAGCTCGAGCTTAAACAAAGACTCTTGTGTGCTTATATTGGAGTTGTGGCCCCTGGTGGTCTCTTGGGGGTCTCATGAACTGGGCATAACATTGTGGGGGCTTGTCCGGAATTCTCCAGCAGATCTCCAGGATCCCCGACCCAGAGACCCTAGTGCAGGCCAGTGAGTGTTCAGAATTTCTGTATTGTCTTTGTGTCTCTGTTTCTCACTTTCTTTTCTTGAAAAAGCCTCAAAGTGTCTGTATAAGCAGCAAAGAGTAGCTAAGAGCAGACACACTGAAGGGTCACAGTCATGGGGGGTCAGGAAGATGTTCCTGACCTTGAGGGTGAACTACTCACCCATTGGCAGGAGGAATTTTTGGTAGAGGAATAAGAGCCTCACCATCAGTTACTTTCCTTCCTGCGCTGCCCTCGATTTCCAAGGCGGGAGTCTGTGAGTGCGAGTGTTTGGATTCACTTCTGGTTTCAGTCGTAACAGGGCTACTTCCTGTGTGTTCGTCTACTAAGTTCCATGTGGTATTTAGTTTCTATCTGTACTGGACTTTGATGGACACTATGGGACAGACTGATTCTCACCCTCTCAATATCATTTTAGCTCATTTTAAGGAAGTCAGGGCCAGAGTTCACAACCTCTCAGTAGATTTGAGGAAAGGGAAAATGACCACTTACTGATGACCACTTCCTGCAGCTTTGAGTGGCCAACTTTTGATGTTAGATGGCCACTGGATGAGGACCTTTCATATCCCCACGGTGTCAACAGCAAAAGATAAAGTGTTTCAAAAGTCTTCCCTCTTTCCTCCTGCTAATGCTTCTTTGTCAACAGGAACAGCCACAGGTGACAAGGAACAACAGAAGCTGGCTCCAGACTGCCACCCTTCCTGGTGGCATCAGCTTTAGGGTTGGGAGGAGGACCCATATAGGGCATGAGAAGTAGATGCACTGTGTCCCTTGACACTAGGTTGCAGAGATGGCTCAGATGTTAAGAGCACTGACTTCTTTCTTCCAGAGGTCCTGAGTTCAATTCCTAGCAATCATTTGGTGACTCCTGTTCCCTCCCACCCCCCAGAACAGGCTCCATGTTTTATGGCTCATACAGGCTTATCTCTCTTCCCTTCCCCCTCTACCAAGCGCAGGCACAGAGCATACAGGTATCCAGGGCCTCTAGAAGGTCTAAGGCTACTGCAACCCTAACTGGGCTCTTTCTGAGTTGGGAGGTGAGTTCCCAGACTGGGACTTCAACACAGTAGAAGGTAGAGAGGATCTCTAGATTTACCACCAGGCTCTTTCAGCAGGTCTCAACAATAATTTGGCCAAGGTTTAGATATCATATTAGACAAGAAGTTGGCAAAAGTCCAACAGCATTTCTTGAACGGGTCATGAAGGCTATGTGTGTAAGGCTATACAAACACTATAGACCCTGAGAAAGCAGAGAATTCTAGCATGGTAGCCCTGGCTTTCATTAATTAGTTAGCACTGGACACTAAGAAGTTACAGAGACATAAAAGATGTTTTAAAATGTTGTTGAGGGATCTAATGGAAGGTACAGAGAAAGAGTACAGAAGAGTTCAGATTAAGACAGGAACGACATTAAATAGAGATTTGGTTAGAGGCCTTCTAGCTAACAAAGCTTGGGATCCAACAGAAAAGAAATGCCAAGCTTCAAGAGATTGCTGGAGGAAGAGTAGCTAAAGGGGTCTTGACCCAAACTCTAGGACAATGGAAACAGCTGGAGACTTATTTATCAAAGAAATGGGACCCAGTGACAACAAGATGGCCACCTTGCCTGCATATTATTGTAACCACAACACTGTTGGTCAAAGATGCAGATAAATTAACTTTGGGACAGAATTTGAACTTGAGTACCCCTCCCATGCAATTGAAGGGGTATTCAAGCAGCCTTCTGATTAATGGCTCAGTAGCGCTTACATGATTCATTATCAGACTTTACTAATCAACCCTGGCTGAGTTATTTTTCAGCTGCCTGTTTCCCTGAAGCCTGCAACTCTCCTATCCAATTCTGACTTAAGACTGTCCACTCTGTCAATGTGGTGAGGTTCTGGCCCAGGTACACAGTACACCACCTGACTTGAGGGACTCTTCTCTGTCAGAGACGGACAAAAACAGCTTCATCCATAAGGGTCAGAGGACAGCAGGGGAGGTTGTACAGTGGTAATCTGGACTCAGCTCTTCATCCAGACACTTCAACTCAAAGGGCCAAGCTAATAACATTAACACGAGCCCTCATCATGAATAAAGGACTGGCTGTTGACATCTACACAGATAGCCAGATATATATTTACAACTGCTCATGTGCATGGAGCCATTTACCAAAAAAGAGGGCTCCTAACAGCAGATGGAAGAACTGTCAAAAAATAAAGATAAAATTCTACAGTGTCTTAAAACCCAATGGCTGTCTAAAAAAAAAAAAAAATCTGATAATCATTCATGCCCAGGGCACCAAAAAGGAACAGTATCAATGGCTAGAGGTAACAACCTGGCTGACAAGGCTGCTAAGGAGATAACCTTAAACAGCCATATCTGAACCACCCAGAGCAACTGATATACAAAGAAGAAATGCGCTGGTGGCAATCGACTAATGGTAAGCTAGCATTACCCACCTCTTTAGCAAGAACCATTCTCAAGAAGATCCACAGAATCACTCACCTGGGAATGAATCGAAGGACAGACATAGTGAGGCAAGCTAAGGTAACTTTCAAGGATATACAGAGCACTCTTGAGGATACAGTGACAAACTGTAAAGCTTGCCAGCTGACCAATACTCCCAGCAACCCCAAACATCCAGGTTCCTGACTGTGAGGTAAGAGACTGGGGACCTGCTCGGAAAATTGATTTTACAGAAGTCAAGCTAAAAAGATATGGCTACAAGTATCTGCTGGTATTTGTGGACATTTTCTCCAGATGGACAGAGGAGTCCCCAACTAAGGCTGAAACAACAAAGGTAGTGGCCAAGAAATTGCTGAAGGATATTTTACTCAGATATAGATTTCCTCATAGAATAATGTCAGACAATGGACCAACATTTGTGTCCAAGGTAAGTCAGGACGTAGCAAAATTCATTGGAGCAGACTGGAAATTATATTGTGCATACCGACCCCAAAGTTCAGGACAGGTAAAAAAATAAAAATAAAACATTAAAATAGTCTTGGAAACTGGTGGGGATTGGATGATGCTCCTTCCTTTTGCCCTATATCAGGTATGAAATTCTCTTTGCAAGATGAGACCCTTTGATTGCATATGGTATCCCAGCCCCCATTTGTAACCAGTCTACAGTTGGCAGCCATTGCAAAAGTAAAAGATGATTTAATATTTATGGTCAGAGCTACCCAATGGACTCATAAACTTGTTTGGTCTAAATTATATGCCCTCTATGAAGCAGGCCTGGTTCCAGAACCTCACAAGTCATGGACACAGGGTCTATGTGAAGAGATTCCACCAAGGTGCACTTAAGTCCAAGTTGAAAGGACCTTACATCATCCTGTTGACCATGCCAACTGCCATCAAATCACTACCTGGGTACACTACACTCATGCCAGACCTGCTAGTTCACTCTCCCAAAAAGAAAACTACCTGACTCCAGCTGTAGTTAAAGTTGACTCAGTCTCAGTCCTGAGTCTGCTGTCCCTGCTAACTGTGTGTACTGTGTATTACACCCCCTTTTATGAAGACATTGGGTTAAGAGCTAAATATAATGTTTCTGAAAGGAACTCTACATACAGATGGTCACAAAAAGGTCCAGCTCTAACCCTCCAGACTATTATCAGGACAGGGTATCTGACTGGAAAAGTCCCCTTGTCACATCAACACCTCTGCAATTGGACTGTTCCCATAGTTCATTCCAAATGGAGTATTCCCCCAGAACAGGCATGGTGGTCCTGTTCAACACAATGGACCCCTTTCATAAATGGGGTGGTTCTTAATTCTTTTACCCCAAATGGGTTCTATGATTTAGTTCAATTAGTGCCCCACATAACCTATTATTAACAAAAAATGGTATTGAGAGACTTAGTAAGACAAATCGAGAGAGACCTTATAAGACTTTTTTACTTTAACATTAATTCTAGGGGCAGGAGCAGGGGCCAGCACTGGGATGGCTGTGCTAACATTACAAGAAAAAAGTTATAACAGTTTAAAGACGGATGTAGATGAGGACATCTCACAATTTAGATTCTCTCACTGAAGTGGTGTTACAAAACAGGTAGAGATTAGACTTAGTCTTCCTACAACAAGGAGGGCTATGTGCCACCTTACATGAGAAATGCTGCTTCTATGTTAGCCATTCTAGAGTCATTGGTAAGTCATTGACTAAGGTCAGGGAAGCCTAGACACATGCCAGACAGAATGAGAAAAATCTAAAAGTTGATACCATTCACTATTTGATCGATTCCACCCTCATGAGGCTATTAGTTATTCTTTTACTTCTCCTTACCTTTAGATCATGTATCATAAACAAGCTTTTACAACATATAAAACAAAGACTGGTGGCTATTCAATTAATAATAAAGAGATCTTACTATCAACAAATTAACATGATGCCGGGCAGTGGTGGCGCACGCCTTTAATCCCAGCACTTAGGAGGCAGAGGCAGGTGGATTTCTGAGTTCGAGGCCAGCCTGGTCTACAGAGAGAGTTCCAGGACAGCCAGGGCTACACAGAGAAACCTTGTCTAGAAAAACCAAACAAACAAACAAGCAAACAAATTAACATGAACAATCAGGACCTCAAGGATCCCAAGATTGGCCTCCAAAGCAACTAGTAGATGGGGGAATGAAGGGACTGAGATAGCAGAATAAACTCCATTTTGTTCTTAAGACTCCATTCTAAGTTAACTTGCCCTTAGAGAGGCATGGGCAATGAAGAAGCAAAAAGCAGCAGGACAGATACCATCTTGTCCTCCAAACTCTACTTTAAAGCTGCTGTCCTTGGACAAAGTACTGTCTAGAAAGCTATTATCTGCTGTCCTTGAAATGATATGGTCTCCACCCTTAGGCTCTAGGAAAGAGACCAACATTCCTTTACCCTCTCACATAATGTCAAAACTTAAAAATCCCTGCTTGCAGATTTTTTCCTTTATAAACCCTCACCTAGAACTGGGGGTCACTATTCTTCCTGATCCATCAGGAAGGTTTGTAGCCCAAGCTCAAGCTTAAATAAAGACTCTCATGTGCTTACATTGGAGTTGTGGTCTCTGGTGGTCTCTTGGGGGGGGGGTCTCATGAACTGGGCATAACAACAGTATCTTCAACAACTTTCAAAATCATTATTTTGATTTTAGATTGTCAATAATAAGAACACTGCTTCCCATACATACACAGCAGACAGTGGCAGAAGTGACAATAAAGGTCATTTCAGAAACTGTTGGAAATCCTGTCCTCATCCCAAACTCAAAATAATATGGTTACCTAAACAAGATCTGAAATTGACAGTGCTAGCTGAAATGCCAATATGGATGCTGAAAATCTCAAAAACCTCTACCTCTACATGAAGAGCTATAGCAATTAATGACTGCTAAGGGAGATTTGAGAACACTAAATGGTTATCCAATACCAAGTAGTCAACCCTAAAACATATACATATGAGCAACAATAAATTGACTCAGCAGGTTGTATTCATATATGCATTTATATACATACATACATATATGCATGTGTATATATAACAATAATAATTTTTAAAAAGAGGTTATGAATTTGAGAGGATCTAGTTGTAGGAAGACATGAAAAGAACCAGAAAGAACTGGGGAAATGATGTAAATACAGTATACATAAACAATTTTTTAATTAAAAAAATAAACTCAACCTATCTGCAGCCTCATTCCTTGCTCTCTGAAGAGGTGATCTTCTTACCTGTTTAACTCACAACAACCATCATCAAACTTGAGCATATCCTCTTCCAATCAGCTATTACACAAGTACTAATAATAAAGCCTGAGGAACTCCTGAGCTACTCAACAAAAACATGAGAATTTTTAATTGTTTATGGAGATGTGTGCTCTTTCCCAACTCAGTAAGTACCCAAAAGCAAGGCTTATATTCTTTGGAACCCCTTATGCAATCAATCACTGTTGGCTAGTTTTATGACAGCTTGACTGAAGCTAAAGTCATCTGAGAGGAGGGACCCTCAAATGCCTCCATAAGACTAGGTTACAGGCAAGCTTGTTTAGTATTTTCTTAATTAGTGATTGATAGGGGAGAGCCCAATCCATAGTAAGTAGTGCTGGTTTTTGTAGAAAGCAGGCTGAGTAAGCCATGGGGAGCAAGCCAGTAAGCACCACTCTTCCAAGGTCTCTGCATCAGCTCCTGCCTCCAAGTTCCTGCCTTGTTTGAGTTCCAGTCCTGACTTCCCTTGATGATGAAATGTGATGTGGAAGTGTAAGCCAAATAAACCTTTCCCTCCCCAGGTTGCTTTGGTCATGGCATTTCATTACAGCTCTAAGTATTACACACAATCCTGTTGAGTAGTACATATAAAACACATGACTGAAGATCTAGCTTCCAAAGTCTAGATCACCAAAAGGCACATGTCAATACTCAGAGAGCCCTCCAGTGTTCTAACTATGTATCCTTGCTTCTCCCAACTGTTCAGCCTGCTTACTCTTACTTTTGCCTAGTTTCATGTTACTTTTAACAAGGCCAAGTTGAAGTGTCAAGCATACAAAAATCTTAAAGCCTCTGGAAAATCCAAATACCCCACCACAGCTGAATGCAGAAACTCCTCACTCTGTCATCACAGAACACTCAGCCCAGTGAAAGCGAGCTGACATTGTAAAAACACTAGCATGCTCCAGAAAATGGCTCGGGATATTACTGCTTTGGGGAGGGGAGGGGGCTGTAGGTTTTTTGTTTGGTTAGGTTTTTTTCATTCAACTTTCACCTTTGAATGCCTTGCCTAGTCTTAGACGTTTACTAGTACGTACATCTACGTGTTTCCCAAAACTGACTGGATATTCTTTGGGAAATTATGTTGTTACTTTGGATATTAAAAACCCTGCAGAGGACCATAAGCTAGACCCAGACTGTTCAACTGAACACCTCTCTAACTTCTTAAGAAGCAGCCTGTTCCTAACACAGAAATCACTAGCTGATGATGTTAACCTGATAGACATACAGAGATCTGAGCCTGTTGTGGGATAATTGTATCCTGATGTATTATATAGAAATTTCTTTCAAATTAAAACATTCCATTCTGGTGGCAAGCTGCTTAAGACTCAAAAAATAAAGTTTATAAGGCTCAAGAAATAAACAACTCACAAGTCTCAGAAAGCACCTGAAACTGACATGCTTTACAAGGCTCCTCTCTCAAGGTAAAATAAACAATAACAAAATAAAGTGCAGGATACTCTGCAAGTGGCTGATCATACAGGGAGCTTTAAGAACACAACCTTCATGAATCATCACCCATGTTGCAATGGCTTTTCAGTGATGCAGCTACCTTTGAGTCATCCATATTCCCCTAAGTAACCCCACACCCATGCTCCATAAGTAAGTTCAAGAAGCTCAATAGTTCAGCTTGCTTTGCTTGTTCATATTTCCACATGAAAAGTCAAACAACACCCCAAAATTCATACATCGTACATCAAAGAACTTCAGAATACAACAGTATTTGCAAAGCACAAAGGCAATGAAGACTAAATGAGGTTACATGGGAAGAGCCCAATCCAATCTGTCACACTTAATAAAAGAAATCTGATCATATCAAGATGCAAAAACACAGAAGAATCAGGTGGCGCACAATGAGAAGTTGACAATCTAGAACACAGTAACACTGGCCTCAGAAGAAACCATACTTAACAATTCTTTGATTTTTACACTTCTAGACTCCAGAATTATGAAAAATAGATTTCTGTTGTGGTATTTTATTTTATCAGCTCTTGTGAACTAAACCACCGCCCCTATCCTGAATACTACCTAACCACATGAACACATACACACATAAAAGATCCTTTGTTCACAGAGTAACTTGGTGATTAACAAAAATATCTATGTTCAGAAGGCAGTCATTAAAACAATGGAGAGACACTGCTGGGGCCTGGTGGCCCATGCCTTGAATCCCAGCACTTGGTAGGCAGAGACAACCTGGATTCTTTGTGAGTTCAAGGCCAGTCTGATCTACAAAGTGAGTTCCAGGACAACCAGGGTTTGTTACATAGAGAAATTTTTGTCTCGAAAAACCAAAAAGGAAAAAAAAAAAATGTAAGATGTACCACATTTTCTTTATCCATTCTTTAGTTGAGGGACATCTGGGTTGTTTCCAGTTTCTGGCTATTATAAATATGGCTGCTATGAACATAGTGGAGCAAGTGAACTTGTGGGATGGGGAACCATTCTGTAGGGATGGATGGATAGATGGATGGATGGATGGATGGATGGATGGATGGATGGATGGGTCTTGAGGTAGAACTATTCTCAATTTTCTGAGAAAACATCACATTGGTTTCCAAAGTGATGGTACAAGTGTGTACTCCCATCAGGAACCTTGCTCCACACCCTCACCAGCATGAACTGTCCCGAGGTTTTAATCTTAGCCATTCTGATGGGTATAAAATGGAATCTCAGAGTTGTTTTGATTTGGATTTTCCTGAAGACGAAGAATATTGAACATATCCTTAAGTATTCCTCAGCCATTAGAAATCCCTCTGTTGAGACCCACAATTGGTCCTGCCTCACAATTTGTCCTGCCTACAAACATAACCACAACATGACTGATCCAGCTTGAGACACACCCCATGAGAGAGAGACCACTTCTGACACTATTAATGATATTCTACTACACTTGCAAACAGGAGCCTAGCATAACTGTCATCAGAGAGGCTTCATCACCCAGCAACTGATGGAAACAGATGCAGAGACTCACAACCAAACATTAGGCAGAGCTCGTGGAATACTCTGGAAGAGGGGAAGAAAAGGTTGTAGGAGCCAGAGGAGTCAAGGACACAAGAAAAACTACAGAACAAATTAAGGGGCCCACACCCCCATCCAGAGAGCATGCATGGGACAGACCCAGGTCCTTGGCACAAATGTAACAGTTGAACAGCTTGGTCTTCGTGTGGGACTCCTAACAGTGGGAGCATGGGCTATCTCTGACTCTGTGGTCTGCCTTTGGATCCCTTTCCCCTAACTGGGCTGCCTCATCTAGCCTCAATAGGAGAAGATGGACCTAGACCTGCTGCAATTTGATATACCAAGGCCTATTGATAGCCATGGGAGGTCTCCTCTTTTCTGATGATAAAGGGAGGGGTGGGAAGAGTAGAGAGGAGGGGAGAGGGAGAGACTGAAAGGAGAGGAGGGAGAGAAAGCTACAGTGGAAACGTATAGCAAAATAATTAATTAGTTAATTAATTAAAATGGTTAAGATTCCAGGAAAAACAAAAAGCAGTGAAGCAACCTGTAGTAAAGTGATAACTAGCTGAAGACTAGTTAGTAAGACTGAGAAGACTACTATTGGAGAAGAAACGAGAAGACGGGCTTTACCCATGGAAAAACAAAGTATAATGAATTGGTGAGTGGCTAAAAGTAGAAGACTGACTTCAGCTCAAAACCAGAACTTTCAATACTTAACCCTCCACAAATGTAGACTGAGTTGTTCAATGTAAGGTTTCCCACCAGAGAAGATGAAGTATGGGCTAGACAAGCCAGCAGGCAGGACCATTATAGGTCCCACTTAATGTCAGATATAATGTACTAGAAAGCTCTTAGGTTCTAGCAGCACTTTGAAAGTGGGTCCCTAAAATACCTCTTTCACCAACCTGCTGCAGTACCTGCCCTCACTGACAATTACAGAAAGAAGAAAAGGATGTGCTCCTGTCCTCAGAACAAGGGCCTGCAAAAACAAAGCCTTTAAGGACGATTAGTGTTCAAAGAATCGTTACTATGCAAAAAACGAAAACCAAATGCAATTTTTATAAAACTATGCACAAGTCGATATTGTTTCTGTAAAGTATGTTCGACATTCCAAATTAACTCAACACAATTCTGGGGAGTGTGCCCTGTTTAGGATGCAATCTACTTAGGTAAGCTTTCTCACCCTTGAAAAGTTATTTAACCTCTCTCAGTCTGTTTTCCCATCTGCAAAGTAGTCCAAGTGAAGAATACAGAGTGCATTCCACATTAAAGCACGCTACACAGTAAATATATAGTAAAGCCTAACAGAACACTAAGCACACACTGCTCTGCAATACATGTGTAAGGTATTTTCTTTATTACAATTAATCTGTACAAATCGTTGCCAGATATGAGAGTTGAGCTTTTAAATAAATAGCACTACTCCTCCTTTTCCTGCCAGAAAATAAAAACAACTGGTGTAATGTACAATTATATATACCTGAAACTTACCAGTGAAGAATTTGACTTGGAGATAGAAACGTGCTTCTTCCAGAATTATCGGAAGGAATCTAGCAATCAAAAAAGTAACAGCTGATTATTCTATACCCAACAATGTTACTCCGAGCATACCTCAATTAACCGCACACTTCACACAACCCAATCTGTTCCTTTTAGAACCGGTTCCTCCTCAACCCCCCCAAACCCCACCCCCACCCTTTTGCTACTCCAAAGGCAAAGAACAGCCAAGCTTTTCCGTAGCTGGAACCTGAAATGTATTAGGCCCGCTCTTCACCCCATACGAGCAAAATCCTTACAGTCCGGCAAAAAGAGGCAATACAATGAGTCAGACTGCATGACTAGGGTTCCGGAGAGCCGAAGAGATCCAAACCACTATCCAGACCATACCTGAGTGACCCAGCCTAAGGTCCCCATAAAGGCACAGCCCCATCCAACTTAAGTGACAGAATCACTGCCACCTCATCACAGCCAAGTTCACTATGTCAGTGAACATTCAGCCCCGCACAAAAGGAAAACGACCCTTAACATCACGCCCATGCCCGATCCTCTCCTCCCCCTAAATACCATTTCAACTGCCTTTAGATTTCAACTTCTGCCAAAATCGAAAGCAATCAGAACCCACCTGGGCACATAGGACTGCCACAAAGTACAAGTCCGAACAACGCATGCGCACTTCCCCAGGCATCGCTTGAGTGAGAGGAACTGGCTGAGCTATCATTAGCTCGAAATTTGATTAAAACGGTCTTTACAGGGGGCTAAGAGGGCAGTTTTTGCGCATGCGCTTCCTCTTGGCCTGATGGGAGTTGTAGTTTCTTGGTGCTACTCATATTTACTTCAGTATTTGGAGCCCAAACTACTAGTTTTAGAGTACTATCCCTGCTCATAACTGGAGAGCAGGCCACAGGAGACCGTCTCAGCGGCCACTTCTGGACGCCCATGCCCGCGATGCTGATGCTGCTAGTGTCGGTGGTCGCAGCGTTGGCGCTCGCGGCACCGGCCCCCGAAACACAGGAGAAAAGGCTGCAAGTGGCCCAGGCGCCCAGTGTGGTGCTGGTCGCCAGTGACTCCTTCGTAAGTACCTAGATAAAGGGGAGCAGACAC
This sequence comes from Rhynchomys soricoides, assembly GCA_019843965.1. Taxonomy (NCBI): domain Eukaryota; kingdom Metazoa; phylum Chordata; class Mammalia; order Rodentia; family Muridae; genus Rhynchomys; species Rhynchomys soricoides. Next base: position 1,417,662 of record JADRCH010000247.1, on the reverse strand, counting down.
CGCCCACAGCTTGTGGAGAAATAGCGTAGGGCACTGGGGTTGGGAGGTTCCGCATACGCACACCTGCAGCACATCTGTGCATACTTGTAAAGTAGTAGTAAGAAGTCCGGATCTAACTCCTGAGCTCTAGCAATCTTTCTGCCTCAACCTCATCAGTAGAGACTACACCCGCTCACCACGGGCGCAAATTAAGCATTTTTGCCATTAATAATATTTAGCCAATATCTAGGTTCAATTCAGTTTTAAAGGAAAACACATTGTGCATTTCCATAAAACTGTATTCGTTTTCCAGAATCACATGTCAGTCGCCTACATTTGCAAAAATTAATGCTTCGTTGAGAAATGAAGGAAATTTAACTTTATTCTCTAGATCAGCAATTCTCAACCCGTGGGTCTTGATCACTTGGGAGGGATCGAGTGAACCTTGTGCAGGGGTTACCTAAGACCATCGAGAATATCAGATATTTACATTACAACTCATAACTAAACAAAATTACACCTACGAAGTCGTGAAAATAATTTTATGATTGGGGGAGTCACCATAACATGAGGAACTGTATTTAACTGTTGCAGCATAGGAAGGTTGCGAACCGCTAATCTAGTCATTTTATAATTGTGTTAGCACTGATTTAAATGTTAGTTGTTATAATTAAATCTACTTTCTCGTATATTAAAAAAGTTATATATGTATAATTTAAATTTGAATTAAATTCATATGCAAAGTGAAAGGACCTCTAATTGGGGAAAAAAACATGAAAAAGAAGACTGATTTAAAAAAAAACTTTTAATTTCAAAACTTATGGCAAAGCTACAATAACCACAATAGTATTTTACAGGCAGAACGATAAGTATTCAGACCAGTAGAATAGGTTTATGAGTCAAGAAATAAAGTCTTATAAACAAGTAGTGCTGGAAAACTAAATATCCACATGGAAAGGAACAAAGTTGGGTTCTGCCTTCCACCATGTGTAAAACATAACTTAAAGTGAATCAGTGATTTAAATGTCCAAGCTGAGGCTATCAAGCTCCTTCAAGATAGTGGGCGTGTACATTTTCATAACTATGGATTAGGCTATTTAAAAGGAGCCAAGATTTGAAAAGACATTCCACATAGAAAGACACAGATGGCCAATAAGCCCATAAGAATCTTAAATTTATTAACCATTAGGGAAGCGTAGATCAAGCAAATTGATCCCCATAAGCATAGCCAGACTCAAAAGGCATAAAAAGAGGAGGGGTTATATGAGAAGACGCGGGGACAGGCGGGGGCTGGGAGGTAAATATGATCAAAGCATGAAACTGTTGTGATTAGCCTGTTGTTTTTTACAGTTAAGATATAAGTTCTTCAGTGCACACACACACACACACACACACACCATAAACAATAACCAGAGGTAACAAGAATATGGAGGAATTAGAAACCTCATACACTTCTACATGACCAAAGCTTCTACATAACAATATTATGCTAGAAGATGAGATTTGAAAGCAACCTAAATAGCCATGCACTGGTAAATGTGTAAATGGAATTTGGTAGTATTATTCAGCAACCAAAAAAGAAATCCAAAACTCATGCTTGTTACAATGTGGCTGGACCTAGAAAACTGTGGCCTCAAAAGAAATGACAGTCTATATTTTCTATGAATCCATTTATATGAAATGTCCAAAGAAAGCAGCTACATAGAGACAGACAGTATGTTAGTACTTGCTTCAGTTTTAAATGAGTCCAGGGTGGTGGGTGACTGAGGGCTCTTCTGGGAATGATGTAAGTGTTCTAAATGACTTTCTGGATACACTGGAAACCTTTGAGGTATACATTTTAAATATGTAAGTTGTATATAAATTATATCTAGATAAAAAAGCACTTCTGCCTGGGCCCTAAGGACTTGGGCACCCCCTGAACCCCTGCTTCTACACCCAGTGCACCTCCCCGCTGTTGCAGCCACACTGGTTTTTAGTTGATGAGGTTTCAGGAGTAAAGAGTGAGACCAGAATGTATGCGGCAGAATTGCCCAAGAATAGCACTTGGCAGGGTAGATAAGTCTAAAAGGCACACAGTATGCTAAGGCCTTGCCACAGCAGATAAGTCATTTTTTGACTCTTTAATAGGATAATGCTTTTCCTAGTTAACTTTGTCAATTTGACATAGCCTAAAGTTATCCAAGAGGAAAGCCTCAACTGAGATATTGCCTAGATCACACTGACCTATGAACATGTCTGTGGGGGAATCTTAATTAGTATTTCTATTTTTGTGATAAAACATTGTAACTGAACACATGCTGGGGAAGAAAGGGTTTGTTTCATCTTTAAAGTGTCAGGTCACACTCCATCCAGTCAGGTCAGGAACTTAAGGCAGGAGCTGAAACAGAAGTCATGAAAGAAGACTGCTTACTGGCTTTGCTCCTCGTGCCTTCCCCAGTTGGCTTTTTTATACAACCCAGGACAACCTGCCCAGGAGTAGCACTGCCCACAGTTAGGTGAACCTTCCCACATCAATCATTAACTAATCCCATATTAATCAAGAAAATGTTCCCCCAGGCTTGCCCACAGGCAATCTGATAGAGGCATTTTCTCATCTGAGGTTCCACTTCCCAAATAACTCCAGCCTGTGTCAAGTTAAAAAAGAGGAAGAAGAGGAAGAGGAGGAGGAGGAGAGCAGGGAGCATTGTGAGCATCACTATCTCTGTCTAGGTGGTTCTGCTATATAAGAACACTAACTAAGCATAAGAGTGAGTGAGCTAGCCAGAAACCAAGCCAGCAAACAGTGTTCCTCCATGGTTTCTACTTCTCGAGATCCTATTTACTTCCTGCCCCAACTTCTCTCAATGATGGATTGTAGCCAGAACTAATAAATCTTTCTTCCATAAGTTGCTTTGAGTCATGGTTATGTTTGTGACAACAACAGAATCAAACTAGAACAATGCTTGAAATCTAAGCTTTTCCTTTGATCCTCCTTGGCCCATAATGAGAATGTTATACCATAATTCAGAAACAGCAATTAGAATTTATTGAAATTTATAGCTATATGTGGGATGCAGCTCACGTGGGACTCGTCTTGTATGCAGAAAGCCCTGGGCTCAATCCCCAGCACCACACAAAGAGGATGTAGTAAAGTATGCCTATGATCCCAAGACTCAGGAGGTAGAATCTGGGAATCAGAAGTTCAAAGTCATAGCAAGTCGGATGCTGCCTGAAATACATGATACCCTGTTTCAAAGGAAAAGGTGTATGTGCATACATATACACAAATACATACATATAATTCATATAAGTATTCAAATATAGTGGTTTGAATAGGTACAGCTCCCATAGACTCAAGTGTTTGAAAGCTTGGCCCATAGGGAATGGCACTATTAGGTGTGGCCTTGTTGGAATAGGTGTGGCTGTGTTGCAGGAAGTGTGTTGCTGTGGGTGTGAGCTTTGAGGTCTGATAAGCTCAAGCTACACCCAGTGTAGAATCCAGTCTCTTCCTGGCAGCCTTCAGATCAAGATGTAAAACTCTTAGTGTGTCTCCAACACCATGCTGGCCTGTATTCTGCCATGCTTCCTACCGTGACATTAATGGACTAAATCTGAAACTGTCAGCCAGCCCCAATTAACTGTTCCCTTTTATAAGAGTTGCCTTGGTCATGCTGTCTGTTCACAGCACTGAAACCCTAACTGAGACATTGAAGTTAATTTGCTACTGTTCTTTTTTTTAAATCTCTGCTACAGGGTGTAAGTGTCACAGATATGAAACTCTATTTTAGCTCACCACTGTATTCTTAGATCTTGCAAGGTGCCTGATACATAAACACACAAGTCAAGTATTTAATGTTTATTAATATAATTTTTAAATTATTTCTTCATTCTCCAAAAGAACTTTCCAAGAAGTTCTTTAACTTAATATATGTAAATGCATTTGAGCATAACACTTTCAATTTTTATTTGAGCACTAGATCCTAAATAACGTTACCTTTGTGGTTGCTTTTTATTCTTTTTGAGATTTTGAACAAACATGGTGAAGTCTTTTGGGTTATGAATTTTGTGTTTAAAATTAAAGGAAATAATTTTTTGTAGTATAATCAGCAGTGGTTGAATTTCTTTCTTTCAGGATGGAAGACTAACATTTCAAGCAGGAAGTCAGGTAGTAAAACTTCCCTTCATTAACTTCATGAGAACACATGGCACCACCTTCCTAAATGCCTACACTAACTCTCCCATCTGCTGTCCATCGCGTGCAGGTATGAATGTGCCTTTAATGTTATTGGAAAGAGTCAGACCCCTGAAAGTACATTCATGTTCAAAATATATGCAAAAAACTATCATAAAGTCATATTTCATACCTAATAAAAATACCTTGATGTAATGGGTGTGTTCTAAAATATATGTTAAATGTTGGGCTCATTTGAATTTCTAACTTGTTTTTCTGAAGAAAGGCTTTTCCTTGCCTGGGATGCTGTCTAGTTTCATTTCATTTTTTCACTTAACTATCAAAGCAGAAGAACAGGCACCCACCCATAAGTCAGAGAGCTCTGTTTCCAAGCAAGTCTTTCAGTGAGAGCTTCAGAAGGACTGGGACTCAATGGCAGTCTTCTGGAAGATCCTTCCTAGGCAGAACTTCTATTCATGTTTATCTAAAGTTTTCCAAATTATTTCACATTATATACTTCATCTCTTTCTCTTCTGTCCCAATTTACATCTATCACCAAACTAAGTGCTCACCTTATTAACAAATAGGCATAGTTTTGGTGGTAAATATGTCATTCATTGACCATAAGCCATTATAAGTTTAGAAAATGAACATTTGCTTTAAGACTCTGTCTAAAAGTTGCTCTCCTATGCCTCTGTCCATATGGTCCATGGTTATCTGTCATGGAACCTGTAAATAACAGGAACAGTTTGGTTTCTCTATGAGCCAATAGAGATCATGTGTAAAAATATGTTTGCTAATTTCTATACTGTGTTGAGTAGAATGAACCCTGAGCTAGGGTAAGGTGATTCTAAACCTCAGTGGACTCTGTAATGAAAGTAACCTAGTCCCTATCTACAGAATGCTGAATGTGCTAAATCCCTCACAGCAAACAGAGTTGTCCATTGGAATAGAAAATGAGAAAGCGCTTAATGAACTCTGAAGGTCTCACAAAAATAGTTTTCCTAGAAGAAGCATATGACAAGAAATGATAGAGATACAAATGATTAGTGTATTCTTACTATAGTAATATTTATAACTAATCATAATTCCATGGGCATGGTTACTATTAATACCCCAATTTGCAGAAGAAAACTAAAACAAAAGGTTGAATAACATCAGAGAACATACCAGAACTATGGTTACTGGGATTCATACCTGACCTCTCAGGCTGTGTTTTCTTAGATCAGAAAAGAGGGGCTTGGAGTATTGCTCACTTTCTAAAGTGCTTGCCCCATGGTCATGAGACCTGAGCTTGACTACCAAGCACCCGTGTATTTAAAGCAACAATAAAAAGCTGAGTGTGACAGTGCATGCATGTAATACCACCACTTGGAGGAAGAGACAGGAAGGTTCTTGGGGCTTGTGGACTGTCCAGCCAAGCCAAACTGCAAAGTTCCGTGAGCAGGTGGAAGAATGAAGGGAGGGAGGGAGGGAGGGAGGGAGGAGAAAGGGATACCTTTTTCCAAAACTGTTTAGGAAGACACCCTAGATATGCACAGGGGGGACCTATCCAGCCTACTGTGTCTGCATACAGAATGAGAAAAGGAAAAGAAACGTTTATTAAACATTTAGAAAGCGAAGGGAACACAGCATCCTTGTTTCTTTCCTTTTCTTAGAAAAACCTAGCAAAAGGATAATCACTAGGAAAACCTTTGAGGATACAAGGGAGTCAAGGTCTCTAATTGTCAGTGCCCTAACTTACTGTTTAAAAAGTTAGAAAAATATACGTACAGATAGCTTTTATGGCTGAGAAATGTTAATGATGTTCAAGCCCTAAGTATAACCCAGCCATAAATACAACAGAATCCTTAATCAACCTCTGGCCTTGGTGGGTCCATATGAAGAGTAGATATTCTAATCCCTTGCAGGGTTTTCCCTCCAATAAAGTGAAGTAGCAATGAGGAATGTCTGCCAACTGCCCCAGCTGGTGGCATTTCGTACCCAGATCACAGACTCTCAACCAGCCAGCCACGCTCTCTGAGGAGTTCCTTCTTTTAACCTTCATCAGCTTCTTTTATTTCTTTCGTTTTTATTCTTTTATTTCTCTTTCTTAACTCCCAGCAATGTGGAGTGGCCTCTTCACTCACTTAACAGAATCTTGGAATAATTTTAAGGGTCTGGATCCAAATTATACAACATGGATGGACGTCATGGAGATGCATGGCTATCAGACACAAAAATTTGGAAAACTGGACTATACTTCAGGACATCATTCCATCAGGTAAAAGTTAAATTGACCCCATGCCGTCCTTTGTTGCACATTCATAGGCTCTTTTTTACCACTTTAGTTTTTTATTTACCACACGGCTGAAATTAAATCTCTTAATCCCTCAATTATGCCAGATTGACTAAACCTTAAATTTCTTTAATCTTCTTAAAATATTAAAGTTGCTAATATTCTGTTGGGTTTTTCTTTTTGTAAAACATTAACATCTATAATTACTGGATTTTAGCAGTCAAGCATTGGCGGTAGATGCCTTTAGTCACAGCACTCTGTGAGCTCCAGGACACCCAAGGCAACACGGAGAAAACCCTGTCTTGAAAAGAAACCAAAAAAAAAAAAAAAAAAAATTATAATTAATGGATTTTAATATTTGTAAAATAGTTTATCCTGCTGGGCAGTGGTGCCATACACCTTTAATCCCAGCACTCAGGAGGCAGAGGCAGGTGGATTTCTGAGTTTGAGGCCAGCCTGGTCTACAGAGTGAGTTCCAGGACAGCCAGGACTACACAGAGAAACCCTGTCTCAAAACACCAAAAAAAAAAAAAAAAAAGAAAAGAAAAGAAAAAAGAAAGAAAGAAAGAAAAAGTTTATGCTATGAATTATTTTGTGACTTTCTATTATATAATAGGGTTTTTTCCCATTTTTCATACTGTTACTTTGTAATGTTAGCCCTCTTGCTATTTACCTTTGACAGTTCTCTAAAACGTAAAGCTGCTATAACTTTTCTTTCATTTCAGTAAACCTTGAAAAGTCAGGCAGCCATCTTAGCCAGTGGTTTGGCTCAGTAGTAGAGTACATGCCTGGCATGCAGAGGCTGTGGGTTCTATCCACCACACCACCAAAGCGAAGGAGCAGCTAAGCGTTAGGTGAAGACCTAGAACCAGATCTAGAACCAGATTGCCTAATTTGGATTCTGGCTTCTCTACTTACTAAGCCCATGGTTGTGTAATCTTGAACACATCTAAGCTCTTTGAACTTCAGCTAATGTGACAACTAAAGTAGATAATTCATGCAGGCTAATGTGCATACCTGAAACTTACCTTAAAATATCTTCCTACCCACATGATTGGTCCTGCCTGGTGTGGTTTATGTTGGACAATCAGCTTTCTTCAGACACTAGAATTTTTGTACAGGCTAGATCCAAGGCACCCACATGATTAGCCCTCAATCAGAGTACTGATTCTCCAGTTTTATTCAGGACAATACTGCACATGCATTGACTAGAGACAGTGCTTCATACCTGTAGTCAATCATGCCTAGTAAAAGAATCTGGCATATCCTGAGCACTCTACTTGCATGTCTGTACCTGTCTGTTGGCCTTTCACCCTAAGTGCCTTTTGTTGTGCTAATTTTACTTTGTGCACTTGGATGTAAAAACATCTTCCACATCCTAGAGTTCTCCTATAAACATGGGTGTGAGTCCCCTAACACTTGGGACTCCCAACAAAGCATGGATAAGACTAGGCAGCACCTTGTGCCTCTCGAGTGACTGTAATAATAGCACTGAGGGATGATAAGTTAGAGAACTGGAAACTAAATGCCATGCAGACAGCAGTCAGGGCAATGAACTGAACAGCTTTCTACCCAGGCTACATGAGCATGGAAACTTCACGGTGTGATCTGATTTGGGAATAGATCCTATCTGCAAATGCAACTACTTACCCGGTCACAAGGTGACAAACTCTGGACTAGGATAAGTGCTAAATGTTGTGACTTCTGCTCTTATTAGAAAGGGAAAGGCACAGGTGCACAGGGATGACAGTTAAGGTTAGAAGCAGAAATTGGGTGACACAGAGGCAAGACAGAGAATATGACAGAGTTCCCAGAGTAACCATGACCAGGAGGGAACAGTGAACAATCTTCCAGTGAACCTTGAGGAGGAGCACAGCTCTGATGATATGTTAGCTTCAGGCTTCTGCTGGCTAGAGGGGTGGAGGAACACACTGCTGTTTTAAGTGACTCATTTTGTGGTAATTTATTAAGCAAGTCCTAACAAGCTAGTGCAGTGAGTTTGCAATTAAACCAATAATACTAAAATAATCTGAGTATTAATACTAGAATAATTTATTAATTTTGCTGTTCTATCTAATATTGAATCGTTCTCTTTTTCTGTTTTAAAATCTTAACTACGTTCAGAAATCACCTCAACACCCCTAGTCTCCACTCTTTCATCACCAAGTATTCTCAGTTCTGCTGTAAAGCACCCTGGCTTCTTCACTTACTACTCCCACCAGGCTACTGCCATTCTTAGTTAAGTTATTAAAAAGGCCTCTAATTGAACTCCTCAGTCAGACCATTTTCTAAGCAGCAACAGTGATCTTCTTTATAATCACATGGCTTACCTGCTTTGAATCTATGAGCTAATTTACTCTAATTTCATTCGACTGTCTTATCCACAGCATAGTTTATAAACCTTGCATGCTTACAGTCTGATTTCATGCCATGCTGTCTCCTGTAGTACTCATCTACTGTTACTAAATGTCTTCAATGTGCTTTTCACTGGGAACTGCTGTACAAAGTGGTCCTTCTGGGTAAAAGTCCCTCCCTATATTCTGCTTTGCTTTGAGAATGAGGAGAGCAGGCAGCACACACAATGTGGGGAGCAGTGTTAGACACTCTGCTTACGTCCTGCTCACCTTGGGCAAGTTACTTAATTTCTCTTAAGTTTCAGAGCTCCTATATATAAATTGGAATCAAATACCTACTCACTGAACACCTGAGTTTTATCTGGGTTAACATAAGATGCTGCAACAGGAATACATGAAATAAAGTGTGTGGCAGTGCCTGGCACAGAATAAGAGTCCATTTGATGGCGAAAGATTAAAGGGATGTGGGATCCAGTCAACAAGCCTTACAACTTAGTCTTTAGTAGCTCCTGCTTTTCTAAAGTGGTTTGCATTCCTATTATCTCATGGAGCCATACAAATTTCTCATGAAAATATGCATCTTTATTTTTAAAGAGAAAACATGCTCATGGTGATCTGAGTGAGGACTGTCCCCCATAGACTCATATATTTAAATATGTGATCTCCAGTTGGCAGAGCTGTTTCTATTTGGGAAAAAATGAGAAGTGTGAGCTTCTTGGGCAAAGTATGTCACTGGGGGCAGGCTTTAACCTTTAAAAGTTCACACGATTCCCAGTTAATTCTCTCTGCCTTCTGCTTGTGGACTGAGTTGTGAGCCCTTAGCTACTGCTCCTGCACCATGCCTGTCTGTCTGCTCCTGCACCAAGCCTGTCTGTCTGCTCCTGCACCATGCCTGTCTGCTCCTGCACCATGCCTGTCTGTCTGCTCCTGCACCATGCCTGTCTGCTCCTGCACCATGCCTGTCTGCTCCCGCACCATGCCTGTCTGTCTGCTCCTGCACCATGCCTGTCTGTCTGCTACCACAATGCTCCTGCCATGATACTCACAACTCACTGAAATTGTAAGCCCAAACAAATGCTTTCTTTTATAATGGCTTTGGTCATGGTGTCTTATCACAGCAATAAAAAATTAACTGAAGCAGAAACTGGAGTCAGGGAATGGGCTATTATGGAGACCATGCTGCTTTTGCTGTGAACGTGGAAGACCGTGGGACTTTGGATTAGGAAAGCCATCGAACTCTACAGATGGGACTTAATGGGACATGCTAGTCGGAGCTTGGAAGACAGTAGTGCTGAGAGAAGTGTGGACTTACAGACAGCCCAAATCTCAGAGGGGAACAATATTAGAAACAGGGCTAGAGACCACTGTAGTACTATTGCAGCAAAAACATGGCTGCTTCCTACCCTTGTTCCCAAAATTTGCATGAGGCTAAACTAAAACATAATGGATTGATTTTCTTGACTTAATGTTGACTCTGTGATTATTTGTTATCTTTTATTCAGATCTACACACACACACACACACACACAAAGGAGTGAGGAGGGGGAAAAGGAAATAGAAAAGGTACAGTTAGAAGAGTAAAAGACTGCCAGGGCATTTAATGTTAAGCCAAAGCAGATGCTGAAAGAGATGAGAGACCTGAAGCAAAATGGAGTAAGAGTGCCTCGGGCAAGACCCCACCCCAGTAATACTGCAGCCTGAAGCAGAGAAGGGACTTCCTCCCAAAAAGCATCTACTAAGGAAAACTTAGGCAATTTAGTTCAGGTAGTGGGCCGAGTTCCCAGCCATGCAAGCACACAACACGGTGGTATTGGGTCCCATGCTTTTGGTTTTAGAGTCCTGACGATACCGGAGGAAAAGGCTGTGGACTCTTACTCAGAGATTAAAGCTGAAAGCAGGGATATGGAAGGGGAGTCCTTGCATGGAGGCCCTGAGAGGCTGTAGTGTGAAGCTGTAAAAGTGAAACCTAGATTGTTTTGGAGACACCAACATGTTGGAGAAACCATAGCCATGGGAATTCTGCCAGGGAGAGCTGCATATAGGGAGGGGAACAAGACTCATCCAGAGAAGTGCAGCCATTGAAGCTGGATGTGGGAGGCAACCTTAGCCCTTTGACTTCAGACATGGAACTACAGGATTTAGAGTTTGCCCTGCTAAGTTTTGGTCTTGCTTGGGTCCAGTATTTCCTCACTGTGCCCCCCCCTTTGGAATGGCACTGTATATTCTGTGCCATTCCATATATGCTAAAGTATGTAAGTTGATTGTGATTTTCAGGGTGTTACAGTTAAGAGAATGCCATGAGTCTCACATGAGACTGGTCTTTTAAACAGTATTGAGATTATGATAGATTATAAAGACTTTTTAAAGTGGGACTAAATGCATTTTGCATTATGATATGACCACAGGGTCTGGAGGCCAGAGAGTGGACTGTAGTAGTTTGAATGAAAATGACCCTCCATAAGCTCATATATTTTAAAACTTGGTCCCTTTTGGTAGAACTGTTTGGGAAGGATTAAGAGGTCTGGCCTTGGAGGTAGTGTGTCATTGGTGGTGGACTTCGAGGTTTCAAAAGCCCACACACCATTCCCAGTTAGCTCTCTCTCTCTCTGCCTACTGCTTGTGAATTGAGATGTAAGCATCATGCCTGTCTCCCTGCTGCCAGGCTTCCTGCCATAAGCAGGGTCATAATCCCCTGAAACTTTAAGTCCCAAATAAATGCTTTCTTTTACAAGTTAGTTTGGTCACCGTGTTTTTTCACAGCAGTAGAAAAATAACTAAGACACTGTTCTTATTTATGGAATGCCATAACATGTGTCTATAAAATGTGTACATTGTATAATATACAAATCTTGGTTTGTCTCTATAAGGTATTAGAATGGTGACTCTAACTTGCTTCCTGGGTCTGTTTGCTTGGAAATGGCCCTGTTAACTCCTGTTATTTTGATGTTGGCAGGGTTGGAGTGTGTGTTTGCATTGTGTGCGTGCATGTTTCCCTTATTTTGCCATTGCTGACATGGAACTACCTATTTCCTGTGTGTTCTTGAATGTAGTTAACCTCCTTGGGTTGAAGTTTTCCTTCTGGTATTTTCTGTAGGGCTGGACTTGTGAATAGATTTTGTTAAATTTGTTTTTGTCTTTAAATATCTTGTTTTCTCTATTTATGATGATCAAGAGTTTTGCTGGGTATAGTAGTCCAGGTTGACATCTGTGGTTTCTGAGCGGCTGCAAGACATCTCTCTGTGCCCTTCTAGTTTTAGAGTCTCTGTTGAGAAGTCGGATGTAATTCTGATAAGTCTGCCTTTGTATGTTACATGACAGCAACTAGACAACTATTATACCATCTAATGTTATCAGAAAACAAATCACACAAACTGCTTTGTTGTTTGACTAGCAAAAACTATAAATTAAGTTGTCCGTAATTGCATCTTGTAATTATGTATTTTCTCTGCTCATGAAGACAGATTTCTTTTAAATCTGTTCAGGAGAAACATTTTCTTAATCCTTCCAAACAAATGAAACTAGAGGGCTACTTCCCAAATGAGAGAACAGGTACATGCAAAACTCTTAACACTTGAAACTTTGATAAGCATCATAGGAACAATTCCTGCTTTACCCCTCCAGACCAACACAAAAAGCTGTCCAAAGAGAATGAGATGGGAACAAAGCGGGTACCACAAAACTCAGAACAGTGACTAGAAAGCCCTCTGCCACCCTGCAAGTCCAGTGCCTAACAAATAACTCTGTTTATCTCTTCTCTACCTATTACGATTTTGTAATCTGACATGATATTTGTTATATTTTTAGATGGCTTCTCCACAATAAGGTTATTCTTGAATAGGTATCTTAGTAGTTTCCTGTAGGACTCCCCATTTTACTACTTTTAAAATTTAGTGTCCAGAAGAATGGTACATTGTCCTGAGTATGCTCTCAGTATCCATATTTACAATAGTGAAAAATGGTTTAGGTTTTCGTTTGGTTGGTTTTGTTGGTTGGTTGGTTGGTTGTGGTCTGGTTTTATTACCCAGAATCCTTCTGATAGCTAGAACATGTGCAGCTAAACAGGCTCAAGAAATCCAGAGGTTTTATCTTCCATGAATCAACTTGTTGCTTTGCTTTATTTGTGGCATTGAAACCCAGGCCTCACACATGTTAAACAAACTCAGCTAAATCCCCAGCCTACCCACAACTCATACCTTCGTTCTCATAAAACACAGGAGTAATACTTTTGAGCCTGTAAACTCACTACAAGTCTTACGGTGATTTGTTTGTTTGTTTGTTTTTGTTTTTGTTTTTATTCCTAAGGTAATAAGTTTAGCTGTATATGGTAAACTTTACCTCCTTTTTTATGAACTTCAAGTTCATTTAAAATCTGTTATATAGTCTTCACTATTTCCTTAATGGCATGTGTATTTATGTCCTATACTTAATGCCATTTTGAATTTGATAAACTCCAAAGAAGTAGACCATCAATAGGTACAAATAAAGAACAGGAAGGAGAAATGTCTTAACAAAGACACCCAACTAGGCACAAACCATTTGGAGGGCATAAGGGGAACCAGAATTCCTGTAAGACAAAACAGAAGTGAGGCTCTAAAATTACATTGAAGACTTGACTCATAGGCCAAAGCAACTGTCAGAAAATACAGTCTATGCTTTGTTAAACAGGTTGGATTTGAGGGTTTCTGGAAATATTTTGCTCTCTAAAAGTAATAATAAACGTTAGACCATTCCTCTGTACTCTTCATACTAAAGCCTACTTTTTATCCTCTAATGGAGTCCCATAATGACTTCTGGTCAATTGCTTTGTTTTGTTGGTTTGGTTTTGCAAGATGGCACTGGCTCTCCTGAAACTCAATCTGTAGATGGGGCTAGACTCAAACTCAGAGATCCTCCAGCCTCTGCCTCCTAAATACTGGAAATAAAAGCATGTACCACTATGCCTGTAAGGCTAGTGATTGTTTTTGAAAGTCCATTTAATTTTTTTTCTTTCTTTCTTTCTTTTTATTGGATGTGTTCTTTATTTACATTTCAAATGTTATCCCCATTTTCAGTTCCTCCCTGGAAACCCCCTATCATATCCCTCATCCCCCTGCTTCTATGAGAGTGTTCTCCCACCCACCCGCCTACTCCCTGCTCCCCACCCTCGAATTCTGCTACACTGAGGCATCCACTGAGCCTTCAAATGACCAAGGACCTCTTCCCCCCATTGATGCCCGACAAGGCCATCCTCTGCTACATAGGTCCCTCCATGTGTACTCCTTGGTTGGTGGCTTAGTCCCTCAGAGCTCTGGAGGGTCTGGTTGTTTGATACTGTTGTTCTTCCTATGGGGTTGCAAACCCCTTCAGCTCCTTCAGTCCTTTCTCTAATTCCTCCATTGGTGACCCTGCACTCAGTCCAATAGTTGGATATAAGCATCTGCCTCTGTATTTGTAAGGCTCTGGCAGAGTCTCTCAGGAGAAAGCTATATCAGACTCCTTTCAGTAAGCACTTCTTGGCATCTACAATAGTGTCTGGGTTTTGTGACTGTATATAGGATGGATCCCCAGGTGGGGCAGTCTCTGGATGGCCTTTCCTTTAGTTTCTGCTATACACTTTGTCTCCGTATTTGCTCCCGTGAGTATTTTGTTCCCCTTTCTAAGAAGGACCAAAGCACCCACACTTTGGTCTTCCTTCTTCTTGAGCTTCATATAGTCTGTGAATTGTATCTTGGCTATTCCTAGCTTTTGGGCTAATACCCGCTTATCAGTGAGTGTATACCATGTGTGTTCTTTTGTGATTAGGTCACCTCACTCAGGATGATATTTTCTAGTTCCATCCATTTGCCTAAGATTTTCATGAAGCAATTGTTTTTAATAGCTGAGTAAATATACCATTGTGTAAATATACCACATTTTCTGTATCCATTCCTCTGTTGAGGGACATCTGGGTTCTTTCTAACTTCTGGCTATTATAAATAAGGCTGCTATGAACAGAGTGGAACATGTTTCCCTGTTATATGTTGGAGCATCTTTTGGGTATATGCCCAGAGGTGGTATAGCTGGGTCTGTGACCCGTTTTCTGAGGATCTATGACCAGTTTTCTGAGGATCTGCCAAATTGATTTCCAGAGTGGTTGTTACAGCTTGCAATCCCACCAGCAATGGAGGAGTGTTCCTCTTTCTCCACATCCTTGCCAACATCTGCTGTCACCTGAGTTTTTTGATATTAGCCATTCTGACTGGTGTGAGGTGGAATCTCAGGGTTGTTTTGATTTGCATTTCCCTGATGACTCAGGATGTTGAACATTTCTTTAGGTGCTTCTCCACCATTCTATATTCCTCAGTTGAAAATTTTCTGCTTAGCTCTGTACCCCATTTTTTAATAGGGTTATTTGATTCTCTGGAATCTAACTTCTTGAGTTCTTTGTATACATTGGCTATTAGCCCTGTATCAGATGTAGGATTGGTAAAGATCTTTTCCCAATCTGTTGGTTGCTGTTTTGTCCTATTGACAGTGTCCTTTGCCTTACAGAAACTTTTTAATTTTATGAGGTACCATTTGTCGATTCTTGACCTTAGAGCATAAGCCATTGGTGTTCTGTTCAGGAACTTTTCCCCTGTGCCCATTGTTCAAGGTTCTTCCCCACTTTCTCCTCTATAAGTTTCAGTGTATCTGATTTTATGTAGAGGTCCTTGATCCACTTGGACTTGAGCTTTGTACAAGGAGATAAGAATGGGTTGATTTGCATTCTTCTACATCCTGACCTCCAGTAGAACCAGTGGATCATTCATCATGATCAAGTAGGCTTCATCCCAGGGATGCAGGGATGTTTCAATATACGGAATCCATCAACATAATCCACTACATAAACAAACTCAAAAAAAAAAAAAACCACATGATCATTTCATTAGAATGCTTAAAATTAAAATTAAAATTAAATTAAATTAAAATTAAAATGCTTAAAAAGCATTTGACAAAATTCAACATCCTTTCATGTTAAAAGTCTTGGAAAGATCAGGAATTCAGGGCCCATACCTAAATCTAGTAAAAGTAATATACAGCAAACCGGTAGCCAACATCAAACTAAATGGAGAAAAACTTGAAGCAATCCCACTAAAATCAGGGACTAGACAAGGCTGTCCTCTCTCTCCCTATCCATTCAATATAGTATTTGAAGTTCTAGCTAGAACAATTAGACAACAAAAGGTCAAAGGGATACAAATTGAAAAGGAAGAAGTCAAAATATCACTATTTGCAGATAATTTGATGGTATACTTAAGTGACCCCAAAAATTCCACCTGAAGACTCCATTTAATTTTTTTACTTCTAAATGTATGTAGGGTCAGGGCATGCACATACTTGCATGCCACGGAACATGTGAGGTCAGAGGACAAGTTTCAAGATTCAGTTCTCTTCTGTCATGTAGGTTCTGAAGAATGAACTTGGATCCCCAAGCTTGTGCAGCAAGCACTTTTATCTACTGAGCCATCTGCCATCCCCCCATGTCGTTTATTGGTTGATCTAATTTGCTCTTCCTTTAGGGTGCCCTGATTTATTCTTTGCATCTTTCCATCTGCCATTTTTTTTAAACTGCATTGCACAGTAGTTACCATGAATAATACTATTCTTTTAGTACCTCTTTCCGAAAAGAAGCTAGAAATGTTAAAATGTCAAAAATAAGATGTATACAGAATATGAGAATTCTCAGACTTTTTACAATTTCAAAGCAAGGTTGAAATATGTAAAGGTGTATGTGTAAACTATAATAACAAATGTAGCAGCAGAGGCATTCTTCACAATAAAATCTTAACAACCTCCAAGCATCATAAGAAACCATTTTGTGCTTTTTAAAAGTATTTTTAAAAAGTGAATGGGCTTACCAGCTTTTATAATTTCACACACACACACACACACACACACACACACACACACATACACACACAAATGGTATTAGTTGGCAGTGTGTTAGTTCTCTGGTAATTATTTTCCTTGCTTTACTTTGGTTTTTGTTAAGTATTGAGAATCCAACATAAAACCTCATGCATGCTAGGAAAGTGTTTACTACACAGACCATTCATGAAATTCTTTAAGTTGGGAGAATATTCACTTGAACCCATCTACATGATATTGGGGTTTGCATGCATTGATGAAGAATCAGATTATCAGTCTGTGATCAGGCCTGGAATGCACTTGTCTCAAGTCATGGAACTAGGAAATAGTTTTGAATCTAGTACAGATTTAATGGCCTCAGTGTCAGGAACTAATGGTACCAAATCTTCAACAACATCTATCATTACTTGATTTTCTGGTGTTCTCTGGGCCTTGATTTTTGTTTTGCTTTTTAACTGCATCACTTTCAGCCATGACTCCTCTTAGTTCTGGCTCCTTGTTCTTTGTGGCCCTCTACTTCATAGTCGCTTTATGGACATGATTGGATTTGGTTTTTCTTGCACAATTAAAGTTCTGTAAAGTATCATTAAGACCAACTCACATTTCATGCCAGAATTTTCATAATTGCTGGCCAGGTTAAGAACATAGAGACTTAGTCTCTGATATAAAAATATTTAAGCTAAGATCGAAGATTAGTTATGAGAGAAGAGTGTTCAATATGGAATGGTGAATTTTTTTCTAATATAAAATTTATAAGATTGGTTCAAAAATTTGCAAGGGCAATTGATGAACTCCCATTTTTCTATGCAAAAGAATTACTGTAGCTTTAACAGTTTGAACCAAACAGTATAAAGGAGGAGAACCACCAGAACTCTGGACGTCAGACACATTGCTACTTCATATTGAATGAAAATTCATTCCTCATAACCAGTCTTAATGTGTGGCTTTTCCTCAGAAATACTTGTTACTATGTAAATTAATTCTTGGCACCTGGAAATGGCACCTAGTGTTAACAACAGGAGAGCTGGTACAGAAAACCCACCCAGCAATGGCACACCAGCAAATTTATGCAGTAATTAGTTGGAAGTGTGTTAGCTAAATTTATTTTCCAAGGAGTAGTATTTCCATAATACTCCTTGTATTAGCAAGGAGTAAATCACAGTTTAGTAAAAGGGAGAATAAAGTCAAGTTTTAGAGTTGTCTGTGATGATAAAGCTAGGCCGAAATTAATTTGAACAATTTTACCTTTAAGAGGACTATGTTAGTAAGATTTCCATTGCTGTTCCTAAGAGTGATCAACTTTTAACGTGGGAAGATTTGACTTGAGCTTTCAGAAGCTTTAGCCCATGGTTCAATGGCTCTGTAATGAAGCAGAGGATCATGGCAGGAGTGTGCAGAAGGAATACCCATTCACATCACAGAGGCCAGGAACAAAGAGAGGAAAGAGACAAGGTCTCAGTGTTTCATGAGCATGCCCCAGTGGCCTCAGGTATGCTCTCTAAGCTCTGCTTCATAAAGGGGAAAAGATACACCCAGCTGGGCTCAACAGTTTTTATAATTTCACCCAAAAAAAATGGTATTAATAAAGTTAACCAACAGAAAGGCTAATGATCTTCCTTGGCTCTAGATTCATTCCTGACTGAATCGTAGGGATGCTGCAAATGCTTGTCCACACCTGAGCTTTCCAAAGATGAGCAGCTAGTTCCGTTGCATTACTAGTTTGTTGAATACTTCCTGTAGATACTGCTGAGTTAACAAAAGTCCTTTGCTTCCTCACATCCACACATCACAGTATACTGCTTCTCTTGAGTTCCCTCACTCTGCTCTGAACATCAGTGATGTTATGCATCTAATATTGGAACACTCTTGGCATGGTATAAACAAAAGACTGAGAAGCTAATGTCATACACTTTTTAGGATGGGGAATTTTTCCCTGAAAATCCAATTTTGGAGTCTCACATTTGTTAGAATTAGTTAGAATCTATTAAGTGTAATTTTGCTAAAATTCAACTGTTTGATGTTTTATTAAAGTATATTAACTATGTGCTATCAAAAATAGTTTTATTATAGCTGCTTCAATTTCTTTGTCTACTTTTAATGATCAAGTGGGGGGTAGGGGAAGAAAACTTTTTATTTTCCCTCATTATCCATGGGCCATTTGTCATTTTCTGATCTGAAATTTCTTCTGAGTATTGCATTTTAACATGAAATATAATTTTGCTGGAGTTATTATCTAGACTCTTAAAAAACACTTCTCATCTGATAGAGCATTTTAAAGGCACTTATTAATGGACACTATAAAGCACGTTTCTTTTCAGTGCTGACTATGCTCCATAAGCAACATTAGCTTCATAAACCTTGACATGTCTTAAAAATAACTCTAGCTTCTGTCAAATTGACCTAAGACCAGCCAGCACAACTAAATATATTTCTCTTAAAAGAAATTAACTATTCTAAGTAATTTGTCTTAATCTTAGCACAAATGAGTATTCATTCGTTTTCCCATAGTTCTTAAATCTGTAATACTCAACAACTTTTTAACTGAGATGCGATAGTTATTAACCACATCCACAAGGGAGTCTTAAAACCATCCCCAGTTTCTAAGGTTACATGAACGTTTTCTGACACACTTGTCCTTTTACACCCTCAGTAACCGTGTGGAAGCATGGACCAGAGAAGTTGCATTCTTGCTCCGACAAGAAGGCAGGCCCAGAGTTAATCTTATCCCTGATAAGAATAGAAGGAGAGTGATGGACAAGGACTGGCAGAATACAGACAAAGCAATTGATTGGCTAAGACAGGTTAACGCCACCAAACCATTTGTCCTTTACTTGGGATTGAATTTGCCACACCCTTACCCTTCACCATCTTCAGGAGAAAACTTTGGCTCTTCTACATTTCACACTTCTCTTTACTGGCTTGAAAAGGTAAGTGTTCTATGTGTGCCCAAAGGCAAGCAGGGGAGTATGCAAAGCCGCCTGGCGTTAGCTCATTCTTACTTGTATTATTTTTATGGAAAAAGTGGGAACTTATACTTTTAAACTAAGCCAGTAATAAATTTGTTCAAAAGATAATGTTTTTGAAATAACTGTTGGAGCTTTCTAACTGTATAGATGTGCATGTGATATGTCTATAAAAAGGAACTAAAAGACATCTTTGGAGTGCAGGCAGGCCTCACTTCCCCCAGTTCAGGATGGTCAAACTAACCATACAAAATGAAACTGCAAAAAAAGATCTTAATTGTCAAGTGAAAAGATTATCATTTTTTTTCTAGAAATGTTAAAAACATCTGTCAAATATTTAAAATTTTGCTTTGGGATATCAATAAAAATAGAAATAGCAAAATGTATTATTTGGTATACTGTGCTGAAAACAGAAGTGCTTAGGATGAGTGTTATGAAAAGCATACTAGGTACAATGTGTGCAGGGCCCACCTACCCCTGTGCTTCTGACCTGCAGTATGAGCAGGGTCTCCCTTCCCCCATGCAGCTGACCTGCGGTGTGAGCAATGTCTACCTTCCCCGTGCAGCTTACCTGTAGCAAGTATCTTCTCTCGGCTTGGCAAATTGTCATATTTCTTTCTCTATTTGAATCACCTCCTATATTTTACTTTTTGGCTTTCAATGTAGATATATCTGCAATAGTTCCTTTAAGGTGAACATTTTTACCAGTGCCTCTCCTGTTTGAATCTCAATCCTTTTTAAACTGGTTTACCTGCTTAGATAGGAGTCCTGTCCCCAAGTTCCACTTACTGTGAATCTGGATTCTTTTTCATGTCAGCACTGTCAGCATCCATGACCAGCCTTTTCTTCTATAATTCATATGTGTGTGATCCGAATTCACTCCAGTCTTTGTGTGTTTCCTTTCTTTGGTGAATAGTCATCCTTATTGAGTCTTCTTTCTTTCCAGTTTTGTGAAGTGTTTCATGGAGTTACCACTGGGAGCCAAATCTATTCTTCAATTAACCTTTGAGGAACGCCAGGGGAAATCCCAAACACCCCTGCTCCAGATAGTGTGAATAAGTTTTACACAGCCATTCCTAATTCAGAGAATTGTCATGCTTCATAGCCATTTTTTTTTTCAATCATTCTATGTATGAAACATTTCAAAGTTCACCACAGATACTTCCTGGAAGAAAGGGATATTTTGACTTTGCAAATGTAAAGCTTTGTCTTCTTCCTTTTTCAGGTAAATTATGATGCAATCAAAATCCCAAAGTGGTTGGCTTTGTCACAAATGCACCCTGTGGATTATTACTCCTCCTACACAAAAAACTGTACTGGGAAGTTTACTGAAAATGAAATTAAGAACATTAGAGCATTTTATTATGCTATGTGTGCTGAGACAGATGCTATGCTGGGTAGGTGGTATAATTAATAAGCAATTTCATGAAGGAAATATTTTTCTGATAAATTGTGATTGTGCTAGTTGGGGCTTGCGGGAGCATCTTCAGATATTTCTTAAAGCAGTTGCTTAGATACCTTAGACTTAGAACTCTGAGACTCTTGACTTACAAAAATACCTCAATAACAGAATAAAGGGCCCTTCCTATTCTAATTATTCATAAGTTCTCAGATCTGTTCGTACATAAAGAAGAGTCATAGAAAGCTGTTTTCTACTTGAAACAAAATACAGTTGGCCCTAAACAGGTCTATACTTTGCTGAACACAGGCAGCTTACTTCCAAGAGATGAAGAGTTTGACATTCCAAACACTGACGGAGAGGAATCAATTCAGTGATTTGTGACTACAAACTCCTTCTATGGAATCTGAGGATTTGCTGAATGGTCCTCAGAAGCCCAGTGGATAGACACATAAAGGAACTAAGAGTAGAAAATCTTTTTAACTTTTCTTTAAGCATGTTAATTTCTTACACATGCTTTGTATCATTAGATGTCAAGTAATATTTTTATGTAAAGTTAGAAAAAATCACTTGCTGATAAAAGTTGTAGATGAAATTATTTCTATAAAATCATTCATATGTATTAAAGTGAGAAAATTCCAATACAAATCTTACGATTATTGGGAATGTCAGTCTTAGGAGTGAGGCAGATGGTAGGTTAAGGTGTTGTGGAGAGAGCTTAGCACTAATGTTTGCTTCACCATATCATTTTAAATATGTTTAAAATCCATTCTAGAACTTAGCTACATAGCGTAGTAGTTGAGAGTACCTGTTGCTCTTGTAGAAGATCCATAGGTCAATTTATAGTTCCAAAAACATTCTGGTTTTAGTGTCAAGCCAGTATAAACAGAGGTCCATGTCTGTTCCCTGTATTCTTCTTCCTCAGAAAGATCAACAGATGTCCAATCAGCATGTACATAGTATCCTAAAAGAAAACATTAACACTCTAAAAGGCTAAGACTCATAGCTAAGAGGACAAGAAATATATTTCCACTAATGTATAAGTCAAAATTGGGAAACTATTATCATTAAAATGTTAAATAATATAAACAGATTAAATATAGTCCCACTAATTTATGAGATCTGTAAATTGTTAGCTAATCTTATTAGTTCAAATATGTTCACTGTGTGAAAAAGTATCTTCTGTTTAAATAATTAACACCTCAATGTTTACTCGCATCTCTTACTGGTTTTACTGAATATGTACTCCTCTCATTTTAACACCTCTAATAATTTTTTCAGACAGAGACTTCTTTGTTAGTGTTTATAAACTGCTACCACACCTGTAATACCTACAAACAAATTCATTCTCCATAGACCCTTTAGAGTAAGGCTGACCCACAGCTCAGTTCCATTTCCTCTGATGACTGCAGTCAATGGGTTTCCATTCACTCAGGCTCAAAGGCATCTCAGACAAGCCTGCCTCAGTAAGATGATTGTGGAAGGGTTCTGTCTATTGGCCGGAGTTCTGTTTCCAGTTTCTACTTAAAAAAAAAAAAAAAAAAAAAAAAAAAAAAAGTGTTTTTAAAAACAACTGTTTTGATGGCAAGTTATTTTCACACCATGTTTCATTACCTTCGCTACATTTTCCGATAAAATAAGACTGCATTGGTGAAGTACAGGCAGCACCTCTTTCTACACACCAAAACACTTTGAGAATAACCACCCAGTGTTGTTCCAAGTACTCACTGAGAAAATAGAATGTAGCAGAAGGGAAAAAGGAAGGCATGTAGATATATTATTTACGTAATCAGTGTAAATACGGAAAAAGTAACAAGGACTTTCCAAGTTCTCAGTGGGGGGGAGTCTCTTTCTCTCTCTCTCTCTCTCTCTCTCTCTCTCTCTCTCTCTCTCTCTCTCCTTCCCTCCCTCTCTCCCTCCTGCTTCTCTTTTAAGTCACCTCTCTTGCCTGTGGCATTTTTGTGAGAGTTGGGCATATCCTATCTCTGACTGATCCTGACAAATCTTTCTCTGATTCATCACTTTGTCTGCCTTTGAATTAGACATCACTTTCAAACATGATTGCTTTCTTCTAGAAACTAACCTTACCTACTTTATTAGGAATTAAAGGTGTATGATAAGGGTATGTCTATATTTCAGCCAGAGGGGTTAAAGGTGTACATTAAGAACATATCTGTAGTCCACCTGGATCACACTGACCTAGGTCTTTATATATGATTCCTCACTCAAGGAGCCATATTGCTGGGTCAAAATTCCTCTACAAAAGAAGGCGTCACCAGCTAATAATTGAGCTTGCTCATAAAAGAAGGGTGAAAACATGAGAGAAGTGTAGGAGAAAGGGCATTCACACAGAGGCAAAAAGCATAATCTAATATACTTTTCAGGGTATGCTGTGTGGTCTAGGACTGCTAGATTTACCAAATGGTCGAGGATGCTAAGTATAGAGAACTTAAGATGAAGTTCTGATGATGAAGAATTGTGTGTCCTGCTAAAGAATTAGAGGGAAGCTGCAGAAGGTCTAAGTCCAAGGATACACTACTCTGAACATGCCTAATATTATCTGAAGTTCAATTAGACATGTGAAATGACCGAGTTATCAAGTCTTTTAGAAATAGGATATCCATTGAGTGTCCAAGGAATACAATTGAGGGGAAAGAGGAGTGGGGTGGGGTTGAGACCTGATTAGTAAGCAGTTCCTTAACTCTGTAGAGCATCAGACCTCAACTCTGACTGGACCTACAATATGTGTATTTAATATAGACTTTTGCACCCCAAAATTCAAGATCTTCAAAATGAAGATAATTTTTCCTTTATTGTGATCCTCATAATTCCAGTGAGGAGCAACTTCCAAGTCAAGGAGACAAGGCCTCTCAGAATGTTACTGCTCAGTTAACTAAGTTATGGATGTGCTGTCTGTGTGGCTCACCCATCTTTAAGAGTGAGACATCCATAACTCTAAGCCAGCTTTAGGAGCAGAAAAGGGCAGTTGTATTAGGGGCTGGGAGCAAAGGTAGCATGGAAGTTCTGAGTGCTCTTAACCCCTCTTATTGTGCAGAAATTGTGGGTCAGTAATGATAGCAGTCTTCATTAACATCTGAATCATATACAGTAGTGACTCCAGATCTTTCCTCATTTGAGGTACTAAAAGGAAAAAGCCCCTCTAGCCTCAGGTGTCCTCTGACAGGAACATAAAACTCAGGACAGCATGACACCAGGTAAAGCAGCTGAACAGATGATCAGATAGATACTGTTTGTCCCCCTTCCTCTCTCAGGTCTGTCAGCTGAGGAGAAAGCATGTGGGTTGTATTCAGATGGTAAGAAGTATCTCAACAAACTCAGTCCAGTTGTTTAAACTTAGTGTGATGAACTAAAACACAAACTAAAGCTAATTTTTTTTTTATGGTAGGTGAAATTATTTTGGCTCTTCGCAAATTAGATCTTCTTCAGAAAACTATTGTTATATATACTTCAGACCATGGTGAGATGGCTATGGAACACCGCCAGTTTTATAAAATGAGTATGTATGAAGCTAGTGCGCATGTGCCTTTTTTGATGATGGGGCCAGGAATTAAGGCCAACCTACAAGTACCAAGTGTTGTTTCTCTTGTGGATATTTATCCTACCATGCTTGGTAAGTACTGTGGTTGTGTTTGTGATACTGAGGGGGAAAAAAAACACAAGCAAAGTATTCAGAATCCTCCTGCCTTGAGCATCTCACTCACAGAGTCAGAATCATTCTCTCAAAGGCAAAGATGATGGCCCACAGATCCATAGCCTTCACTCACCTCAGTCTTATTCTCTTCAAAAGATTCACAGTCAGGATATGACCATAACTTTATTTTATTTGTTTATATACGGCATTCAACTTTCTATCACCACCTCCCGAAAATATAAGAATTTCCACTATGGAATCTTTTATGCACTTTTTATGGGGTGTATTGGTTACTTTTCTGTTGCTGAGACAAAGTGTCTTGGCCAAGCCTACTTTTAAAAGAAAGCATTTAATTAGCTTATTTTTTCAGAGGGTGAGTGTCTGTGATGGTGGAGCCCAATAGTACAGTGGCAGGAACAGCTGAGACATCTCGAGCCACATCCATGAGTCAGAAAGAACACACTGGGAACCACAGCTCAGGTGCTCTCTGACAGACTAGAACTCAGGACAGTAAGTCACCAAGGTAAAGCACAGATGATGTAATAGATACTGCTGTCCCTTCCTCTCTTCCCTTGCCTGAAACTTCAAAGCCTGCCCCCGTGACACACCTCCTCCACCAACGCTACAGCTCTTTGTTTTTCCTCCGTGGAGCCCTGGCTCTCCTGGAACTTGCTTTGTAGACCAGGCTAGCCTCATATAAAGTAATTTTGACTGAGGGCCCTTGTGTGCCCAGCACTGTTCTCAAATTTCACGTTAGCTAATTTTCACCAAAATTGACCATTTCAGATAGAAGTACTAGTATGCTATTATTATACTTCTTACAGAAATGAGAAAACAGTCAGAGGAGTTACCACCTCACTCAAGGTAGCACGCTTATGGCATAAGCACCTCAGTCTAGGAAGTTAGGTTGCAAATCCATATATGCAACCTTTAGTGATGGGAAAATATGGATGATGTTTCTGAATGTTCAAGTAACTCCAAAAAGAATGAACACAAAAACAAACAAAAAAAAGCAAAAACAAACAAACAAACAAAAACCACTTTCCTTTTGTTTTGAAGACATTGCTAGGATTGCTCTGCCTCCAAACCTGAGTGGATACTCCTTGTTGCCCCTGTCCTCAAATGCATCTGCAAATGAACAGACATTCAAAGTCCTCCATTCGCCTTGGATTCTGAGTGAATTCCACGGATGCAATGCGAATGCCTCCACCTACATGCTGCGAACTAGCCAGTGGAAGTACATAGCCTACTCTGATGGTGCTTCAGTGCAGCCTCAGCTCTTCGGTAAGCTGCTTGATACAGATAAGTACAATGAGCACCACATGCTTGCTTTCGACATAAGTGAATACCTGTTGCTTCTCAGGCTGGAATAGGCTACAGTGGGCCACCCCAGTCTCATGGTTCAGAGTAAGTGTTTATTTAGATCTAGTCTCTAGACTAGAAGGTCTAGAGACCTAGGTCTAGGTGGTGGAAAATTGGTGTCTTTACAGTTGTTGAAATTTTTGGCTTTAAAACATTCTGCAACGGCCAAATGTGACTGAAGAGTCGATAGGTGCACCAACCATGACAGTATTCTCTAGCATTTGTCCATGGACTATTCTTTCCAAAGAGATGCTATATTTAGTCCACTGGCAAATTACATCTGTCTTCAGGCATCTCCTGGCCAGTGTGCCAGAATAGGCCCAGAAAAACTTTTCTTGCACGTACGGTTTTCCTTCCTCTTTCAAAAAATAAAAAGCCTTTTATTAATAAAACATCACTAAATGTCATATTCTGCAGATCTCTAAGGTCTTTGAAGACCATGTCTCTATCTACACTACATCTAAATTGTTTGTTTCTAGAAGTCTACTATCTGCTTAACTTTAAAAACATCTGTAGGAAGCTAAATGAAGCTTAATTCTATAATTAACTAAACTAGTATCTAACATGGCCATAAGTTTGATTGACTGACTATTAACTTGCCTTTTTATTTATCCTAAACCATTTGTAAAGCAGTTTTAAAAAGGACTTGACATTGCATTTTTAAGAAATAGGTGCAATACCTTAAATAAGAGTTGAAACATATATACAGTATATAGTAACAAAATATAACCTTAAATTTGTCTCAGTATACAAAGTCCATATTGGCTTGTTAATGTTCTTCGGTCTGACAGTAGATTCAGTGATCTACACCTTCATCCTATTATTCCTACAGATCTCCCCTTTCCTCTCATCCCTCCTCCCCTTTCCTCTCATCCCTCCTCCCCCTTTCCCTCAACACCAGACAGGTGAGAAAGCAGGGTAGAGGGAGGATGAAAACGAAATCCCAATCTAACCCCCTACTTTGTTTCCTCCCTGACCAAGACCATTTACAACTTGTAACCAACCCCCTTAACAACAACAAACATCTATCATCCAGTAAGTGACCAAAACGCACCTACCCCTACTGGGAAGGGAGGCGCTGCTGCCTTAAAATTGCTTCCTGCTGAGGGTACCATTTTTTGGGAGTTACGGTTAGCCAGTCTTAAGAAAGCTAGCAGTAACATTTGTTGTCCAGACTTTGTTTGATGGGAAAATGCAGGGCTTAACTGAAGACCTAACTGTAATAGTCTGTGTGCTGGGAATTGAACTCAGGACCTCTGGAAGAGCCCCTGGATACAGTTTTTTAAGAAAACATCATTTGAGGCAGTCTGTGAGGTAGGATCTCCTGGGCTACGTGTCTTGTACTCACTGGTGTCTGGTCTTTTGCTCTGTAAGCATATTACATTTCAAAGGGAATAGGTAGCTTGGCACTAACACATGTATGGAATGTGCAGTGTGTACAGTTCGGCTAAAGATGGTTCTCTGCTTTATGTTTGAACAGGATAAAGGCATCAAACTTTATAAATCCATTTGGGTGGCATATCCAAACTGTAATATAAATGCCCATCCGTGCCATATGAAAGGATGGCATGAGAAATCCTTAGGACAACAAGAATGATCATGCACAGCTCAAGTCCTGGATGGAGACATTTTCATATCTCAACCAGTCTCAGCACTGTTCCCATGTACAGGGATCAGCATTCCAAGTTGTCCATTTTGTTTGTCTTCTTGATTTCCATTTTTCCTGTCTGTAGCCAAAATCATCAGGGGTGTTCCCAGTCACATCTGATTTTATTGATTTTCCTTCCTTCCATTCTGAAGTTATTATATGTAACAGATACACACACACACACACACACACACACACACACACACACACACACTGATCTAAATCAGCAGTCTTTTCTAAAATCCAGGGTACTTCAGCACCTGTGTTATCTGTCTCATTGACATTTTAAAATGTAAACTCAATTAGCATTATTGATTTTATTCCTAGGAGATCTCATATCCCCCTTTTGTTTATGAGCATTTCTTTTAAAGTTCTGTTAGATCTTTTTATAATTGCTTGGCCAGAAGGATTATGAGATATGCTTGTAACATTTTTATGCCATAATGTCTAAAAATTGTTGAATTCTAATGGACACACATGTTGAAGCATCATCAGCTTCAATCCATAATGGCATCTCGAAGATAGTCACCATCTCTAATAAATGTGCAATCTTAGAATCATCCTTTTCAGAGTTAAAGGCAGAAACATATTGAAACCTTGACTAAGTATCAGTTGTGTGATATATTAACATATATACATATCTTGGATCTCCAAACTCTGTAAAGTGAAGCACATCCTGTGTTATCTGACATTGCTCTGAGGTGACTGCATCGCACAGAACCCAGACTCTTAGCTCATTGTATTTCAACTCTGTGGTCTGCCATCTTATTTTTCAACCTTTGTGGGTTTTTCTCCTCTGGAACTACGTTTTTCTATAGCTGTTGTAAGCTCCAGTTTGGATTCTATTGAAGATTCTTTATTCTGACTTAAAGAATCCTCCAATCTCTGTTCTATGTCCTCCGATCTAGTGTTTAGTTGTTTAGTCTTCTCATTCTCTAAGTCTGCTTTATTCTGATTTTTCTTAAAGAGAATATATAAAATTGGAATCAATACTGAACATATAGTCAATTTTATGTTGACAGTCAAGACAAAACTATATAGGATGCAAATGCCTTTTTCTATAGTATTTTCTATTTTTTAATATGGAAAGTATTTTAATGTCTCTAATTCTCTTTGGGGGGAACTATACTTTAGTTCTCTTTCTCCTTTCTTTAGAAACTTTATTTTACTTTTTTCTCCTTCTCGTTTCTTTGGAGACTTTATTTTCAATGTGCGTTTATTTATTTCTCTTATTGTTCTCTAACCTTAATTATCTTTTTCTATATTTGATTTTCTCTAAACTCTTTGCTCTGGGGAATTTTTTAAATATCATTTAATTCTCTCTTTAAGGATTTTATTATTTTCAAAGTAACTATTTGTTTCTCTTTTATTGTTTTCAAACTTATACATTACCAGTTCAGAAATTTGAGAATTTTCAGTCATACCACAGCTTTAACAAAATGTTCCTTCTGTCCTTCTGTGTGTCTACAGGCTCCTCAGGCCAGCATGTGACTATGGCAGCTAGCTCTACCCCCTCAGCTGAGTCTGATACTGGCCAGGAGCTGAGCCTATCTGCCTGAGCTCTGGGACGCTTTTCACCTATGGGGAGAGCCGTGAGGCTCCAGGCCCCCACTTGCTACCTCCTGCTCACAGGGCGCTTTTCACCTATGGGGAGAGCCGTGAGGCTCCAGTTCCCCACTTGCTACCTCCTGCTCACGGGGCTCTACTCACTCTCTCTTAAGAGGACGTAGCCTCCCTCCCAGCTAGGAACTGCTCTGGGAGGTATTTGCTTGCATCTTCACCTTGGGGCTTTTCTAATGCCTGAATCTCTTGTTCTAAACTTGGATTTTTTAGCTAGGTTTGAGTTATATGTCCCACATTGGACATCATTTGTATCCATGGGCTTTTCACCATGCCCCCAGTTCCCAAATAACAACTCTGAGACTTAATTATTCATGATAAATGCCTAGGCCATAAGCTTAGGCTTGTTCCCTGGCTAGCTTGTAACTTATATAACCTGTTTATTCTATTTTATGTGTGCCACAAGGCTGGTTACCAGTTCACAGTTTCACGTGTCCTTCAGAGTCTCAGTGCTGAATCCACCCACCTCTGACTCTTTCCCAGAATTCCTATCTCTCTCTGCCAGTGTCCCACCTTCTAATCCTGCCTCAGCTCATTTCGACCACAAAGAAAAAGAGTGGGGTGGCAGAATTATTACATTAGGAGGTATGTTCATTCATCAACAAGAGTGTTTCACATTTAGTGTATTATCATGGCCATTCCTTGCTTACAGTCATTGACCTGAAACATAATGAGTCATTATGAAATATAATGTTAGAAGAACATGGTTATGAATGTGGTATGCTGTTAATGTGAATGCATACTGCCCATCTTACACCAAGAAGAAAGGAAAATGAAAATAAATCCTAATATATTATGTCACAATGATATTCTAACAAAACTATTTTAGCACATAATTGTTTTATTTCTTTTCTTTCAGATCTTTCCTTAGATCCAGATGAGCTGACAAACATTGCTACAGAATTTCCAGAAATTACTTATTCTTTGGACCAGAAGCTTCGTTCTATTATAAACTACCCTGAAGTGTCTGCTTCTGTCCGTCGATACAATAAAGAGCAGTTTATCATGTGGAAACAAAGCGTAGGGCAAAATTACTCCAATGTTATAGCACACCTTAGGTGGCATCAAGATTGGCAAAAAGATCCAAGGAAGTATGAACATGCAATCCAATGGTGGCTAGCAGCCCACTCCAGTTCACCAGTGGCTCACAGCCCACTTCAGTCCACCAGTAACCCACAGCCCACTCCTCTCCAGTCCACCAGTGGCTCACAGCCCACTCTTCTCCAGTAGCAGTAGACAATAATAAAACTTTATCAAGCTATATATGAATATGTTGGCAGATACTAAACTGAAACAGCCTTAGCAATTGCCAATTTTACTTAATTTCAAAATATGTAATATATCTTAATTGCCAATGAATACAGAACTCGTATTTTCAAAACTAGTAATACTAAGACTTTATTGTTGCAGACCTCTGACAGTTTAACATCAGAAGTATTTAAAGACTAGACGCAAGCACTCTTGCTGTTTTCCTAATTAATGCAGAGTATAAAATATTTTAATAAGCATCAGTTATTTTTTATGAATCATGATGTTTCATGACTTACTAGTTTTTTGATGAAACTCTTTGGATGTATTTGATGTGTTAGAACTATTTAATGGGACATAGACTCTGGAGATAGTTGATTTTAGTCGTCGTCGTTGTTGTTGTTGTTGTTGTTGTTGTTGTTGTTGTTGTTTTAAAAAAAATGAAGCTTCTTTCCTTTCCTGGTCAGCTCCCTCCAAAGGGCAACCACAGTCGCCTTGCTTGTACCCTTTCGCGGACAAGCTGGACAGTAGTCACCAACCAAATGAATATATTCTTTACACACGCATGCAGGCAGACACACAACTGACAATGAATTGACAATGATAGTGTTCTGGCATATAGTTTGCTATGTAGTTTCTTCTGGCATATTGTGTTCTGGCTCTTATTTTCTAGTTCCAATTAACAATAGATGCTGAGAAGTAAAATTGCTGAGCAGTAATCTATAAAAATTTCTGTAGATTTTCCCAAGTTGTTTCTAAAGAAGTTCTAGTAGTTGACATTACCACCAATAGATAGCAAATATTTTATCTCTATTTATTTTGAGTACTGACATTTCTTCATAGATCTAATAGCCACTAGGGTTTCATCCAAATGGCCTTCCCTGTGTCTGTTGGCCATTTTCTCTATAGGTTGTTAGCATTGTTTTTCTGTTACATGCATGCTATTAGATATTAGCCTTTTGAAAAGCAAAAGAAAATAAGGACTAGAGAGATTGTTCCGTGGCTCAGAGCGCTTGCCCCTCATCCAGAGGACTAAGATTCAATTATGGCTCCAATTCAGGGGAACCAATGTTCTTTTCTGCCCTCCAAGAGTACTAGGCAAACATGTAGTGCACAGACTAAATGCAGGCAAGACGTTCACATAAAATTTTAAAAATAATAAACAAATATTTTTTTAAAAAATACTGGAAATAATGTTTTTCTAGTTTGTCTTTTAATATTCACCTGGAGGAAATTTGTATTTTCTTGTAACATACTTATAAATCTTTGTACCAAATAAATATTATGATTTTTAAAATTAAAATATTCTTTAAAATGTTTATAAATCTTTGTCTTGTGGCTTTTAGAATTTGTGTCCTATTTAGAGTGTTCTCTCTGATGTTCAAAAAGTTTTGCTTTTAGCCCTTAGATCTCTGATCCATGTAGAATATTTTATATATTAAAGATCTAACTTTAGTTTGCAGTGTTGCTGTTTTCGTCAGTTTAGTTTAACTGCTAAACGATTGACCTCTCATTGGGTTGACTGGACCTTCTCCTACTGCACTTCATTATTGACATCTTAGGTTGAATCATCATCTTTTCCTCCACTGATCTGATTGATCGCACCAAGGTCCCATCCATGAGTATGTCCTTTCTGAGTCTTCTGCTTCTTACATGTAGACGTCCTGTTAACCTGGGGTCCAGGGCCACATGTAGTGTTCTCTCTCTCTTGTCCCAACTACTCTTGTCTAATTTTCCCATACAAATTTGGACTAATTATCAAAATGCATAATTCTTTCTTTTTCTTTTCATTTTTTGTTGTTCATTTGTTTTGTTTTGTTTCTTGAGGCAGGGTTTCTCTGTATGGCTGTGGCTGTCCTGGTACCTGACTTTTTACATTAGAATGGCTTTGAACTGAAGATATCTGCCTGCCGCTGCCCTGAGGTCTGCTTAAAAACCCTTTTAAATAAGGTAATTGGCACAGAGGCCAGCCTGGGCTACTGAGACCTTGTCTAAAAAGAGAAAAATGGCACCCATTCACAAGGGTGCCTGAGCACTGTCTCACTACTATGTCTGTAAAGCCCTCCTGTCAGTGATCCCCATGTGAAGCTAGTGTGAATTTATTCCTAGTTGTTACATTATTTATTCTGTTTTGTTGTGGAGTATTCACCAAAGAGGACTGGTTAGACATGGATTTAAGCCAGTATCAGGCAGGCTTGCATATATATAGTTACACTAGGTGTTCAGAATCCCTATATAGCTCCAAACCTTTCTCAGGGTGAGCTTTTAAGCACACACACACACACACCACACACACCACACAC
>JADRCH010000247.1:1288702-1384434 GCA_019843965.1 Rhynchomys soricoides | reverse complement strand
ACACACACACACACACACACCACACACACACACCACACACACACACATATATATCCTATGTTTCCATACTTCAGTTAACAAGTGCAGAGCCAGAGAAGCTAAAAAGCAAGGTTGATACAATTTGAGACTTACTGAGAACTGTATGGACTTTAATGGGTCAGCCTTGGTTGAGAACTATGGACTTTAATGGTTTTAGTTTTGGAAGGCAGTGCTGCTGTTACAGCCTGAATGGTACTACCATCGTGCAGGTTGTGCTAAGGTCTCTGGGCCTACTACGTCTGGGGCCTGTTCAGTTTCTACTTCAGTGGACCTTCCTTTATCTCATTCTTTTTTATTGTCTGTGCAGACTCTGTGTATTCCTTTCATACTGAACTCTTTTATTGCTTTCATTTACTTTTCCTTTTTTAATTTAAATTTTGTTGTTATTTATTATTATTTTTTGAGTGTGTGTATAATATTTGTGAGCATGTCTGTGGAGGTCAGAAGACAACTTGGCATCCAGCTCAAGCGGAGGCGCCAAGGCCTGACAGCGTTACTGATGTTGTGGTGTGCTTGCAGACAGGAGCCGAGCATGGCTGCCCTCTGAGGGGCCCAACAAGCAGCTGACTGAGACAGAGGCAGATACTTACACCCAGCCAGTGGTCTGAAGTTAGGGACCCCCGTGGTTGAATTAGGGCAAGGCTGGAAGAAGCTAAGGAGAAGGAAGAAAAGAAGGAAGACCAGCAGTCTCAACTAACCCAGACCCCTGAGATCTCTCAGACACTGAGCCACCAACCGAACAGCATGCACTAGCTGGTCCAGGGCCCCAGACACATACACAGCAGAGGACTGCCTGGTCTGGCCACAATGAGAGAAGTGGGGGGGAGGGGCATCCTTTTAGAGATGGGGTGGGAGAGAATGGGATAAGGAACTGAGAGGGCAGAACAGGAGGGGAATAACAACCGGCTTGAGGAAAAAAAAAAAAAGATTAAAGCTAATATTTTTTAAACTAGGAGGAGGCGGAGGATATGGGGAGATGGCTGGGGCCGGCTCGTCCTATGGGTATGGTATAACCACAGCTGCTGGCAGCCCAGGACCAGTAGTTGCCATTTTCCCTAGAAGACAACTATTTTTTTAAAATCGATATTTTCTCATGTCTTTCTAAAGTTCAGTGGAACGAACTTTCAGTGGTAGAGTCTTTCTATATAATTTATGAGAACATTCCAACAAACTGTAGAATTACTTTGAGAAATAATTGAACTGACATTTGGCAAGGCAGTCATGGGCTGCCAGGTACAGCTCAGCAATGAAAGACTGGAGCACATGGTACCCAGAAACTCTCCATTGTAGCCACTGTTCCTCTTCCTTCATGTTCCAGCAAAGAAAGACATCAGCATCCACACACCCTCAGACCTTACTGGGCTCTTCTAGATGATACTGGCACCAAAGACATGAAAAGCATCTTATGTGATACATTTATAGTCAAGACCAAAACTTTGCTCAAAGTTATCTGATATGCATTATATAGGCACTAATTCATCAACTGGACACATGTCGACTGATATCTGTCACGTATCGGGATCAGTATGAAGCACTGAATGGATAATGACAAATGTCTCCAGCCAAAATGATAGACCTTAGAAAATGAGATTCCTACAGCAACCAGCAGGATGATATATATCCTACCAAGTCCTCCTAACTCATGCATCTGTAGGTTGCAAACATTAACACAGCCTGGGAAGTGACAGACACCCACACTTCCCTGGCCCAAGACCAGGAAGTACACGAAATTCTACTTTCACCATGATTAATGTGATGGGTGCACAAAGACAAATTGATGCTTCCAATGGGAAAACTGAAATTTGTTTGTGAAATGAAGCTAAAAGTGGCAGCATTAAATCTAAACCATTTCCTGTGAGCTGGATTTCTTTTTTAAAAATTGGCCGCCGTATCGTTTTCTTAGTCACCTTTTCTCTGAACTTATTGGAGGCGTAGTCCCTCCTAGCAACCTCCCATCTGCTGGAAAACAGAATCAGAAGAAAGAGGAGCCCGCGTGACACATTCCTCGCTGGAAGAAAATACTAGGGGAACTCAATACATGAACCACCATTTGTATAAAAACCTGTTTGTGCCCTTTTCAGACTGACAAAATGAGTTTTGCGTCACTGAGAGGAGAGAGCAGCTGCCATCCCCTGATTCTAGTAAAGCGAGTACTGGAAAGCATCTGCAGACCTCTCTTCCTAATTGCCAGGCAACGGGAAGGCCCTTAGTTCTCTCCAGCTAAACCCTGGCTCTGCAGCAGACAGGAAGGTGTATGCCTGTCAAAGGCTCACTTAATGACTGCTCAAAAAACTGTTAGGTTATTAGGACTAGGTGTACTTCTGTGGTAGACTGCTTGCCCCCGGGGTCGGAAGTGGGAGAAATAGGGGAACCCTGCTTGGTTTCTTGTGTCCTTGTGTTTCTCAAGCTAGTACAGACGTATGGCATTACAAAAATGTTTTTTGTTTTTCTTTTCTTTTTTTTTTTAATCAAAAGTAGTATTTGTAATTTTTTTCATGCTAGCAATCACACAATTAATTGTTGGGGGAGGGGAGCACTATCTCAGTTGGGAACTTTCTTTCTCATAATTGGTTCTGGATTAACACTAGTCTCTGCAGTGGTCACATACACAACTTTCTGTCTAGCTATAAGTCACGGGACAAGATTTCCAGAGCCTAGAGGTCCATGGATCCCACTGAGGCAGGCGGCTGCATGGATTAGAAGATGCTCTGCTGGGATTGGGGGAGGGGGCGAAAAGCGGAGAAGGTGGAGAATAGGGATCATGTGTGTTCCTCGAATGTACAACCCACATTTGAGTGACAAATATCGAGGACCATCTATAAAAACAACTAAGCGCAAATCCACCCATATCCATCTTGCCCTGGATGTGTATGCTTTTTCAACTAACTTTGAGAAGTCGCAGAGACCCAGCGGTGTGGCCCGCGCCACCTCTCCTACACTTTGGCTTTTTAAGCGTTATCGCTCAGCGGTATCCTTCTTTCCTACCGATTAAGGATGGAAGATCCCTTCAGCCCCACAACTCTGCCTCCAGCGTCCAACCTCACCGTACCCTTTCAGCCGAGCTGGGGTCTCAACCTGACTTCTGGGCAGGGAACCTCTGTCCCGGGACCTCAGCTGCCTCCACGCGGGCCACCCAGCCACCGCATCCATCTGGTCTTCTTGGGAATCATCCTGGTGGCCGCGGTAGCTGGCAACACCACGGTGCTCTGCCGCCTGTGCGGCGGTAGCAGCCGACCTTGGCCGGGTCCCAAGCGTCGCAAGATGGATTTCCTGCTTGTGCAGCTAGCAGCGGCTGACCTGTACGCGTGTGGAGGCACCACGCTGTCGCAGGTGGCTTGGGAGCTGCTAGGCGACCCGCGACCGGCTCTGGGAGACTTGGCTTGCCGCCTTTCCCAGCTGCTGCAAGCATCCGGGCGGGGCGCCTCCGCCCACCTGGTGGCGCTCATTGCTTTGGAGCGCCAGTTCGCCGTGCGCCGTCCTCAGAGTCCTCAGCTGCCAGCACGCACCCTGGCTGCACTGAGCTGGCTGCTAGCTCTGCTGCTGGCGCTGCCGCCGACCTTCGTGGTGCGCTGGGACGCTCCTCCATCTTCAACTTCCAGCGCCTGGCCAGGGAAGCATCGCTGCGGAAGCATCTTCGCGCCCATGCGGCGCTGGCACCTGCAGGTCTACGCGCTCTATGAGGCTATCGTGGGCTTCGCGGCGCCGGTCGCTATCTTGGGTGTCTCTTGCGGCCACCTGCTGTGTGTCTGGTGGCAGCGCGGGTCTCAGGCTCCAATAGCTGGAATTCCCTGGTCGCCCAGTATTGCCCGAGCCTCCTTGCCCAGTGCACTGCCCCGAGCCAAGGTGCAAAGCTTGAAAATGAGCCTGGCGCTGGCACTGCTCTTCGTGGGCTGCGACCTGCCCTATTTCGCCACTCGCTTGGCAGCCGCCTGGTCGTCCGGATCCGCAGGTGACTGGGAGGGAGAGAGCCTGGTGGCGGCGATGCGCGTCGTAGAGGTGGCCAACAGCGCCGTCAACCCTTTGGTCTACCTTTTCTTCCAGGCGGGCGACTGCCATCTCTGGCGGCGGCTACGAAGTCGCCTAGGAGTTCTGTGCTGCGTGCGGGAGGAAGAAGCGGATATCAGTGGAGGGGCTGGGAACCACCAGGCACTCCACCGCCATCGTTGGCCCAACCCTCATTATCACCATGCCCGGAGGAAGCAGCGGGACCAGGGTTGCCTGCGCCCTCCCCCACCACCCCCCAGATCGCTGCCCTGCTCCTGTGAAAGTGCCTTCTAGGAGCTGCTGCACAGACAGGTCGTTTGTCACTGTGGCACAGCCTTCAGACAACACAGGGTTTTTAAGTGGTCTGCCTAAATCACCAAGAGTGGAATTGTCTTTGGGAACCCCTGAAGCTGTCGGAATCTTGTATGCAACAGTCATTTCCTCCTAATAAGGACATGGTTTTCACTTCCCATTAGTTTTCTTCCCTTTGGTTCCTCTCATAACGCCCATTTTGAGAAGACCAAACTCTTGGAAAGTTGTAAAACAAAAAAATCTGAGTTCCAGAGTTAATATTTTTGCAATTCTCTTTTATATTCCCACTGTTCTGTGGGAATATAACTGTGTTCCCACAGTTCTAGATAAGAACTAGATAAGACCATTCATTTTAACTAAATTGCAAAGTTTTCATTTGTTGCTATTATAGTTTTAATGATTTTGAATTGTGCTTAAATCAAGTGCATCTTTGTGGGCAGCAAATTTGCTGTTCCTTCCAAGAAGAAAATCCCGGTAATGCTCTTCCTGGGGAGATCTGGAGTCCTGCTAGCAATGCTGTAGGAAAGTCATCAGGCTGTCACTTTAGCGACAGAGCATTTGAAAAATAAAAGCATTTCCCACGTAGCAGCTAGAACATTATTTTAACGTGGTAGTGTGTTTTCTCGGAAGAAAATAGGTGTGGCTTTTATTTCCAGTCTAACTTCCACATCAATAAAAACAGCAGAGGAGGAGAACACAAGCTTCTTTCAGTCCTTTCCAAGCATGCCTGTATTCTGCTAGACATATAGTTATTGTGCCCAGACCAGCTTCTAAGTCTGTCTACATTAAACTCGTAAGGGCAAAGTCTTGAGGGAAAGTGTCAAGTCGATGTGCCAGGGCGGGACTCGCTTTTCACATACTCATAGAGCTGCAGGAGAAAGCTCTGAGTCCAGCCTGTGTAGGTAGAAAACTGTTTAAAAACAAATTCAGACAGGTGTAGTAGAGACCCTGCCAGCAATCCCAGCACCCAGGCAGGACTGCAGGAACAGTCTGGACTACAATGTTAGACTCTGTCTTAAACAAAACAATGTCCAGCTTATTCGTGTGAGTCAGAGAGAATTAAATCTGAGACCTCCTCCTCTTAACCGTTCTTGCTTCTAGGGGAAGTCACAGCATTTCTGAGCACTATACCATGTGCCCAGCAATGTCCTGCACCTGAGATGAGAACTCACAGCTTTCACACAGCTTGGGTTCTTGTCCATAAGTAAATGTGCCACTAAGAGACAGAGGGGAAAGGACTGGCTAAAGCTTGTTTACACAAGTAATGATCTCTGAGGATTGTGTTTTGTTCGTGGTTATATTTATATAGTTCTATAACATGTGATACACAGGAGCCACTCAATACAAATTTGTGGCATGGTTTAGCAAGAGTGGGTACAGGAAGATTGCATAAAAGATAAGCTAAAGGAGGCTACAGTCCTCCAGAATACTTTTTCTTAGCAGATACGCCAGTCCAACCCATAGTAGGTCCTAACAGAAGGGACCCAGGTCTGTCCTCCTTGGTCCACTTGGATGTCTGGAGCCTGGAGGTTGGCATCATCTTCCCTCCAGAGGCTAGCTTATTTAGCTGAGAGCTGCCAAGAAATGGCAGGTGTAAAACAGCAGTTTCTCAAGGCACACTTATCCCACTTGTCAAGCCAGCATTAACCCAAAGGTGTTCTGGGAGAACCTGGTAAGGGCTCCACCTAGCAAGAATGCGTCCCTGCATCAGCTTTCCATGGATTCAACGTCATCTCCCCTACTCTCTTGCCCCCGGAAGGGACCTTTCTATAACAGAAAGAAGACTTGTAGGAATTTGGGTCCAGCATCTGCTCCGACACAGGGCATGGCTGATTGAGGAGGTGGGACACAGGAGTTTTGACTGTGGTTAACCCATGCTGTCGTAGGGAAGCCCTGGGACACTGGTCCAGGGATGGTGAAGTGCAGTCTGGGGTTTGGGACAGCCAGAGCTCACTTGGGGGTCCCTGGGCCTGCAATGAGGTGGGGTCCGTCTGGTTCTCAGGCTCTTGGACATCCAGGCTCCGCTGGAAGCACAGAATAGCTGAGAACAGAGTGCCCCCACACACACCCCTTCCTGCAGGCTGGATCTAGCCCAGGGCCAGGGGAAAGGGGGGGGCTCTGGCTGGTCCCTTAGGGAGAGAGTTCTTGGCTTGAGTTTGGTGGCAGCCATGGCTAGGAGCTCAGAGGCCTTCTTCAGTAGATTAGAAGTGGCTCTATAGGAGATGACCTTCTCCATGGCTCCCCATGGCGGATGAAAAGAGGTAGGCCATGGTTTTAAGGCATTTATTGTCATGGCGGAAAGTGGATGAGCAAAACCATACCCCACTTCTCAGTGTGGGCCTGTGGTTAAATACGTTTTGCAGTTTTGCAGGGAGGAGAGTCTGAGAAGGAACGCTTATTGGCTAAGCCCTGCAGGCCTTTAGGTACCTCATTAAAATGGAAATCTGTCTTGAGACCACAGATCACATCCTCTACCTGTGGAGGGGCACTGCCCTTACATGACTGATAGCTTTGCAGCTATCAGTCTATGGGGGTCTCTGTCTAGTGACAGGGGCCTGGTGCCCAGGAACAAGCAAAGAGCCTACCATCCCTAGGGTTTCGGGGGCTTCAAGCCTTAGCTCAATGGGGGAACAAGCTACCTTTCACTGTCCCACAAAGTCTGTCCAAGGATTCTCAGGAAGCTGTCTCTAAGCATCTTCTGGGTGAGCTAGGTGGATGTTGATGGAAGCCAGACAACCTTGTCTTACATGAAGACATGAATTCTTCTATCTAAACTTGGGGTGAATTTGGCTCTGAGAGTTTGATTCTTAATCTTTTCCACTGACAGTGAGTTATGCAAAGCATGTGACAGTTTGGTCAAAAGTATATTTCTCAAGCTCCCTCTGCACCTTACTGCTCTGTTCAAAATGCCAGACATGAGAATGTTACTAAAATCTTGCTCTTTCACCAGTCTTCTAGCAAAGTGAGGCACACACCATGCAGAATAAATGATAGATGGGATCTATTACACAGTAAAGTGGGCTGTTCTCGAGATCTGAAAGTGGCCAGTGGGCAGTGAGACCACAGTGGGGAAAATACTCAATGGATGAGAGCAAACAAGGGCCTGAAAGACCATCAAGAAGGGAAATTCTATCAAAAGGGTGAGAGTGGACAGTGGACAGAAAGACCATTGTTCCTTCCTACATTTTAAGGCAGGCTTTATACCATGTCTGAAACACACTGATAGGCCCTTTGCACTAACTCTTAAGTGGGAGGACAATGACTAGCTGTCAAGAAAAGGGACAGTTTCATCTGTTTTTTTCTTTTACTAGAAGTTCTTCCTCTAGATAATCTTCCTGGCAGTTTAGAATACCATTTCTCCACCAAAGTCCAGAGATAAAACTCAAATCTCATTATTTTTACCAATAATCAAAGCCCTACAGTTCCTACTCCTGGTCTTACAAGCTGCTGACTAAAAAGGAAGGCTCAATCCTAAAGAGCTTTCAAGACTGTTAATATCTGGCTAACAATGTGACAGCAGGATATGATACAAGGGAACACAGGTCATTCTCCAAGCACACAAATCCCTTCTTTACAGTCTCCCCCACTGAATGCTATGCTGGTAGAGTGGAGATTCAGAAGACTGTTGTGCCCCTGGTTGAGGTCAAAGGACCCCTGGAGGCCCTTCCTCTCCTCTAGAATTTGGACAATAAATGATACTGAGCTGCAGATTGTCCTTGCTCTCTTTGATCCTCCCCACCCTGATGAGTAAATTATAGTCTGAAAAGTAGAGTGTACCAGCCAAAAAGAGAATTCAAACTTCTTCACAAAGCCTAGCCTACTTTACAGATGTTAAGAGTCCAAGAATCACTAAAGAAAAACCCCAGACTCAAATAGTATGCAAAGGCAAAGAACATTTATTTGCAGAAATTACTAACATGCAGAGGCCAACGATTTATCAAAATGATCACAACGAGAGGAGCTCTTAGACCCTATTTTATACAGGAATAGGAGAATTTTCTAGAAGGGTTAGGTAACCTCTAACATGATTGGTAGGGTGCAAAGCCTACCTCTTCCAACTAGGTGTCCAAGGAGCTAACTCAAGCTTCAGACTTATCCTCTGTAAGTCAAGGCCAACATTAACTAAAATGCCCATTATCAGTGGCTCCTTAGGAGCCCAGTATGTGTCCTGGGGAACTGAAACTTTGTATTCCCAAGCTTTTTGGACCTTTCAAGAGTTACTTTTATATTCATTAATTGACATTTAACTATTTTATGCCAGAAGATATGCTAAGCATTGGAAAAACTAAAATTAA
The DNA here is from genome assembly GCA_019843965.1 of Rhynchomys soricoides. Classification (NCBI taxonomy): domain Eukaryota; kingdom Metazoa; phylum Chordata; class Mammalia; order Rodentia; family Muridae; genus Rhynchomys; species Rhynchomys soricoides. The sequence continues at coordinate 1,375,804 of JADRCH010000247.1, read as the reverse complement.
CAACATACTTTTACCTCAAAGAGAGAATATAGGCCGATGTAGAAGACAACCTGACAATTATAACTCAATGCCACACGTTTTTGATAAGTTATTCTCAGCCAGTATTCATATACTCTGATCTCAAGCCAGAGGGGAGGGAGAAGAGTGTTTGTGCACAGAGAGAGAAAGAAAATGCAGAGCGAGAGGAGAGGAGAGGAGAGGAGAGGAGAGACCAAAATGTCTGGATTATATAGGAAAGAGCTTCTGGGGGAGGTGAAGCCCTCAGAGGGGTATACCAGGTAGGGACTGAGGTATGCTGGGAGAACCTGGAGGCCAGGTCTACTTTGGTATGTTAAATATGCACCTCAGCTATTTGTCCTGGGTCTGAATCCCAACAGTTCTAATAGGGGGTTCAGTCAGGTGACATTGGGAGCACTGAAGGGGACCATCAGACACTGCTAGAAGACTGGGTAGTTGAATTCATTCATTCTTTTTTCATCACTGTTGTTTTCAACATTGCTCTTTGGTTTAAGGGATTTCAGTCCAAAGCAGTAGGTATTATTCGATGTTCCTTGTATGTCCCACAGCAGTAGGATTTCACAGCAGGAGTGTGGCTCATTTCATCAAGAAGTAAGCAGTTCTATGAAGACCCAGAAGCAGATTAACACTTCACAGCCCCCATGACCAATTTTCATTAGTGTTAATCCTGAGATTCTCCAGAGGAAAAATATAACTGTAAATTTTGAGTAAATTTGAAACAAACATTAATTAAATACTAGCCAGGGTGATGGACTCTGGCCAGGTCCACTTCTAGGTTCCTAGGAAATGGCAACAAGTCACATTTTACAGCAGCTTAAAAAGGCAAAACCACAAGGCTGCCATATTTTCTTCAGGTCCAATCAGGAGCAAGTACACATCCTGATGTATGTCCTGCCTACATACACCTACATGTGCCCAAGCACATCTGGTGCAGATGGGTCAATCAAACATAGGACAAACAGGAACTTATTCTTAACTGTCCTAATTGCATATAGACCCTTTAACCAGCCAGGTGTGTTTTTCCTGTTTTGGGTACCCATTACCTTGCAAGGTTTATTGTTCTTGGTCCTATTGGTTCTCATATTAGATAGTCATCAGTTCCAGAGGCTCCACAACCTTCCTAAAACAGCACCACAGTAGACATAATGTCTACATGTTATCCTCGTGTTATTCAAATGCTGATTTCTCTGCCTTCATATCTTTTTCAGTTGGGACATGGCATTGTAACGCTTATGTCAAGAAGCTCCTGTCGTAAGTTTGTATAAACAATTCTTACCATTTATATTCTTTGCCTTGTCAATAAATGCTGATCACTCAATGGATAGGCAGAAGAGAAAATTTCTGCCAGCCAGGGGAAGGAGAGGGGGGGGGGAGGGAGTATGAAGAGGAAGATGAAAAAATTCTTGAGAGTTCACCTGAAGAATAAAAGACCCTAAATGCAAGTATTATGGGATATTGGATGGGAGGTAGCCAAATTAGTTTAGGGGATTAATATAGATCAATTGGCAGCCCAGGTATTGAGGTGAAGCTTGGAAATAAACCTTGGTCTTTCTGTGTTGTTATTGGAGAACTAGCTAGGATAAAGAAATACAGCTGCTGTATTAATTTACTTATATTAAAGTTATACTTTATACACCACCTTAACAGTAGTTTAGGAGAGGCTCAGCTGTGAAGGCTAACTTGGCAGTGGGCTGACCCATGGACTCCACACTCAAAGAAGGGAGAGGAATGTTGGTTGATTTGAATGTGCAAAGTCTCTCACTGGTTCAGGTGTTTGAATACCAATGTTAATAATTATCATACAGTCTCCTAAGGACCTATTTGAGTAAAGCAAGAAAACACAAAGAATGGGCTTACAGTCTTTTCTTGAATTGAGATATTAGAGCCTGCAAATCCTACGATTTGCTCCCTTCCCCCAACACATCTGGTTCCCAGGCATTTCCACTTTGAAGTGATATATACCACAGGTTTTCTTGCTTCTCTGGTTTTTACACACATACTATGGAATTGTCAACCTCAGTAGACATGGCATTCAGGCCAGTTCCTTTTGAGGTCAATAAATGCTTGTATCACATTCCGATACACAGCCCTCTGGCTGTTTTTAGACAATTCTTTTTTCACTTTTCATAAGAGGCATTCCTTAAAAGCAGCACTCTCCTATATAGTTCATTAGAACTGTGTCATGTGTGTTGGGCATTCTAAGAACTGCCAAAGATCCTTTGTCCAAAGTCTGGAACCGAGTTACTCAGTTTCCCATCCCCCATTCCCCCACACACACCTCAATGACTCAGCACCAGCAGTCCTGCCATCACTAAGGGTCAATGCAGCAGAATTCCAGTTACCTTATTTTTCCTACCAGCATGCTCCATACCTGACCTGTCAATGGCTGTCTCCATCCCTGTTAGAGGCAGCCATTTTCGTTCTCCCCCTCCCCAGTAAGTCTCTTGTGAGAGGTCTGTTGCATGTTGTAATTTTTATGGCATTCATTGGCCTGAATCCCTGAGATACTCTTTTGACTGTGTAACCCTTCCAGTGTGTCTATAGCTAGACCTGTAATTGCAAGGGAAACAGAGCGATCATTATTTGCATGAGACAAACAACAGTGGATAGGCACCACATGGGACAAAGAATGGAAAAAATAGTTTCTACAGCAAAGAAGAGAAAATGTGTGTTAGAAAGACAAAGTTAAACTTTTTAAATAAACTGTAAACGTCTTTAAAAGGGTGAGCCTCACAATACCAAGATAAACTTTCAATTGATTGCCAGCTATAAATTTTGAAATTCTCCAACAAAGATAGTATAAGACTCTGGGGAGCCTTAGTTTACCGGAGACCCCCTGAGTGAACACCACAGAGACGGGGATCAATGCAACAGCAAGAGGAATTTATTATTCCAACTAGTTGGGGTCATTCAGCACCCAAAGGAGAGATGTCCCACACCCAAAGGAGAGGTCCATTTGGCAAGTCTTTATACAGTTTTCAGAGCAACAGCCACTAAGCACAATGTGATTGGCAGAACAGTGTGACTTTTAAACTGATTGGTCCTTAGGGAATAAGGTAGCAAGGACTCCCCTTGTCTGTAGGTGGCCAATGGTTGCCTACCTAAGAGCTCTGTGACCTTTCTCTTCTAGGAGGGGAGGGGTCTGGTGGAATTTTCCAAAGTTCCTGAACTGACCTCTTCAGTAGAAATACCAACAACAAAAAAAATTAATTTGAAGTCCTATTAAACCGTTCCTTAAAGATGCTTATAATTAAGTAGTTTCCTCTAAATTTAACTAGATCTCAAAATTTAATATAGATCCATGCTACTCCTGGAACTGTTTATAGGTTAATAGAATGAAACATTTTGTTATCTTGGTCATCTGTCATTGTTGGACATTTGTTGGACATTGTTGGAATTTGAATTCTGTTTTGAAAGCCAAAAGATTTAGTGATGTCCTAATAGCCTATATGTGAGCTTATAGGCTCACAGAGTTGAATTGATCACTAGGAAGTGGCAGTATTTAAAGGTTAGGAGATGTAGCCTTGTTGAAAGAAATGTGTCACTGGGGGTGGGCTTTGAGATTTCAAAAGTCTAATCCAGTCCTAGTATCTCTCTCTCCCTGCTGCTTGCAGATCCGGATGTAGAACTCTCAGCTACTTCTCCAGTGCCCTATCTGCCTGCCTTGCTCCCCGCCATGATGACAATGGACTAAACTTCTGAAACTGTAAGCAAGGCTCAACTAAATGCTTTCCTGTATAAGTGTTGCCATGTCATGGTGTCTCTACACAGCAATTGAACACAGACTAAGACAGCTAGTCAGGAAGACTTTGCTGTTTATGTTTAGACAGTTGCCAAAATAAGACATATTATTCATATTATACAGCAAAGTTAATTTAAGTGAGTTGACCTTCAAATTGCTCTCTTCTTAAGATCACCCAGAAAGGATGACAAGAGGCAAAACTAGATTCACATGTTTGGAGTTTAGAACAATCATGTTGATCCTATGAAATAAAGTAAAGCCATCCTTTCTAATTACTTTCACCAAGCCATTGCACATAAGCCTGATCTGCAGGACTCCAAAGGAGTCTGTGCACATAGATAATTTTCCATCGCCACCAGAGAAAAATAATGTATCAGCCTTGATTTTAGTAGGAGAATGTGAAAAATTCTATTTTCATCAAAACAAAGCAAATAAAACCAACTAGACACATAGAACTAAAATAAGAAAACATTAGTCTATGATGTCACAAAATGTAAACACCAAATAGGTGTAAGAAAGTACACAACCAGTGACTAGCTACAAATCTTATGTAAACATCGAACAGCTTGGTTTATTTGTGAAGGGAAAAGAGATTTTTAACGGTATTTTTTCCTAAGTTATGTTTTACAAAGCATAGAAGAATTTAGAAAACATGATTTTCCCTTCTATTCCTAAAAGTGTTCTCACTGGATCACAGGAAACTTTTATAGTAAAAATGAATGTCCTGATAAAAGTAATCAAACTTGGAGCAGTGTAATTTAATGATATGAGTACAGTATTCTAAGTCAGAAGAGTCAGGCTTGTCTGCCATCCACATAGCAGGAAAGTGAGCTTAGGTAGCTTGCTTTGCCTTTTATTCTTTATTTGCTAAGTGCTACAGGATAGAACCCAGGCCTCAATCAGCATCAGTTCAGCTCCTTCTAGTGAGCTCTGGATTTGTGGTTTCTCCATAATACAGTGGACTTAATACAGAGGAGTTCTTTGTAGGACCTGGGAATGTAAAGTGCTACACTAAGTGGGAGCTGGGGAGTCTTGGTTTCTCCCTTCAGATTCTTGTTATTTTCTAACTGGAATAGGGGATAAAAATTCAGTTGAATATTATGTGACAGAAGCAAGAGATATTGGGGCACCATGATGGAAGATGAATGCCCCTTAATGGTACTTCATAGTAGGAACTAACATTTCTCAGATTCATTTCAGGATGGCTATATGCCCTTAAGAGTAGTCAGGTATTCTGAGAGAACCCCAAAGTTGACCTATTTCTCACTCCTGATTAGGGCATGATTATACCTATCAATATAACTCCACTGTGTCTATCACCATGTTGTACTCAGCATGGAAATAAACCAATTAGTGTGAGTGAGACTAAGGTGAACTTGTAGCAGAATGAGAATGTATCTTTACTAGGAGGATGCACACTCTCACACACACCCTGAAGGTAAATGAGTGAGCTTGCAGCATTGAGAGCCAGCTGAAGACACTTCCATGTGGCTTAAGTTGAGTTGAATTTTCTGTTAATTGTAACAGCAAGCAGTCGCTAACTGAAGTCAAAGTTTGGCAAGCAAAAGGAAGTCTCATTTTAGCCTGTTGCATTAGGATTTGTGCACTTTCTTAGAGCACTTTAATGTAGTCTATCAGCCAAAGTGCACAAAGGAACTGTATGGGACTCTGCATTTGACAGTAGAGCAAATCTGTCAAAATCAAAATTGTGATTCTTTCATTTAAAATATATGTTAAATGAAGAATCATAATTTTCATGGTAAATGTTTGCTTAAGAAATATCAGCCTATAATGACTAAAGTTAGATGTTTTAGTTTCCTGATGTTGTGACAGAATGCAAAGGTAAAAGCATCTTAAGGAAAAACAGGTTTTTTGGCTTACGTTCATCATGGTAGGAAGGCATGTCCTGAGAGGCCTGAGGTCAGCCAGCAATCAGGAAGCAGAGTGATCCTATATCATGCACACACAGGAAGCATGAAGAAAGAAAAGAACGTGGAGTCATGCTCTAACCCTCAAAGCCTGTCCCCAGGGATGCACTTTCTCCAGCAAGGTTTCCTAACCTTCCCACACAGCACCAGCACCTTGGGGACATGAGCTGGGGACACGAGCCTATAACGAGCATTTCTCATTCAAACCACAAAAGAGAATATTATTTGCAAGCAATTTCCATTGGGAACTGTATTTATTTAGTAGCTAATTGTTTGCTATTATTTTAGTTGTATCAAGTACAAAGAAAGCCTCCAGACAATTTGGGGAAAACGCTTAGATACTTAACAATTATCACAGACATCTCTTCCACTTAAAACTAACCTTTTAGGTGTAAACCTATTCTGCTGTTCTTTTCCATAGCCGGGTCAGAAATGACAATGATAAACGTGCAGGAATAGATTATTATAGAAATGGTTCACAGACACTCACCCCCATAGCAGCCTCCACTCAGTATAATCTTAACCCTCACGGAGACTAGGCTTGATCATGTGATATGTTAAGACACAAACATATGTTTCTCCAACCAGATGACTGATAAATACTTGTACATGGATGGCTGCATGCCCCTTCTGAGAAGGTCTCCTGACGTCACTATGCTATGAAGAAGCCCAGAAGAAAATATTGCATGGAAGCAGAGGCTCAGTCACTCAGTAAGTTCAGCAGTAAGTTCAGCTGACCTTCCAGTTGTATCCACACACAAGAACCAAAAAGGAAAGAAAGAAAGAAAGAAAGAAAGCAAGCAAGCTGTAGGCCTGCTGATCAAACCTCAGAACTCTAAGAAACCACAGTCATAGTGATTTAAGCCCTTAAATACTGGAATTATTTGTTTCACTGGATAAAAAACTAAATAGGAGAGAGTGCAGAGCAATTCAAAGCCAGCCTGACTATATAGCAAGACCTTTTCTTAAAGAAGGGAATAGAAACTTCAGGCTTGAGTTCTAGTCCTCAGCAGCTTAATGAATTGGAATATTTAACTGATTATCACACAGCTTAACGAGCTGTCACACTAACGTGAAATAACCCAACAAAGAAACTAAAATTCAGAGTATTGACTATATTTCCATGTGGTGAAATCTTGTTTGACAAACCAGGGAAGTCCTGATTATCATTTTGTTAAGTCTGGTGCTATTGTCTTATGTGACTAATGCAAACCATAACCAAATTGTTAAAATAAAAAATGAGAATCCATTAGACTGCTGTGTCTTTTACTTAAGCAAACTGAAACCTAACAAACAACTGAAAAGAAAATAGATCTAAATTCAATCAATTACAAGAGGACAATTAGGCAACTGGCATCACATTTCACCACTGTCTTAGAGTTTGATTTCTGTGAAGAGACACCATGACCATGGCAATTCTTGTAAAGGAAAACATTTAATTGGGCTGGCTTACAGGGTCAGAGGTTCAGTCCATTATCATCATAGCAGGGGAGTAGGGAGGGCGGCATGAAGGCAGACATAGAGCTGGAGTAGCCAAGAGTTCTACATCTTGATTTGCAGGCAGCAGACGTCAAAGGAACACTATCCTGGCTTGAGCATCTGTGACCTCAAAGCCCACATGACTAGTGACATACTTCTTCAATAAGGCCACACCTACTCCAACAAGGCCATACCTCCTAATAGTGCCACTTCCAATGGGCCCAAAATTCATACATTTGAATCTACAGGGACCATTCCTATTCAATCTACCACAGTTATTTTCACACCTCAGAAAACAATTTAAGAAAATTTTCTTTTGCATCATTTTACAGGTTGTAGACCACAGTCACTTGTCTTTGTTGTTTCAAGGCTTGTGGTAGGACAGAGTTATTATGGAAGCAGAGAGTTGTGATGCAGAGCTACTTCCTCATGCAGAACATAGAAAGGGAAAAGATACACCCTTCAGGGCACAGCCTCTGCAGCCTTCCTCCTCCATCCAGGAGGCCATACCTCCTGTTTGTTCAGTTTGAACTCACCAGTGGATTAGGTACCTGATGAACTTTGTGTGGCAGTCACCTCTTGTAGTCTACCTCTTTATAGCACCACTGGGTGGGGGCCAAGCCTTTAACACATGGGTTGAAGGAAGGCTGTTGTTAGCTCTGGGGCAGGAAAAAGGAGAGGTTTGAGAGAAAGACATTGAATCCAGACATATACACACGTATGGTACAATATATGTTAAGTATAAACCTTGTTAAGAGATGTATTAACATCACAGACAGTAAAATAGGAAGGCAGAGGTTCAGTCCTACTACTAGACAAAACAATTGTTTACTTTTAAAGGTTTCCAAAGGAGGGAAAGATTCTTAGACCAGGAAGGCAAGAATCTGGTCAATGTGTAACTTACTCTACCATGATGGGGTTACAGAAACATTGTTTAAGAGAGAGGGACTTGATTAATATGTGACTGCAATTAAACTACTTTGGGCCAGTAATGGTGACACAGGCCTTTAATGCCAGCACTCAGTAGGCAGAGACAGGCCTATTGTGAGTTTGAGGCCAACTGATTTTACAGAGCAAATTCAAGGCCAGGTAAGGCTTCATAGCAAGACTGTGGCTTAATAAAACTATCAGGATCCATCTAGGAAAGACTAAGGCTAGCAGGTAACCCTTCTGGAGGTGACCCACCATCTTTGCATGGTCTGCAATGGGTGAGCTTGGAGAGGCAAGACCTCAAGAGACTTTACCCTGGGATTGCTTTGCAGCAGCTGATATGCCTTTCCTGTCACTATTACATATCCTAAGGATTTCTGGGCATCAGCCCACCCTATTGAGCAGACTTCCTGCAGATCAACATAAAAATAAACTTTCATGAATTAATGCTGTTTAGATGAATTAATGACTTTATATAATTCCTGATTTGATTCAAATAATTTTAGGAAGAAAGTTTTAAGAGATAGTTTTAGTTGTTCTGCTAGAAAGATGTAATAAAGTTAGAATCAAGAATAGAATTTGCTCATTCCTCATGTAGTACATAAAGACTACATAATAAGAAATACAATGGGATGAGTGCCTATGTATCGCAGGCCGGATGGACATTGCCTTGCTATTGCTGAATGTTATTTCATTGGAAGGGAAGATGAAGGCAGGGGTAGGGCAGCACCAGGGGCCCATGGGCTCCCTGGGGGTTCTCAGAGTAGGCTGAGGCCTTCACTTTGGGGTTCTTCGTACCTAGCAAAACTGATGCTGGAGACTGGGTTCAGAACCTGCCTGCCTTTCCCCAATCTCCAGGCATGGCCATGCCATGGGAAGTTGAGCCTTCTGCTCCTGCTGAAATTCAGGTGGAGCCAAGCTTTCACTGGGAGACAAGGCGAATGCTCTAGTGTGTCTGTGACTTATGTGTCTGCTCCATTCCTTTGCATGCGCTTTTCCTGTTGTGTGGAACTAAAGGATGAAGAAAGGATCTTTAACAGTGAGACATTTTAAAAAGAAAAAAGAAAAAGAAATGCGATGACTCCTAAGTTCTGAGATTAAAGCTATGTACTACCACCTCCCAGGCTAGCATTTGACTTTTATAATTACTAAATATTTGAAATGATTTGACACTGAAAAAAGAAAGAAATACAAAGAGCTTTAATTATTACACTAACAAGAAAAATAGGCTTGGGACAAATTTGTGTTCAAAGGAAAATATTCAGGTCCTAGGATGAATCCACAGGTGTACACTGTGATAAGTCAAGGCCATGTAAAAACTGTTGCTTTGAACTTGTAATGAGCTTACAGTATGAAACACTGCTTTGAACTTGTTATTGATATTCTTCTGTAACTCCCCTTTTAATATTTTATCTATGAGGTAATTTTTTTTTTTAGAGAACTTTTTAGGCTATAAGAAGACTGAAAGCAATAAAGAAAGATAGCACAGCCATTTTCCCCTTCACCCGATGTGTGTGTTGTCTGTGTGAGTGATTTTTTTTCTTTTTCTTTTTATCTCTGGTTCAAAAAGAGTTAATTAACTCTGAGCTTCTCACCTGGACACCAAGAGGCTCCTGGCTGACTTGAGAAAGGAGCTCAATACATCTTTTTACTTAATTTCCCACTGCTAAACAGCATGTGTTTAATGCCAGAGATTAGCACTTATGTAAGCACAAATAATAAGAGATGTAAAGAGTTAATTTTCCCCATTGCTTATTTAAGCATTAAGAGTGCTCCAGAAGACTGAACCACAAACCAAAGAATACACATGGAGGGACCCATGGTGCTGTCCACATATGTGTCAGAGGAGTGTCTTGTCCATCAGTGGGAGGAGAGACCCTTGGTATTAGATGCCCCAGTATAGGGGAATGCCAAGGAGGGAAGACAGGAATAGGTGGGTGGGTGGGGGAGCACCCTCCTAGAGGCAGGGGGAGGGGGAGGGGATAGGGGATTTCCAAAAGGGAGACTTGGAAAGGGGAAAACATTTAAAATGTAAATAAAGTATCAAAAAATAAAAATAAAAAAATAAATAAAAAAGAGTTAAGTTTTCAGGGTTTAAGCACACAACAGTAAGAAAGAGATAAGTCTCCAGTGCTAAATAAAGCACAGATAGTTTTCATAAAGTAAAAATAAAGCACAGATAGTTCAAGAGAAAAGAAGCCAGAGGTTTCTAGCCACAAAATAAGCAACAGAGTGTTAAGTCTCCAGAAGCCATCAGCTTCCAGTACAGTCAGAGTTCCAAGTCTGGAGATCAGCAGTCTTTTGGCCTTCGTTCAACTCTGTGTTCCACCTCAGCTCCAACCCCCAAAAGACATCCCATAACAAAAGCTGATCTACTTTGAACCCTATGTGAAGGGGTCTGGGGCTCTACCCCTGCCTGTTCTGCTGACAGAGCAGAGGAGAACCCTGCTCACAACTGTCACAGCCTCCCTGACTAGGGCTGAAAGGTTCTGGGTGCTCTAACAGACACTTCAAATCTAAAGCGTCACAAGTGTATTGTCACTGGAAACATTCCCCTTGGATTTGCAGTCTTCTCCCTGTTAAGTAATTTCCTTTTCTACTTCAATGTTCATCCTATGCAGCGTTTCCATTGGGCACCTGCAGTGGATTCCTGGACTACTTTCACTTTGAGTCACCTCATTCATGCTCGAAAAAACCCTTGAATTTTAAAGAACTTTTATATATGTGTACTGTATTTACATCATTTCCTCCTCCCTCAGATGCCTTCCTTATATACCCTCCTCAAGTTCATGACCTCTTTTTCTTTCATTATTACTGTTAAATATATTTTTTAAAAAGTGTATAAATACAACCTGAATCGATTTAGTGTTGCTTATATGTTTTTAGGGCTGACTATTTGGTATTGGATAACCAAGTAGGGGGCTTGTCCATGGGGAAGGCTGACTCTCCCTCTCTCATTATGGTTAACCATCTGTAGCTCTTGATCTAGGTGTGGGCCCCTGCGAGATTTTCCTCATTCACAGGTCAACTGGTCAATCTTGTTTAGGCAACAATATTGTTGAATATTGAGTGTGGTCTTGCTGTAAGAGATAGACAACTTAATGGCCTGGTCAGCTGGCTGTTACAATGTTTCTAGCCCTTATTCTCCATTTTCCTTCCTTAGGGTTAGGGTTGCACTGTAGATGAGTTGCTTGGTGCTGGACACCTGTTGTCAGTTGTTCTTTCTATTTTTACTACTTAGGGCTTTCCGTCATGGCTACAAAAAGAAGCTTCTTTGATGAGGTGTAGGAACTACACTTCCCTGTGGGCATCAGGGTAAGTATTTTAAATGCAGCTGGAAATTATTCTTAGAGAAGGGGTAAACTTGAAGATGTTAACATATTTAAACTTTAGTTCTTAACATTATTGTAATACTTACAATTTATTAAGTCGCTTTCAGGAGACAGGCGTTGTGCTTGGCATTTCACAAACACTAATTCAGGAAAACCCCAGAACAAGCTGGAAGGCCCATCCTATCATCACCTCCAGCTAAGGAACTGGAGAGAAAAATAAATTGCCCACGTCCAGACAGCTTTTAAGTGGCAAAGCTTATCTCTTTGCTGCTGTTTTCCTCTGAAAATATGATAGACAAGAATTTTGTGGGGTTTTGCTTGTTTGTTTTAAAATACAAACCTTAAGACTTTGCAATAGTACATGGCATCAGGAAGAAGCTGGGAGGGAGCATATCAGGTAAACAAAACCAAAACAACATCAAATCCTGACATGCTGTCTAAAGAACAAAATTATATTTAGGACAAACAGTATATAACCATCAGAATTTCTCATCATCTCAGCTTCTAAACAAGTCAAATAAAGAACTCATCTGCTGGAAATGAAGACGCATACCACTTAGTCTATCAAATATACTCTTCTCATACACACCTGCTCAGCCAAAGACCACACCTCTAAGTCCTCTTAGCTCCTAGATATAGCAAGTGACTCAGTTCCCGGCTGTGGACTGTGATAGTAGTAACATTGTGTGCCTTCCAGACATGGGTTCATCCATGCAGATAAGGAAACTGAAGAACCAAACTGAATCCACTTTATACTTAAGTCATCTTATAGTAAAGACAAACCAGGTTCATGCCTGTTTATGACTAAACCTCTGTTTTTCAAAGATTGGGCTATGCCCCACCAACAACTTTAACTACAAATTGTTCTGTGTCTCTTGCTCCAGGTATGGCAATAACATCTTTGTTTCAAGAGGTCATTATAACTAATTTGCTATGCTTATGTTCTGCTCCTGTAACCCTGCCTATTTTGTGAGCCAAATACTCTACGTGGAAATCTCCTACCCCTGAGCTACAAAAACTTTGTCTTTCTCATGTCCAGGGTTTCTCTCCAAAATGCTGATATAGAATGAAATAGTTAGCTGGCCAGATGCAGTGTGCCTCTAAAATAAAGCTGGTTTTAATTAAGTAATCATGGATTTGGTCTTTCTCCTTACAGTTTTCAGGTTTAAAAGAAACATTCTGGAACATGGCAGAGCACCAACAGGAATGCAATCTGGATCTTTTGGAATCTTGTAGTACAGAGGCAGGCCAGCCCAAGCTGAGGATCATATGAGATTGTACATCTGTCATCCTAAAACCACTGCATTTGGTGAGTTTTTGTTACAATAGATGATAGCTTTTCCTTTACATAATATTCCAAGGTTCTACTAAATTAGACAAAGATATGGATCATCCTTCAGTTTTCTGCTCCAGGGGCATGTTTCCAGGATGTGCTGGTGTGAATTACATAGACACAAAGTTAAACTATAACACTCCTTAGGGACTTAAGGATGATCTAGAGCTTGACGTGTGGCTATAGCCAAATAGCATCTATGGGGAATTTGTTCTATTTACGCTAAGGATGTCCCTTAATGTCAGAAGAGACTTCGTATTCATCTAAGAAAAACCTCATTCACAGTACAAGCGCAGTAGTTACACACAGCAGGCTGTGGTACCCATTGTTAACCCCCATGCCTTTCCTATCTTGCTAGCAGAAGCTGGTTTTATTCAGGATCAACATGTTTATATGCTGTTGCTGAGTAACAATATACCTCAAAACTTATAGCATAAAATAACCATTACTTGATTATGTTCATGGATTTCAGAGCTAGAGTTCAGACTAAGTACACAGAATGAATTGTGTGTGGAGCTTCATCTTAGAAGGAAGAAATGGAAGAGTCTGTAATCACCTAAGAGTTTCTAACTTTGTACAAATGGCACCTTGGATATTCAAAAGCTGGGCTCATACAGAAGTTGGTACCAGGAGTGGTTCTAGAGGAGCAGAAGTATAAGGATGAATATTTTAAGAATCTGGAGTTGGTTTAATAACTCACTAGCACCTTCAACTACTGAAACCTCTCCAGATGCTCTCTTTTCTGGGAGATTGGAGAATATTGAAGGCCCGTGGCTGAAACTATATTTCAAACTTAAAGAACCTAATGCCTTTGATTATCTTGATGAATTAAGTAATCAGGTATGCAAAACTTTCTACAAGTTGGGGGAAAAATCGGAAAATGATTTTACTGGCTCGTTGCTCTTAGTATCTCTGGGAAAACTGATGAAGGAAAAGCATGAGATCTATGGTAAAATTGAACGGCTCCAAATGCAAGTAAACAATCTAAAGTGTGCCCTTGAAGAGAATCTTCTCTCCAGCAGCCATAGAGCTCGAGTTGCAGAAAATCAAACTGAAACCCTCATTATAAGGTTGGCTGAATTACAGCGAAAATTCAAGTCTTAGCCTCAGAGGGTGTCAGCAGTTAAAGTAAGGGCATTAATTGACAAAGAATGGGATCCTACAACTAGGGATAGAGATGGGTGGGAGGACTCTGTTGAAGCTGCAAATTTTGAATCTTCAGATTCTCAATGGTTTACCCCACCTATGGAAGTAGTACCCTCAGCCCCACCCCTTGAAATAATGCCTTTTTCACATGAGGAAATTAATCCCTCAATGTCTGATTAACCAGCAGTGACTTTCTCTGAAGAAAATGCCAGACAAGACAATACTGAGGTTTCTCAAGGCCCACCAATAGTCTTTTCTAGACCTATAACCAGACTCAAGGGGAGGTAGAAAGTGTAGTCCATGAGGAAATGTGCTACACTACTAAGGAGCTTAATGAGTTTGCTAATTCATTCAAGAAGAAGTCTGGGGAATATGTGTGGAATGGATTTTAAGGATATGGGACAATGGTGGAAGGAACATAAAACTAGATCAGGCTGAGTTTATTGACATGGGCCTTCTGAGTGGAGAGTCTAGGTTTAATATGGAAGCTCACACAGTTAAAAAACATGTCAGAGGTTTGTTTGAATGGTTGGCTGAAGCGTTTATCAAAAGATGGCCTACTGAAAAGGAGTTGGAGATGCCTGATATTCCTTGGCTTAGTGTTGATGAAGGGATTTTAAGGGTCAGGAAAATTTCAATGCTAGAGTGGATATGTTATGTAAAACCTAATCCTCTTCAATGGGAAGGCCCGGAAGATATGCCCTTCACCAATCCTATAAGACACAAACTGGTGAGAGGGGCACCTGCACATTTGAAGAGTTTTACTCTTTTCCTTTTCCTTGTGCCAGACCTTAGGGTTGGAGATGCTGCTGCTCAATTAGATGAATTAAATGCAATGGCTTTAATTGGGCCCCAAGGTAACAAGGGCCAGATGGCAGCATTGAATAGTCAGAGACAAGGTGATAATAGTTATTATAAAGGACAGCATAGACAAAACAACATTTATAATGACATAGCCCATAATTGTCAGCATAGGAGAGGTGAAATTTATAATGGCATGACTTGTTCGGATCTTTGGTACTGGCTAATCAGTCATAATGGTTCCAGGCATGAAATAGATAGGAAACCTACTGCATACCTGTTTGATCTGTATAAGCAGAAAAATTCTCAAACAAATGAAAGAAAGGCTACCTTGAATTATGGCAAAAGGCAATCTCAGCCAGTGAATCAATTTCCAGACTTGAGCCAGTTTGTAGACCCAGAACCCCTTGAAAGAAGGAGTGGCCAGGTTCCCCAGAGGAAAGATCTTGATAAGACACCTGAAAGTTTTGCTGTTAGCCTTTCACCAGTTCTTCCCCAAGAGGAACCTACAGCCTTTTACAAGGTATACTGGCTGGTTTTGTGTCAACTTGACACAAACTGGAGTTATTACAGACAAGGGAGTTTCAGTTGAGAAAATGCCTCCATGAGATCCAGTGGTAAGGCATTTTCTCAGTTAGTGATCAAGGGGGGAGGGCCTCTTGTGGGTGGTACGATCTGTGGGCTGGTAGCCTTGGGCTCTATAAGAAAGCCAGCTGAACAAGCCAGGAGAAGCAAGCAAGCCAGTAAGCAGCATTCCTCCATGGCCTCTGCATCAGCTCCTGCTCCCTTGACCTGCTTGAGTTCCAGTCCTGACTTCCTCTGGTGATTAACAACAATGTGGAAGTGTAAGCTGAATAAAACCTTTCCTCCCCAACTTGATTCATGGTCATGATCTTTGTGCAGGAGTAGAAACCCTGACTAAGGCACAAGGGTAACTATACACTGGCGGAAAGGAAGTAATCAGACTTTCCAGGGTCTATTAGATACTGGTTCTGAATTGATGCTGATCCCAAGAGATCCCAAGAAACCATGTGGCCCTCCAGTTAAAGTAGGGACTTATGGAAGACAAATGATTAATGGAGTTTTGATTGATGTCTGACTCACAGTAGGTCCAGTAGGTCCCCAAACACATCCTGTGGTCATTTCCCCAGTTCCAGAATGTATAACTGGGATAGATATTCTTAGAAGTTGGGAGAATTCTCACATTGGTTCCTTGACCTGTGGACTGAGGGCTATTATGGTTGGAAAGGCGAAATGGAAGCCAGAGTTGCCTCTGCCAAAGAAAACAGTGAATCAAAACCAGTATCGTATTCCTGGAGGAACTGCAGAAACTACTGCCACTATCAAGGACTTGAAAGATGCAGGGGTGTTGGTCCTCACCACATCTCTCTTTAACTCTCTGATCTGGCCAGTGCAGAAGACAGATGGATCATGGAGAATGACAGTTAACTATCAAAAATTCAGTCACGTAGTAACACTGATTGCAGTTGCTGTACCAGATGTAGTTTCATTACTTGAGCAAATTAACACATCTCCTGGTACCTGGTATGCAGCTATTGATCTAGCAAATACTTTCTTCTCAGTACCTGTCCATAAGGACCACCAGAAGCAATTTGCTTTCAGTTGGCAAGGCCAGCAGTATACCTTTACCATTTTGCCTCAAGGATATATTAACTCTCCTGCCCTGAGTCATAACTTAGAAGGATCTTGATAATTTGTCTCTTCTACAAAATATCACATTGGAGCACTATATTGATGACATTTTGCTGATTGTACCAAATGAGCAGGAAGTAGCAGCCATTTTGGACTCATTGGTAACACATGAGTATCAGAGGATGCGAAATAAATCCAACCAAAATTCAAGAACCATGTACCTCAGTGAAATTCTTAGGAGTCCAGTGGTGTGGGGCATGCAAGAGATATCCTTTATAAGGCAAAAGATAACTTATTGCACCTGGCCCCTTCCACCACCAAGAACAAAGCACAGCATTTAGTGGGTCTATTTGGATTCTGGAGACAGCATATTCCCCACTTGGATGTGCTACTCAGGCCCATTTACCAAGTGACTCGGAAAGCTGCTAGCTTTGTGTGGGGCCTGGAACAGGAGACAGCTCTTCAACAGGTCCAGGCTGCTGTGCAGGCTGCCCTACCACTTGGACCATATGGTCCAGCAGACCCAATGGTACTTGAGGTGTCAATGGCAGGTAGAGATGCTGTTTGGAGCCTCTGGCAGGCCCCTGTGGGTGAATCACAGAAGAGACCTTTGGGATTTTGGAGCAAATCTCTACCATCATATGCAGACAACTATTCTCCCTTTGAAAAACAGCTCTTGGCCTGCTATTGGGCCTTAGTGGAAACTGAACATTTGACAATAGGACACCAAGTTACCATGCAACCTGAACTGCCCATCATGAGCTGGGTGTTATCAGACCCTCCAAGTCATAAAGTAGGGCATTCACAGCAGCAGTCTATTATCAAATGGAAGTGGTATATAAATCATCGGGCCTGAGCAGGTCCTGAAGGCACAAGCAAGTTACATGAAGAAGTTGCTCAAATGCCTATGGTTTCTACTCCTGTAACAATGCCATCTGCTGTCAAGTATGCACCTATAGCCTCATGGGGTGTTCCCTATGATTGGCTGACTGAAGAAGAGAAGACTAGGACCTGGTTTACTGATGGCTCTGCACGTTATGCAGGCACCACCCAGAAGTGGACAGCTGGAGCATTACAACCCCTTTCTGGGACAACCCTGAAAGATACAGGTGAAGGAAAATCTTCAGTTTGTTTGGAAGAAGAAATGGTCAGATGTATAATCGTTCACTGACTCATGGGCTGTAGCCAATGGATTGGCTGGATGGTCAGGGACTTGGAAAGATCACGATTGGAAAATTGGTGAGAAAGACATCTGGGGAAAAAGTATGTGGATAGATATCTCCAAATGGGCAAAGGATGTGAAGATATTTGTGTCCCATGTAAATGCTCACCAAAAGGTGACTTCAGCTGTGGAGTTCAATAATCAAGTGGATAAGATGACCCATTCTGTAGACAGCCAGCCTCTTTCCTCAGCCATCCCTGTCATTGCTCAGTGGGCACATGAACAAAGTGGCCATGGTGGCTGAGATGGAGGTTATGCTTGGGCTCCACAACATAGACTTCCACTCACCAAGCCTGACCTGGCTACAGCTGCTGCTGAGTGTCAGATCTGCCAACAGCAGAGACCAACACTGAGCCCCAGATATAGCACCATTTCTCGAGGTGACCAGCCAGCAACCCTGTGGCAGGTTGACTACATTGGACCACTTCCTCCGTGGAAAGGACAATGTTTTGTTCTTACTGGGGTAGATACTTATTCTGGTTATGGATTTGCCTTTCCTGCACGTAATGCTACTGCCAAAACACCATCTGTGGACTTACAGAATGCCTTATCCATCGTCATGGTATTCCATACAGTCTTGCTTCTGACCAAGGAACTCATTTCACAGTCATAGAAGTGCGACAGTGGGCCCATGATCATGGAATTCACTGGTCTTACCATGCTCCCCATCATGCTGAAGCAGTTGGTTGGATAGAAAGATAAAATGGCCTTTTGAAGACATAGTTACAGTGCCGATCCAGTGGCAGAAGCATGGAGGGCTGGGGCAGAGTTCTTTAGGAGGCAGTCCTGAATCAGCGTCCAATATATGGTACAGTTTCTCCCATAGCCAGGATCCATGGGTACAGGAATCAAGGGGTGGAAACGGGAATAGTTCCACTCACTTTCACTCCTTGTGACCCTCTAGGAAAATTTTTGCTTCCTGTCCCCACAGCTCTAGGTTCTGCTGGTCTAGAAGTTTTGGTTCCAGAGTGGGGGCGTGCTCCTACCAGGAGCTACAACAAACATTCCATTGAACTGGAAGCTCAGACTTCCCCCTGGTCATTTTGGGATTCTAATGTCCTTAAACCAACAGGCTAAGAAAGGAACAACAGTGTTAGGAGGGGTGATAGATCCAGATTACCATGGGGAAATTGGACGGCCTCTCCACAATGGAGGTAAGAAGGATTATGTCTGGGGTGCAGGAGATCCCTTAGGGCGTCTCTTAGTACTACCATGTCCTGAGATTAAAGTCAATGAAAAACTACAACAGCCTAATCCAAGCAGGATGACAAACGATGCAGACCCATCAGGAATGAAGGTATGGGTCACTCCTCCAGGAAAAGAGCCAAGACCTGCTGAGGTGCTTGCAGAGGGTGGAGGAAATACAGAATGGGTAGTAGAGGAAGGTGGTTATAAATACCAGCTAAGGCCACGTGACCAGCTGCAGAAACAAGGATCATAAAGTAATAGGAATGCTTCTGTTGTATTTTGTTAAGAACACATTTGTCTTTCTTCCAATTTCTTTAATATCAATTGGTATTTAAGTTGAGATACTAAAAGAATGTTCCCAAGGGACATTGCTCCATTGTAACTTTATAAATGTGTTTGTGATTGTACTAGGAATAGTTATATCATGTTAGGTTTATTCATGACCTTGTTATTGTTTCATGTGGACATAAGATATTATTTGTGTCAAGTTGACAAGGGGTGGATTGTAGTGGTTATTCCGGGTTGTCAGGTTGACTATATCTGGAATGAACTACAATTCCAGAATTGGAAGGCTCCCCTGTGATCTTGATCTTGAGGCTGGGAGATACAAGTTTCTGATCTGGATCTTGACATGGCGATCTTGAGGCAGAGTGGCCATGAATTCCAGGAAACTAAGACAAGGAGATCTCAGAGTTCAAGGTCATTTGGGACAAAGCAAGTCCCAGATCCAGGTGTGGTGGCACACACCTTTAATCTGGGCCACACCTTCTGCTGGAGACCTACATAAGGACATTGGAAGAATCTCTTCTTTGCCTGCTTACTTTGTGGGACTGATCAACTGCTAGATCCTTGGACTTCCATCCAGATCTGCTGCTGACCATGTTGGGGAGTTGGACTACAGACTGTAAGTCATCAACAAGTTCCCTTACTATATAGAGACTGCCCTTAAGTTCTGTGACTCTAGAGAACCATGACTAATACAGGCTGTAATCATCTAAGAGTTTCTAACTTTGTACAAATAGCACCTTGGATACTTAAAAGCTGGGCTCATCAGGATCGACTGACTAGGATACTCACATGTTCTTCCAAGTGGCCTCAAAAGAGCCAGACTTATCAGATACACCAAGATGGCATCGTAGTAATAAAGCAGAAGCAGTCTGCTGTTGTATCACTGCCTCAGAACCCAGGCAGCATGGCTGTCTCTGTGCCCTACTGATCAATGCAGTCACACACCTGCCAGGTGAACAGAGAAGTGAATACAAATTATTTTTTCTCATGGAAGGAATGTCAGAAAGGCTGCCGTATTGACATCAAGTTGCCATGGCAGCCTCATGTAAAGGAGCTGTGTCCCAGTCGGGGAGGCGGCTGAACGATTGCTGTGGTCTAGTGGTTTGAGTGTGCCTCTCAAAGAGTCGTATATACACTGCTTGTTTGAATATGTTATCACCCTCAGCTAATGTTTCACTTAGAAGTTGTGCCTAGGAAAACTGTAGGAAACATTCCAACTCTCTTCCTTATAGCCATTCAGGAGTTGTTCAACAACAAAAGCCCTCTCCAACTGGAGTAAGGTAAAATTAGCAAGTCCACGAACACAAAATAGTTTTGGGAAGAGCTGGATGGATCTGGATGCAGAAAATACATCACCAGAAACATCTGTTCTTTCTCTTAGCTCTCCCTTTCTTAGATTGTCTCATTCTGAGTCTCTGTCCCAATAAAAACTAAGGACTTTCTAACAAGATGCAGTTGAATGCAGCCAATAAAAAGATACTGTCTTATATTACTTAAGACCAGCAAAAATCCAAGGACCAACCTTAATCACTTGGACATGTGACAAAATTTGGATTATGTGCATATGCTTTTTTAAGGATGATGACTATCAGGCCTTCCTTCTGGCAGGAGAGTTGATCTGCATTATTGTACTTGAGGTAATACTAAAGGATCTTGGTAATGAATATTAGACATTCAATGTGCATGTTTCTAGCTTTACCATTCTGACCACTGTGTTAACTGCATTCAACTGACTCTTAGTTCACAGACTTTAAAGATACATTTTGAATTTCTAAAACAACTTTTTGTTTTTTACCGAGCATTTTATATTATTGTAAATCTACTATATTTATGTATTATCATATATTTACATAATATATACATGATATATGCATATATAAGCATATTATATATAAATATATTATTATATATTTAAAATGTAGATACCAAAACCTTACCCTATGCAAGAACGTTCTAGAGTATATGCCTCTGATAATGCTGTGGCCCTGACATTATGAGGAGAAAGAAGTATTTCATAGTCATATGTTTGGAACATTAGGTTAAAGAGATTTTGTTCCTTTTAAAGCTTTTTATTATAAAATATGCCAAACACTGAGAGTGTAATGCAAAAGAACACCCACATATTCGGCACTGAATTGCAGCAGTTGTTAGCATTTGCTGTGTTTGCTTTTGTGTTCATGTTGCTGACAGGAATAAGCTGAAGAGCTCTTGCAGGCATCATGAGCTTATCTCATTACACTTTGCCTCTGCCTCTGAGCACATAACTGCTAATACATTCTTACATAACTCCAAAAGCATGATCGTGCTTAAGGAAATTAGCAGGACATTTTCCTAATAATTGTTACTTTTTATTGATTCTTTGTGAGTTTCACATCATGTACTCCGGTCCCACTCATCTTCCCATCCCCTTGTATCTGCCCTTGCAACTCCCTCCAAAAGAAAATAAAAAATAAACAAAACAAAGCATAGAAAACATCTCATGGAATCTGTAGTCAGTGTGTCCCACAGAATAACACTCTGTCCACACATCTTCACTTGCAAATGTTCATAGCAATGAAGTCATTGATATGGTTTGAAGCCTCTGGCTTCTGTGACACCGTCAATATTAGATTCTCCTGATTGCCCTGTAGTTGCTCTGTGTCATGGAAATCCTGGAGCTTTGGATCTTCAAGGGCTCCAGAAGTTCAGAGATGAGGTAGACATTGATCCAACTCATAGCCTGGATCTGTACCTGAGAGGTAGCTGAGTTGGTCAGCCTGCCAGGTCTCCCACACACACTACTGTCTTTGGAACTAGAACTTGGAAAGGGGCAAGTTTAACAGTGCTGTGCCAGAAACTAACATAGCAGGCTCATGGAGAGGGACTTGTGGGAAGTAAAAGCATATTCTTTTCATTAAATACGTAATTGTTCCTCGCACCTTCTTATAAGAGTTTCTGTGGGGTGAGCCTCTGGACAGGTGGTGGGCAGGCAGGCCCAGCTGGATTCACTTTAACAGAAGAGACAGGAGTAAGTAATGTCTTAATCTTCAGAGCAGATCAGAATCCAATGTTTCTGCCCAAGGCCAAATGTAGAACCCAGAATTCATTCTTTTGACCATGAGAAAATAGCTTTCCCTTGATGGACCTCAACCAAGTCCTAATATCTCTCCCTCTTCATATGGTATTTTAAATCTGGAGGAGCAGTTGTGATATTTCCCGTTCTAGTGTTACGAGGGAAATAGAAGATAGAGCCTGGCCGGGCAGTGATGGCACACTCCTTTAATCCCAGCACTTGGGAGGCAGAGACCGGCGGATTTCTAAGTTCAAGGCCAGCCTGGTCTACAGAGTAAGTTCCAGGACAGCCAGGGCTACACAGAGAAACCCTGTCTCAAAAAGAAGAAGAAGAAGAAGAAGAAGAAGAAGAAGAAGAAGAAGAAGAAGAAGAAGAAGAAGAAGAAGAAGAAGAAGAAGAAGATAGGGCCTGATACTGTCCATGAAAGAGAATGTCCATCTTCAATGGCCTCCAAGATTGTTAATCCCTTTACACTCTCTCTAAGAGCTGAAACTGAAATGATTTAAGAGATAGGTTGAAATTTGGGTATAGAAGGTTTTAGTGGAAGAGCCTGACAACTTCCACCTGTGGCGGGAGACCTCTGGCCTCCATAGACAAACAGCGCCTGGAGAAAGCAAGCCGCCCACTTGTGTGGAGGAACCAACAGACGGAGGGCTCCAGACACAGGGACTGAGGAACAGCCGGGAGAGAGAACTAGTCTCCCAGGAATATTGACATCTGGGCTTGAAGGAAAGACAAGCCACAGTCAGAGAGAGAAAGACGAGCTAACACCAGAGATAACCAGATGGCGAAAGGCAAGGGCAAGAACACAAGGAACAGAAACCAAGACAACGTGGCTTCATCAGAACCTAGCTCTCCCACCACAGCCAGCCCTGGATACCCCAACACACCAGAAAAGAAAGACTCAGACTTAAAATCACCTATCAAGAGGATGATAGAAGATTTTAAGAAGGAAATAAATAACTCCCTTAAAGAAATACAAGAGAACACAGGTAAACAACTGGAAACCCTTAAAGAGGACACACAAAAATCCTTTAAAGAATTATAGGAAAACAAAATCAAATGGGCAGAATTACAGGAAAACACAATCAAACAAATGAACAAATCCACTCAGGAATTAAAAACAGAAATAGAAACAATAAAGAAATCACAAAGGGAGACAACCCTGGAGTTAGAGAATATAGGAAAGAAATCAAGAGTCATAGATGCAAGCATCACCAGAATACAAAAGATGGAAGAGAGAATCTCAGGTGCGGAAGATACCGTAAAAAACATGGACACAACAGTCAAAGAAAACACAAAATCCAAAAAACTCCTAATCCAAAACATCCAAGATATCCAGGATGCAATGAGCAGAACCTGAGGATAATAGGTATAGAAGAGAGTGAAGACTACCAACTTAAAGGTCCAGTAAATATCCTCAACAAAATTATAGAAGAAAACTTCCATAAACTAAAGAAAGAGATGAACATAAATATACAAGAAGCCTACAGAACGACAAATAGACTGGACCAGAAAAGAAATTCCTCCTGTCACATTATAGACAAAACACCAAATACACAAAACAAGGAAAGAATATTAAAAGCAGTAAGGGAAAAAGGGCAAGTAACATATAAAGGCAGACCTATCAGAATTACACCAAACTTCTCACCAGAGACTATGAAAGCTAGAAGATCCTGGGCAGAGCTCATACAGACTCTAAAAGAACACAAATGCCAGCCCAGGCTGCTATACCCAGCAAAACTCTCAATAATCATAGAGGGTGAAACCAAAATATTCTACGACAAATCCAAATTTGCACAGTATGTTTCCACAAACCAGCCCCACAAAGAATAATAGATGCAAAATGCCAACGCAAAGAGGGAAACTACACTCAAGAAAAAGCAAGAAAGTAATCTTTCAACAAACTCAAAAGAAGACAGCCACACAAACATATAAATAACATCAAAAATAACAGAAAACAACAATCACTATTCTTTAATATCTCTTAACATCAATGGTCTCAACTCCCCAATAAAAAGACATAGACTGACAGACTGGATCCATAAACAGGACCCAGCATTTTGCAGCATCCAGGAAACACACCTCAGTGTTAAAGACAAACACTACCTCAGAGTAAGGGGCTGGAAAACAATTTTCCAGGCAAATGGCCCCAAGAAACAGGCCGGAGTAGCCATTCTAATATTGGATAAAATCAGCTTTCAACCAGAAGTCATCAAAAAAATAAGAAAGATTACTTCATCCTCATCAAAGGAAAAATCTACCAAGAAGAACTCTCAATTCTGAACATATATGCCCCAAATACAAGAGCTCCCACATTCATAAAAGAAATTCTACTAAAGCTCAAAGCACACATTGCACCCCACTATCATCAATGGTCAGATCTTGGAAACATAAACTAAGCAGAAGCACAGTGAAACTAACAGATGCTATGAACCAAATGGGTTTAACAGATATCTATAGAACATTTCATGCTACATCAAAAGAATATACCTTCTTCTCAGCACCTCATGCTACCTTCTCCAAAATTGATCATATAATTAGTCACAAAACAAACCTCAACAGATATAAGAAGATTGAAATAATCCCATGCCTTCTATCAGATCACTACGGATTAAGGTTGGTCTTCAATGGCAACAACAACAGAAAGCCCACATACACATGGAAGCTGAGCAATGCTCTGCTCAATGATAACTTGGTCAAGGAAGAAATAAAGAAGGAAATTAAAGATTTCCTAGAATTTAATGAAAATGAAAGTACAATTACCCAAACCCATGGGACATAACGAAAGCAGTGTTAAGAGGAAAACTCATAGCTCTGCATGTCTCCAAAAAGAAAGTAGAAACAGCATACACTAACAGCTTAACAGCACACCTGAAAATTCTAGAACAAAAAGAAGCTAATACACCCAAGAGGTGGTAGCAGGCAGTAAAATAATCAAATTAAGGGCTGAAATCAACCAAGTGGAAACTAAAAGAACTATACAAAGAATCAACAAAACCAAGAGCTGGTTCTTTGAGAAAACCAACAAGATAGATAAACCCTTAGCCAGACTAACCAGAGAGCACAGAAACAGTATCCAAATTAACAAAGTTAGAAATGGAAACGGAGATATAACAACAGACTCTGAGGAAATTTAAAAAAATCATCAGATCCTACTACAAAAGCCAATACACAACAAAATTGGAAAATCTGGAGGAAATGGACAAGTTTCTAGACAGATACCAATTACCAAAGTTAAATCAGGATCAGATAAACCATCTAAACAGTCCCATAACCCCCAAAGAAATAGAAACAGTCTTTAACAGTCTCCCAACCAAAAAAAAAAAAAAAAAAAAAGCCCAGGACCAGATGGGTTCAGTGCAGAATTCTATCAGACCTTCAAAGAAGACTTAATACCAATGCTCTTCAATCTATTCCACAAAATAAAAACGGAAGGAACACTACCCAATTCATTCTATGAGGCCACAGTTACACTGATACCAAAGCCCCACAAAGACCCAACAATAAAAGAAAACTTCAGACCAATTTTCCTTATGAATATTGATGCAAAAATACTCAATAAAATTCTTGCAAACTGAATCCAAGAACACATCACTATGATCATTCACCACGATCAAGTAGGCTTCATCCCAGGGATGCAGGGATGGTTCAATACCCGGAAATCCATCAATGTAATCCACTACATAAACAAAAATAAACCACATGGTCATTTTGTTAGATGCTGAAAAAGCATTTGACAAAGTTCAACATCCCTTCATGATAAAAGTCTTGGAAAGTTCAGGAATTCAAGGAGCATACTTAAACATAGTAAAAGCAATGTACAGCAAACCAGTAGCCAACATCAAATTTTAGCCCACTAAAATTAGGGACTAGACAAGGCTGTCCTCTCTCTCCCTACCTATTCAATATAGTACTTGAAGTTCTAGCTAGATCAATCAGACAACAAAAGGAGGTCAAAGGGATACAAATTGGAAAGGAAGAAATCAAAATATCACTATTTGCAGATGATATGATGGTATACTTAAGTGACTTGAAAAACTCCACCAGAGATCTACTACAGCTGATAAACAACTTCAGCAAAGTGGCTGGATACAAAATTAACTCAAGCAAATCAGTAGCCTTCCTATACTCGAAGGATAAACAGACTGAGAAAGAAATTAGGGAAATGACACCCTTCACAATTGTCACAAACAATATAAAGTACCTTGTTGTGACTCTAACCAAACAAGTGAAAGATCTGTATGACAAGAACTTCAAGTCTCTGAAGAAAGAAATTGAAGAAGACCCCAGAAGATGGAAAGATCTCCCATGCTCAAGGATTGGCAGGATTAATATAGTTAAAATGGCCATCCTGCCGAAAGCAATCTACAGATTCAATGCAATCCCCATCAAAATCCCAACTCAATTCTTCATAGACCTAGAAAGATCAATTCTCAAATTCATATGGAATAACAAAAAGCTCAGGATAGCAAAAAATTTCTCAACAATAAAAGGACTTCTGGGGGAATCAACCTCCCTGACTTCAAGCTGTACTACAGAGCAGTAGTAATAAAAACTGCATGGTATTGGTACAGTGACAGGCAGGTAGATCCATGGAATAGAATTGAAGACCCAGAAATGAACCCACACACTTATAGTCACTTGATCTTTGACAAAGTAGCTAAAACCATACAGTGGAAAAAAGACAGCATCTTCAACAGATGGTGCTGGTTCAACTGGCAGTCTACATGTAGAAGATTGCGAATTGATCCATTCCTATCTCCCTGTACAAAGCTCAAGTCCAAGTGGATCAAGGACCTCCATATAAAACCAGATACACTGAATCTAAGAGAAGAGAAAGTGGGGAAGAGTCTCGAACACATGGGCACAGGGGAAAAGTTCTTGAACAGAACACCAATGGCTTGTGCTCTAAAGTCAAGAATCGACAGATGGGACCTCATAAAATTACAAAACTTCTGTAAGGCAAAGGACTCTGTAAATAGGACAAAAAGGCAACCTACAGAGTGGGAAAAGATCTTTACCAATCCTACATCCAATAGATGGCTAATATCCAATGTATACAAAGAACTCTAGAAGCTAGACTCCAGAGATACAAATAACCCTATCAAAAAATGGGGAAGAGAGCTGAACAGAGAATTCTCAACTGAGGAAACTTGAATGGCCGAGAAGCACCTAAAGAAATGTTCAGCATTCTTAGTCATCAGGGAAATACAAATCAAAACAACCCTAAGGTTTCACCTCACACCAGTCAGAATGGCTAAGATCAAGAACTCAGGTGACAGCAGATGTTGGTGAGGATGTGGAGAAAGAGGAACACTCCTCCATTGCTGGTGGGAATGCAAGTTGATACAACCTCTCTGGGAATCAGTTAGTCGGACCCTCAGAAAAAAGAACATAATACTACCTGAGGACCCAGCTATTCCACTCCTGGGCATATACCCAGAAGATGCTCCAACATGTAATAAAGACACATGTTACACTATGTTCATAGCAGCCATATTTATAATAGCCAGAAGCTGGAAACAACCTAGATGTCCCTCCACAGAGGAATGGATACAGAAAATGTGGTACATTTACACAATGGAATACTACTTAGCTATTAAAAACAATTACTTCATGAAATTTGCAGACAAATGGATGGATCTTGAAAATATCATCCTGAGCAAGGTAATGCAGTCACAAAAGAATGAACATGGTATGTACTCAATGTTAAGTGGTTATTAGCCCAAAAGTTTGAAATACCCAACAATCACTTCACAGCAACAGTAGGGCGGAGTGTGAGGTCCCAGACGGAGGAGTTGGAGAAGGGTCTGAAGGAGCTGAGGGAGTTTGCACCCCTAGGGAGGCAGCAACAGTGTCAACTGGCCTGATCCCCGATACTCCTGGAGACTGATCCACCAACCAAAGAATACACATGGAGGGACCCATGGTGCTAGCCACATATGTGACAGAGGAGGGTCTTGTTAGCCATCAGGGGGAGGAGAGGCCCTTGGGCCTGAGAGTGTTAGATCTTCCAGTAGAGGAGAATGCCAAGGAGGGAGAATGAAAGTGGGTGGGTGGGTGGGTAGGAGAATATCCCCATAGTGGCAGGGGAAGGGGGGAGCAAATGGGGAGGTTCCAAAGGGGCTATTTGGAAAGGGGGAAACATTTGAAATGTAAATAAAGTAGGAAAATAATAATACAAATAATAATAATAATAATAATAATAATAATAATAATAATAATAATGAAGGTTTTAGTGCTGATGGTAGGCCTTGTAAGGTGGTCATGGGAACTCAGATGGTTGGAATTAGGTTACAGCAGGAGCACCCAAGTGTGGATGGACTATGAACAAAAGGAGATAAAATTAAGCTGGCAGCTGAATGCAAAAAGTCCAGCAACTGTATCATCACTACTAAGAGTCCAACAGCTGCAACTCTTTCCTGCTCCAAAAACCCTGAGATCCAACTGCAAGGCTGCTCAGCAAAAGAAGTAGGCATCTGGCTCATGATCATATTTAGCTTCCAGGAAGCTGTATGAAAGTAGATGAAAAATTTAAAAGCACGCAAACAAAAAAACAGACTTGGAACTAGAGCACCCAAATACCACTTCTGGCATTTTTGGCTTCTAGTCAAGCAGAACAAAGAACATATCTGACGAAGGACAAGAATAGAACTGCTTTGTTTTCAAGGTCCCTGCCTGGCTGGTTCATTAATTTAATCCTAGGTAAGACAAAGAAACATGGCCTCTAAGCATAGTCTTGGTTCCGAACTGGGTTTGAGAATCAGATGATAGGAAGGAGTCCTGGCTAACTTCCTGATTTTACAATGTAGAAAATATCTTTGTGTTCAGGAAATGCACACCAACTGAGATGTTTATGGTTAAATGAAGCTTTATGGTTAAATGAAGCTTTATGGTTAAATGAAGCTTTACGGTTAAATGAAGCTTACGTTGTTTTCTTTCCTTGTATTTTCAGCTGGTTCTCTCGCAGAAAGGAAGGTTGGTATGGTTCTCTTAATGTGTAACACAAATGAAAGACAATGGCATCTACAAGATACTCTCAGTAACTACAAGATGGAAAGTTAACCCAAGTGTATTTTCAGAAGTAGAACTGAACAAAACTGGTTCTGGCTTAGCTGTGAGGATGATGTTAGGGGACAAAGGAGCCTTCTCATGAGTAGTCAGAGATTGTTCTTAACTCCAGCAATGAAAGCACAGAAATGTGTGCAAAGTGCCTGCTAAAGGAAGCCTGCTGAGAGTTGACACTCAACATTTTTATTGGAATTCATAAATTTGCTTTTCTTTGTCCCCTCTGTCTCCATATGTAATAATTTTGACTTTTTCCAGGTTTATGGTAGAGACCTAGGTGTTCTTAGCATAATATCCCTTTACATAGGTGACCAGAGATGACTGTCACTAAAACAGTTCATCTTGTTAGCTTCACCCTTGGCTGATGTTTTGAAAGTTGCCAAGCTAAAAATTAATATTTTAATTTTGAACATAATGGAATTGGATATAATTATGAGATATCAGATTAGGCTATGACAAATTACAATAATAAATAATCCCAAATTTTCAGTCCCTTCGGAGATTACTACATTGTCAATTTGATTAGACTAAGAAACAACTACCAGTTTAGTAGAGTTTACCTATAGGAAAGTCTCTGAGAAAGAGTCCTGAAATCCTGGGACCATGATGGTAGGACCTAAAGAGTTGATGAATCCCTTGATGAAACTATAATAAGAGACCTTGCTGGGAAATGGGTAAAGGAAGCATGTGCCTGGCGTGTGCACTTTATTGTTACTCCTCACTGATTTCCCCTCATCTCTGATTGCCATCTGCCAAATACTAAGGAACAATCTCTGTATCATAGGCTTATTGTCCACACCTCTGGGGGTCATGCACTATGCACTGCACCTTCTGAAATCAGAGCTAAAAGAGAGCCTTCCTTTCTCCCGTCTTTCCTTTCCCCTTCCCTCCATTCCTCCCTCTCTTTCTCCCTCCCTTCCTTTTTCTCTTTCTTCCTTCCTCCCTTCTTTCCTTCTTCCCATCCTCCCTTCTTCCCTTCCTTCCTCCCTTCCTCCCTTCCTCATCATATTGTTCTGATGGATATTTTATCATAACAAGCAGAAAACTAACCAATCTGGTCCCCCAGTTCAACAAAAGTTCATTTTTTATCAATATCCTATGTCTTTGGAAGGTTGATGTGAGTTTTTGAATTGCTGCATGAGCCATAAATGGAGAAGGAGGTAATCCTTGTTACCTAGAGTTCCATGGGGACCCAGGTTGGTGGGGCTCCTGTCTGTCCTTCATTCTTGTATCAGGTGAAGGAAGAGGCAATTGCCAAGGTCTCCTAATAAGCTTTTCTCTTTTGGTCTAGGGATGCACACTGCATTTTCAGCCACAATTGTATGATCAGCTTGTAAGCAGAGCTGTGAGTTTATGAGATTCTGATTGAACACCACTGTTTCTGTCATGGTACCTGGGGGAAATGTGAAGTGTGAGGAAAGATAACAGTTTGGGAATCACAGTAGATATGATGCATTGAAGGATGGTTTGAAGGAGAATGTCCCCATAGGTTCATATATTGGAATTACTTGGGAAGGATTAGGAATTGTGGTCTTGTTGGTGGTGTGCCACTGGAGGAGTGGAGTGAGTTTTGAGGTTTCAAAAGACTTACGAGATTTCTAGTGTCCCCTCTTCCCTCTCTCTGCCTCCTACTCTCAGACCTAGATAGGAGCTCTCAACCTCCTGCCTCTACCCCTTTGCTCCTGCATCATGAACTTTGGCCCTCTAAAACTGTAAGCCAAATTAAATGTGTTCTTTTATAGACTGGCTTGGTCGTGGTGTTTTATACAGAATAGGAAAGTAATGCAGTAGGACAGAACTCTCATTTTTTTGTGTGTGTCTGTGTGGTTTGCTTCACAAGAGAGCTAGCAGCAACATTTTGCTTTGAGTTTGTAGGCCACCCAGACTGGTGAATATTCTTCAAATCTCCTGTAGTACTTAAGTTCTCTAAGGGGAGGGGGTGGAACCTGAAAAATCTTCTTAAAAGCAGTCTGCTACTCAGTACAGAGGGCTTGGACTTCCCAAAGTTCAGAAGAGACACTTGAAACTGCCCCAGAATACAGGATACAGAGGAAAAGCCACTATATTTTGATTTCACAAGCACCACTGGGTGTCACTAGTTGACTAAAGTTAGAAACACTGGAGAGTAACAACAACCACAAAAATAACCACAGAGATGGGAAAAATGTAAATCATGTCCAAGAAGTAGAAAGTGCCTCAAGATGGCCATAGGCAGCACCTAGAGGGAGCAGTAGGAGCTGCAAATTCTACTCAGTTGTGAAGACTTTTACACAGACTTAAGGGGTGTGCTACTACCTAGTGTATATGATGGTTGCACACATGATTTTGTGTGTTCATAGGTGTGCACCTGGGAAGTAGAGAGAGGTGATTTATTCTATTATCCATTACAGCTTCCCAAGCATTTAATATTAATACTTTCATAAAGAAAAAGGAAAATTTTCTCTTTATATAGGTGTGTTTACTGGAGTGTTGAGTTGGAAACAGAATGAAGGACAATGGATCTAAAATATGTATCCCTTTAAAAATGTCACGTTATGGACTGATGAGATGGCTCAGGGGTTAAGTGGACCTGGGTTCAATGCCTAGCACCCACAAGAAGCTTGCAACATCTGTAACTACAGTCCCAAGGAATTAAATGTCCTCTTTTGGCTTTCTCAGGAATCAGGAACACATGGTACACTGACATCCATGTAGACAAGAGACTCATACAGATAAAATGAATTAAAAAATTAAAAATGTCAGATTAGGTTAAGCAAAAGAAAACATTTCATTTCTAACTGAAATTCTTATTTAATCATTTGGTGGCACAACCTGGATGTGTGCTCCATGTGTCATAAACAGAATTGGGTACAGGGCCTGTTGAGAGGCCCGCATCTTCTAGGAGCTTGGGCAGAGGACTCAGGTTCAGTCCTCAGCACACACATGGCAGCTTACAACTACTTCTAATTCCAGTTTCACAGGCTCTAATGCCCTCTTCTGAACTCTGAGGGTGCCTACATGCATGTGATATATATATATATATATTCAAACAGACATATAAAATAAATATTTTCAGGAATCAAGACTGATGGTAGATAAAGCAAATATTATTTCAAGTTTTTATGCTGTATTCAATCAATGGTAAAAAAGGAACATTGTGCTTATTTGAATATTGTCTTAGTCAGGGTTTCTATTCCTGCACAAACATCATGAACAAGAAGCAAGTTGGGGAAGAAAGGGTTTATTCCGCTTACACTTCCATGTTGCTGTTCATCATGTGAAGAAGTCAGGACTGGAACTCAAGCAGGTCAAGGGAGCAGGAGCTGATGCAGAGGCCATGGAGGAATGCTGCTTACTGGCTTGCTTGCTTCTCCTGGCTTGCTCAGCTGGCTTTCTTATAGAGCCCAAGGCTACCAGCCCACAGATGGTACCACCTACAAGGCCCCTCTCCCCCCCCCATCACTAATTGAGAAAATGCCTTACCACTGGATCTCATAAAGGTATTTTCTCAACTGAAACTCCTTTCTCTGTGATAACTTCAGCTTGGGTCAAGTTGACACACAAACTAGCCAGTACAATTGACCCCTTGTCAACTTAACACACAAAAATATCACTATTAAGCCTCAACCCTTACTTTCTTATTTATCCCCAAGATCTAAATAACTTTAAAAGTCCCACAGTCTTTGCAAATTCTTACATATTAACATTTCAGTCCCTTTTAAACATCCAATCTCTTAAAATTCCAAGTCTTTTAAAACTTCAAAGTATCTTAACTGTGGGCTCCACTAAAATATCTTCTTTTTTCAAGAGGGAAAAATATCAGGCCACAGACACAATCAAAAGCAAAATCAAACTCTAACCATCCAATGTCTGGGAATCACTCACGATCTTCTGATTCCTTCAAGGGCATGAGTCACTTCTCCAGCTCTGCCCTTTGTAGCACACACCTTGTCTTCTAGGCTCCAGATGCCTGTACTCCACTGGTGCAGCTGTTCTTGGGGGTCATCTCATGGTACTGGTATCTCCAAAACACTGCTGTCTTCCAATGCAACTAGGCTTTATCAACAGCCTCTCATAGGCCCTCTTCATGGTGCCAAGCCTCACCTCCTTTGCATGATCCTTTCAATCCTGGGCTGTCAATGCAACTGAGGCTGCACCTTCACCAATGTCCTTCCACGGCCTCTCACAGTGCCCAGGCCTCAGCTGCTCTTCATGACTCCTTCATGCCTTCAAAACCAGTACCACCTTGGTGACTCTTACACATTACCAAGTCCAGCCACAGCACAAGGCACAACCCTGGCTATCTCTGGAGTGCAGCCTCTGTGCTCTCAGAAAATACTTCTCAGAAGATTTCACCTCAATGATGCTGGTCTCTTCTTAATCACTGCTAACATCTTAGCTCCAGCTAACCAGCATCAATAGTCCCAGCAATGCAATGGTTTTGCTTTAGTAGTTCTGGTATCTTGCTAATCACAGCTGATTTCTTCAGCCCCAGCTAAACCAAAACCACAGAATCTTAAATCAAACTAGCAATGGCCCTGATAAGAGTCTTTAATCTTCCCTCTGAAATTTCACAAGCCAGGCCTCCATCTTCTGCACTGTTCTCAACATTATCTTCCAAACTCCTACACAACATCCCACAGAGCAGCCCAAAGTTCCAATGTCCTTCCACAGTCCTCCCCAAAACATGGTCAGGTTGTCACAGGAATACCCCACTATGCTGGTACCAATTTGTCTCACTCAGGGTTTCTATTCCTGCACAAACATCATGACCAAGAAGCAAGTTGGGGAGGAAAGCATTTATTCAGCTTACACTTCCACGTTGCTGTTCATCACCAAAGGAAGTCAGGACTGGAACTCAAGCAGGTTAGGAAACAGGAACTGATGCAGAGGCCATGAAGAGATGTAACTTACTAGCTTGCTTACTTCTCCTAACTTGCTCAGCTGGCTTTCTTATAGAGCCCAAGAGATGGTACCATTCGCAAGGGTCCCTCCCCCCTTGATCACTAATTGAGAAAATGCCTTACCACTGGATCTCATGAAGACATTTTCTCAACTGAAACTCCTTTCTCTGTGATAACTTCAGCTTGTGTCAACTTGACACACAAAACTAGCCAGTACAAATATGCTTGGTCCAGGGAGTGGCACTATTAGGAAGTGTGGCCTTGTTGGAGGAAGTGTATGGTCTTTAAGACCCTTGTCCTAGCTGGCTGGAAGCCAGGCTTCTCCTGTCTACCTTTGGATGAAGATGTAAAACTCTCAGCTCCTCCAGACCTTTGTCTGCCTGGACACTGCCATGTTCCTGCTTTGATGATAATGGACTCAACCTCTGAACCTGTAAGCCAGCCCTGGGTAAGTGTTCTTTATAAGAGTTGCCTTGGCTCCTTTAATCCCAGCATTTGGGAGGCAAGGGCAGGTGGATTTCTGTGTTCGAGGCCAGCCTGGTCTACAAAGTGAGTTCCTGGACAGCCAGGGCTATACAGAGAAACCCTGTCTCGAAAAACAAACAAAATAAAACAAAACAAAAAAAGAGTTGCCTTGGTCATAGCGTCTGTTCACAGCAGTAAAACCCCAACCAAGACAAACATTGTTCTACAAAACATCACTGGTTATCCTAAAACTATATAGTGAACAGAATAGTACGAAAGAAACTAACAGTGAGCTATTATTCTGGACTTCTCTGTATTTTACTTGTGGCTCATTTTGTAACTATTTCGATAGGCCTGATATGCCGGCACACACCTGTAAGTGTTGTGACTTGAGAGACCTTGGAGGGTAATTTGAGAGAATCACCTGAGCTCACAAGTCTGAGACAAACCTGGATAACACAGCAAAACTTTGTCTTGAAAGAAAAAAAAAAAATGTATGCAACACACCAGGATAAGTGAACTAGACCCCTGAGTCTCAGGTTCCCCATTCCTTTGGGACACTGAAATCACTATGTTAGTATGTTAAATACAGGTCCCAGGGTTCAACTTTGGGTTCCTAGCAGAATCATTTTGGAAGTTAAAAATATATTGAATCCCTTCTGAGATTTGTACTTCATTGATCTGGTGGACTGGGCAAAGTTGTTTTTGTTTTTTGTTTGTTTGTTTTTAATTCCTAGGCAAATCTAAAACCTAGCCAAGCTTATGAGCTATTGCATCAAAGGATCATTGATTATTTAAAAAAAAAACTTTATTATTCTGTGTGAGCAGGGATATACATGCTACAGCATAGTTTGTGGGGTCAGTTCCTTCATGATTACATGGGCTCTGGGCTACAACTCAGGCTGTCAGGTTTACAAGCACCTTTACTCCATGAACCATCTTGCTGGCCTTTTTTAAAAACAAAACCAAAAAACCAAAACAACAACAACAACAAAAAACGGGGTCTCTGTGCTGTCCAACACTTGGGTTCAAAAGATCCACCTCAGCCCCCACAGTAGCTGGCTCTACAAGTGCTTGCCATGTGTCAGTTTACAGAGAATGCTTGCAAACCTAGAAGACTCATATAGCTTTCACCTCTGAGCATAAGTATGAGGAATTCTTGTTGTGTTGCTTTTAATACCAAAAGAGAAATAGGCAGTTAAAACGTTGAAAGCAAAAACACACCATCTCCCTTAAATCGAATCTTTAAAAGCTTTAGTATGCACATATACTTAACCTATTTGTATCTCAAGCAATAAGTTATTTATGTTAAAGAGAGCATATTACACATGGGAACCTGTTTGATGTACAGTATGGAATTGGACCTTTGCGTATGCAGTATATGGCTGTAAAGTTTTCCTATGTTCTAGGTATTATTTCGCTT
The DNA here is from genome assembly GCA_019843965.1 of Rhynchomys soricoides. Classification (NCBI taxonomy): domain Eukaryota; kingdom Metazoa; phylum Chordata; class Mammalia; order Rodentia; family Muridae; genus Rhynchomys; species Rhynchomys soricoides. The sequence continues at coordinate 1,339,850 of JADRCH010000247.1, read as the reverse complement.
AAGTGTGAAATTGCTGAGTGCATTTAAAATGTGGATAAATTTAGAGTGAGAGCAATAATTGTTCTTTTAAAAAAAAGAAAATGATGCCACTTATGGTGGAAGAGCAAGGTAGGCTGGCTGTCACCATCAAACCAACCCATACCTCGCCAGAGCTAGAAAATCCCAGAAACAGGGCAGCAGCCCGGGGAGTTGAGGAGGAAGAGAGACAGTACTTTCTAGCATGTGACCCTTGCCCCGCCCCCTCAGACACTCGCCTCGCGCAGGCGCATTACTCAGGAGCTGCCTGAGCTGGGTGTAGAGGGCGGGGCGAGGACTGTAAGTTGGGTTCTCGCGGTGCGGGAAGTGGGTGCGGGCGGGGGGCGGAGCTTTCAGACACGCTATTTCCGGTCGGACTCCCGCTGGACTCTGGCTGGGCCTGGACTTCCTGCGGCGGTTGGCGGAGGTTCCGTGTCCTCGGGTGTTTGAGCGTTTGGTCCCTCGTGGGCTGGCACTCCGGAAAGGCTCGGCCTCCGGAAAGAGCCTCAGTGAATTGTTCACCTTGACAGTTGGGCCGCCACCGGGACCCGCAGCCCTTTAAATACGCGTTCCCGCACGTGTGCACGTAAACCATGAAAGCTTATCCTTCTGATGTCCCGCGCATCCCACATGTTCCCCTGGGTTGGCCTCGGGACTGCTGCTTGTTGCGGTACTGTCCTTGGCGCCGCTCAGTCTAGCAGCTGCGGGCAAATAAAGCCGGTGTTAGAACAGCAGACGCCGTGGGGGTGGCTACCAATCTTGCGTTTCCTGTGGTTGCACCCTGCTGTATGTAGTAGAGGGGCATTAACGTGGTTTTCCTCTGCACACCCTGTGATACCGGCCTCTGATGAAGCATTCTGGGATTCAGACCCAAGTGAAACTCCTTGTCATCTTTAATACCAGACATTGGCAGCAATTTGCTCCCCTGCATGGCTTCATTAAATTGGGCAAGTGTTTTACTTTAAATATTTGTGAACACAATCTTGTACATTAGCATTCCTAGATTTAAATTCAGATCCGTCTTTTCTGATACATGTATGCATTGCAAATATAAAGCTCTCTGCATTTTTGCTGATCGGTTTTTGTGGCTTTCAAGATGATTTTCTTTCAGGCCACATGTTTTTCTGATTTTTTTTTTTTTTAAATAAATCGCTGGCTGCTAGTTACACGAAAGCTACACCAACAACATACGAGTTTACAGATATTTAATTTTGTGAGGAGTAACGAACATTTTCGTATAGTGTCCAAGCAGTAGTCAAATGTAGCTAGTTATATGTTTTTATTATCAAACTGCTACTGACTAAAGCATTTCCCTTCCCTGAGCCTAAAAGCGAGGGTGTGACCCTGGAGATAAGCATTGTGATAATGTGTGGGCCAAGTCCGAACTCTTGGTAAGAGCCCCTTGGTCATTGCTCAAGAGAAGTGACACGTGAATGTGAGTACCTTTAATTTCATGTCTTTTGTCTCCAGTGACTGTATATTTGAATAAATTATCTACATTAGAAAGGTGTTTAAAACTGGGGCCATCCACTTATCTAAAACAAGTAGTTTTATGTGGAATTCTCACTTTAAGAAACCTAATTTTAGGGATCTACAAACAACAAAATTGTTTTGTTTTTTTTAAGACAATGGTAGAACAGGACTGCATTTTTTAAAGAAGAAAATCATCTATTTCTCAAATTGGGTAGTTGTCTAATTTTATGCTTTCTTTTATTTAGTTAAAGGAATCTGTTTTATCTTAGCTCTATTGTACACATAGTGATTGTGGTTAATACTATTTTGTATTCTTGAAAAACTTTAGTGCATGTAAAATGTTCTTATCACAATATGTTAATTATATATGGCAACTTGCTTTTCTGTAATCTAGATTTAGTCACTCCATAGAGGTTGTATGCTGTAAATACATACAATTTCATGTCAATGTAAAAAAGCTACACTTTAAGAAAAGATTCTACTTTTTTTTTTAATAGAGGAACTGTATGTAGGCATATTAGGCATGCCTGAACAGTTTATCGGAGTAACAGAATTTACATTCTTAAAGATGAACACATGAACTCATTGTTTGAATGGATTGTAATATTCACAGTATTTAATTAAAAACAATATGGGTGTTAATTTTAAATAATGATCACATACCATAAATGGTACTATTTAGGATACAAAAAGAAAACTATTATTTGACAAGTAATACTCTCCTAAGCATGTACCAGTCTATAATCATAATTCTCTGAAACTGTTATCAGTAGACAGAGCCCTCTCTAGTCTTCCTTATCAGACCCTTCAAAGTTCTCTACAGTTTTCTTGGTTGGAGGCAAACCTTGTAAATGTCCTATGTTCAAACACAGACATTTGAGGGAATTTTGTATTTGCTTTTATTTGTTTCCTTGTCAGGAGTGGTTAACTTTGAGAGTTAGTCTACATTTATTGGATTTTTGTTAGTTTTTGGTGTGTGCTGAGGGTGGCTAACTTCTTATCTAGTACTAAGTTTTGATATAAGATACACAAAATTCTGAAAGAGTTGATTCTTGATCTCTGTGCAGGTATATGTTCTAATACAAACCCCTATTTTTCTTGAGTTTACAACAAAGACATAAAGTAGTATTCAACTTAAATACTACAAAGAATAGCTTTAAATATAAGAATCAACAATGTTTTTGAGGCTTTAAGAATATTTTTATTATTCTTGCTTTTCTCTTTAGTTTATCCTATAAAGATGTATTCATAGGGGCTGGAGAGATGGCTCAGCAGTTATGAGCACTTGCTGCTCTTCCAGAGGACATAGACGGAATTCCCAGCAACCACATAGTGATTTAAAACTATAACTCCAGTTCTAGGGGAACTGATGCCCTCTTCTTGGCTTCTCTGGCACCTGACATGCACACAGTGTACAGACATACATGCAGGCAAACTATCAAGACTAATAAAAAAATAAAATATTTTACGAACATGTATTCATGAATAACATTATTTGGTTTTATGTGCTTTTGCACTATTAAAAAATGAAAGCTTATGTTGACACTTTAAAATGAGTCCATTTCTACAGCATTCCATTGAATGGATATACAGCACATTATTCATCCCATTCCTAATGGTCTGTGCTGTTTCCCGACCTTAGTTGGCGTAGTCATTCTTCCCACATGCCTCAAGTGGGATATTGGTCAAGACCGTTCAGCTTTCCTGGGTGGTGCTGTGCTGCATCAGCGCTAACGTATGTCATCACAGAGGTTATTCCATATTCTTGCCAATCATATATATATATATATATATATGTGAACTGTTTGGTCATGTCTTCTGTCCATTTTTTCTTTTATCTGGCATTTCTTACTGTCCATAGGAGTTCTTCATATATTCTGCATCTTATTTTGTAGGGTGTATGTGTAGCAAATTTAATATGATTTCCTTTACTTCAGCCTATTTCCCTTTTCTCTACTTGTTTCTTTGTTTTCTTATCATTTGGTTTTGTGTTCTTTCCATGAAATCTGATAAGGCTGTAGATCCACCTTTGAAGGTGAATTTTCCCATTAGAAATTTGTATACTTGACCAAATCAAACAAAACCAGATGACCAGAGGAACAGGAAGTTCCAGCTTCCTGTCAGCCACAAATACCAGCACCACCACCACCCCCAGCCGCCCCCCACCACCCCTTCAGCTCCCCCCCCAGTCCCCCCCCCAGCGTTGGTGATGTCCCCTTTACCCTTTTTCTTTTAAGTCAGAATCTCACTATGTATCCCTGGCTGGTCGGGAACTCACTATGTTGACCAATCTAGCCTTGAACTCACAGATCTACCTGTCTCAGCCTCTGAGTGCTGGAATTAAAGATGTATGCCACCACAATTGGCCCCTTGCTTGTTTTGTTAAAATTATTTTTGCTATTCTATTATGGAATAATTTTTTAAAACAGCATATATATGTTTTTCATGTAACAATAGTGTTAGTTTGGGTTTTATTGCTGTGCAGAGACACCATGACCACTGCAATTATAAAAGAAAATATTTAATTGGGGCTGGCTTACATGTAGTTCGGAGATTTAGTCCATTATCATGGTGGGAAATATGGCAGCAAGAAGTCAGACCTGGTGCTGGAAAGGGAGCTGAGAGTTCTACATCTTCATCCACTAGGCCTAGCTTGAGCATATGTGAGACCTCAAAGCCCACCTACATAGTGACACTTCCTCTAACAAGGACACACCTCCTAATAGTCTCACTCCCTATGGAGCAAGCATTCAAACACCTCAGTCTATGGGGGCCATTCCTGTTCAAACCATCACAACAATTAAATGCTAAGTTAACACCCCCCCCCCCCCCCACACACACAGAACTTGTGGCATGTGCTAGTCTACCCATTCTTTACCACTGAGCTGCATCCCAGGCCACCTAGGTTAATTAGAACAAGGGTTGGCTGTGAATTCCACAGTAGTTCCTAAACTTAATTTGTGTAAAGTTTATTCACAAGTGAAAGCTTTTGCTTCTCAGAACCATATTAGGACACATTTCTCCTTCCATTCATGCATGTTTTAGAACCCAGGCTTGTGATGCTATTAGCTATCCTGTCTTCCACCTGGTTTAGCTGCCCCTGTTGTTACAGTAGCTGGTGAATTCCCCTTTTAAAAGCTCTCTTCTAATAAATTCATTAAGGGTTTTATTCCTAAGTAAATGTTTTCTGTTTTTATAAACTTGCTTTTAAGTGAGTCATAGTTTTTCCTTCCTAACATTGTAAGGTTTATTGGTTGGAGCCCTATAATCTAGGTCCAAGTTCTCCTTTAAACAAGTCAGATATGTGGGTACATATACATAAAATATTAACCTCAATCTGCAATTAACCAATATGATAGCTTCCTGCTTGGTCAAGTAAACGGTGCGCTAGGTTATTATGAGTGTGGCTGTATCAGTGTAGTTTATAAGGTAGATTGTGAGGGCCATCTTTGTACAATTGGAGTATTTGAAGTTAACATGTGATTCATAGTATTTTCAAATTTAGACAGCTGTATATTTTTAATACTAGAACATTTCACAGTACACTTCTTTGTGTGTTTAATAGCAGTTTCTACTGACAATGTGGGATAAATGATGACAATCATTTTTATTTTATTTTTTTCATATTTTATTTACATTTCAAATGTTTCCCCCTTTCCAGACCTCCCCTTTGGAACCTCCCCATTCCCTCCGCCCTCCCTCTGCCTCTATGGGGATATTCTCCAACCCACCTCCCCACCCCACCCCCCACTCACTCTCGTCTTCCCTTCTTGACATTCTCCTATACTGGGGGATATAACACCCTCAGTCAGGCCCAAGGGCCTCTCCTCCCCCTGATGGCTAACAAGACTCTCCTCTGTCACATATGTGGCTAGCACCATGGGTCCCTCCATGTGTATTCTTTAGTTGGTGGGTCAGTCTCCAGAAGTATGGGGAGTCAGGCCAGTTGCCAGTGTTGCTACCTCCCTGGGGCTGCACACTCCCTCAGCTCCTTCAGTCCTTTCTCCAAGCCCTCAGTCTGGGACCTCGTACTCAGTACTACTGTTCCTGTGAAGTGACTCTTGGGTATTTCAAACTTTTAGGCTAATAACCATTTAACAGTGAGTACATACCATGTTCATTCTTTTGTGACTGTGTTACCTGGCTCAGAATGATGTTTTCAAGATCCATCTATTTGTCTACGAATTTCATGAAGTCATTGTTTTTAATAGCTGAGTAGTATTCCATTGTGTAAATGTACCACATTTTCTGTATCCATTCCTCTGTGGAGGGACATCTAGGTTGTTTCCAGATTCTGGCTATTATAAATATGACTGCTATGAACATAGTGGAACATGTGTTTTTATTACATGTTGGAGCATCTTCTGGGTATATGCCCAGGAGTGGAATAGCTGGGTCGTCAGGTAGTATTATGTCCAATTTTCTGAGGGTCCGCCAAACTGATTTCCAGAGAGGTTGTATCAATTTGCATTCCCACCAGCAATGGAGGAGTGTTCCTCTTTCGCCACATCCTCACCAACATCTGCTGTCACCTGAGTTCTTGATCTTAGCCATTCTGACTGGTGTGAGGTGGAACCTCAGGGTTGTTTTGATTTGCATTTCCCTGATGACTAAGGATGTTGAACATTTCTTTAGGTGCTTCTCTGCCATTCGAGTTTCCTCAGTTGAGAATTCTCTGTTTAGCTCACTTCCCCATTTTTTGATAGGGTTATTTGTATCTCTGGAGTCTAGCTTCTTGAGTTCTTTATATACATTGGATATTAGCCCTCTATCAGATGTAGGATTGGTAAAGATCTTTTCCCAATCTGTAGGTTACCATTTTGCCCTAATTACAGTGTCCTTTGCCTTACAGAAGCTTTGTAATTTTATGAGGTCCCATCTTTCAATTCTTGACCTTAGAGCACAAGCCATTGGTGTTCTGTTCAAGAACATTTCCCCTGTGCCCATGTGTTTGAGACTCTTCCCTACTTTCTCTTCTATTAGATTCAGTGTATCTGGTTTTATGTGAAGGTCAATGATCCACTTGGACTTGAGCTTTGTGCAGGGAGATAGGAATGGATCAATTCGCAATCTTCTACATGTGGACCGCCAGTTGATCCAGCACCATTTGTTGAAGATGCTGTCTTTTTTCCACTGTATGGTTTTAGCTCCTTTGTCAAAGATCAAATGACCATATGTGTGTGGATTCATTTCTGGGTCTTCCATTCTATTCCATTGATCAACCTGCCTGTCACTGTACCAATACCATACAGTTTTTATCACTACTGCTCTGTAGTACAGCTTGAAGTCAGGGAGGCTGATTCCCCCAGAAGACCTTTTATTGTTGAGGATAGTTTTTGCTATCCTGGGTTTTTTGTTATTCCATATGAATTTCAGAATTGCTCTTTCTAGGTCTACAAAGAATTGAGTTGGGATTGTGATGGGGATAGCATTGAATCTATATATTGCTTTCAGCAGGATGGCCATTTTAACTATGTTAATCCTGCCGATCCATGAGCATGGGAGATCTTTCCATCTTCTGAGGTCTTCTTCGATTTCTCTCTTCAGAGACTTGAAGTTCTTGTCATACAGATCTTTCACTTGTTTGGTTAGAGTCACACCAAGATATTTTATATTTTTTGTGACTATTGTGAAGGGTGTCATTTCCCTAATTTCTTTCTCAGCCTGTTTATCCTTCGCATATAGGAAGGTTACTGACTTGCTTGAGTTAATTTTGTATCCAGCCACTTTGCTGAAGTTGTTTATCAGCTGTAGCAGATCTCTGGTGGAGTTTTTCAAGTCACTTAAGTATACCATCATATCATCTGCAAATAGTGATATTTTGATTTTTTCCTTTCCAATTTGTATCTCTTTGATTTCCTTTTGTTGCCTGATTGCTCTAGCTAGAACTTCAAGTACTATATTGAATAGGTAGGGAGAGAGAGGGCAGCCTTGTCTAGTCCCTGATTTTAGTGGGATTGCTTCAAGTTTCTCTCCATTTAGTTTGATGTTGGCCACTGGTTTGCTGTATATTGCTTTTACTAAGTTTAGGTATGCTCCTTGAATTCCTGATCTTTCCAAGACTTTTATCATGAAGGGATGTTGAATTTTGTCAAATGCTTTTTCAGCATCTAAAGAGATGACCATGTGGTTTTTTTCTTTGAGTTTGTTTATGTAGTGGATTACATTGATGGATTTCCGGGTATTGAACCATCCCTGCATCCCTGAGATGAAGCCTACTTGATCATGATGAATGATCGTTGTGCTGTGTTCTTGGATTCAGTTTGCAAGAATTTTATTGAGTATTTTTGCATCAATATTCATAAGGGAAATTGGTCTGAAGTTTTCTTTTATTGTTGGGTCTTTGTGGGGCTTTGGTATCAGTGTAACTGTGGCCTCATAGAATGAATTGGGTAGTGTTCCTTCTGTTTCTATTTTATGGAATAGCTTGAAGAGTATTGGTATTAGGTCTTCTTTGAAGGTCTGATAGAATTCTGCACTGAACCCATCTGGTCCTGGGCATTTTTTGGTTGGGAGACTTTTAATGACTGCTTCTATTTCTTTAGGAGTTATGGGACTGTTTAGATGGTTTATCTGATCCTGATTTAACTTTGGTAATTGGTATCTGTCTAGAAACTTGTCCATTTCCTCCAGATTTTCCAATTTTGTTGCATATAGGCTTTTGTAGTAGGATCTGATGATTTTTTTAATTTCCTCAGAGTCTGTTGTTATATCTCTCTTTTCATTTCTAATTTTGTTAATTTGGATACTGTCTCTATTCTCTCTGGTTAGTCTGGCTAAGGGTTTATCTATCTTGTTGATTTTCTCAAAGAACCAGCTCTTGGTTTTGTTGATTCTTTGTATAGTTCTTTTAGTTTCCACTTGGTTGATTTCAGCTCTTAATTTGATTATTTCTTGCCTTCTACTCCTCTTGGGTGTATTAGCTTCTTTTTGTTCTAGAACTTTCAGATGTGCTGTTAAGCTGTTAGTGTATGCTCTCTCCAGTTTCTTTTTGGAGGCATTCAGAGCTATGAGTTTTCCTCTTAACACTGCTTTCGTTATGTCCCATGGGTTTGGGTAATTGTACTTTCATTTTCATTAAATTCTAGGAAATCTTTAATTTCCTTCTTTATTTCTTCCTTGACCAAGTTATCATTGAGCAGAGCATTGTTCAGCTTCTATGTGTATGTGGGCTTTCTGTTGTTGTTGTTGCCATTGAAGACCAACCTTAATCCATGGTTATTTGATAGGAGGCATGGGATTATTTCAATCTTCTTATATCTGTTGAGGTTTGTTTTGTTACCAATTATATGATCAATTTTGGAGAACATATCATGAGGTGCTGAGAAGAAAGTATATTCTTTTGATGCAGGATGAAATGTTATATATATATCTGTTAAACCCATTTGGTTCATAGCATCTGTTAGTTTCACTGTGTTTCTGTTTAGTTTATGTTTCCAAGATCTGTCCATTGTTGATAGTGGGGTGTTGAAGTCTCCCACTATTATTGTGTGAGGTGCAATGTGTGCTTTGAGCTTTAGTAGAGTTTTTTTTATGAAAGTGAGAGCTCTTGCATTCGGGGCTTATATGTTCAGAATTGAGAGTTCTTCTTGGTAGATTTTTCCTTTGATGAGTAAGAAGTGTCCTTCCTCATTCTTTTTGATGAATTTTGGTTGAAAGTCAATTTTATCTGATATTAGAATGGCTACTCCAGCCTGCTTCTTGGGGCCATTTGCTTGGAAAATTGTTTTCCAGCCCTTTACTCTGAGGTAGTGTTTGTCTTTAATACGGAGGTGCATTTCCTGGATGCAGCAAAATGCTGGGTCCTGTTTATGGATCCAGTCTGTCAGTCTATGTCTTTTTATTGGGGAGTTGAGACCATTGATGTTAAGAGATATTAAAGAATCGTGATTGTTATTTCCTGTTATTTTTGATGTTGTTAATATTGTTTGTGTGGCTGTCTTCTTTTGAGTTTGTTGAAAGATTACTTTCTTTCTTTTTCTTGAGTGTAGTTTCCCTCTTTGCGTTGGTATTTCCCATGTATTATTCTTTGTAGGGCTGGTTTGTGGAAACATACTGTGCAAATTTGGATTTGTCATAGAATATTTTGGTTTCACCCTCTATGATTATTGAGATTTTTGCTGGGTATAGCAGCCTGGGCTGGCATTTGTGTTCTCTTAGAGTCTGTATGAGCTCTGCCCAGGATCTTCTAGCTTTCATAGTCTCTGGTGAGAAGGTGTAATTTTGATAGGTCTGCCTTTATGTTACTTGCCCCTTTTCCCTTACTGCTTTTAATATTCTTTCCTTGTTTGGTGTAGTTGGTGTTTTGACTATAATGTGACGGGAGGAATTTCTTTTCTGGTCCAGTCTATTTGGAGTTCTGTAGGCTTCTTGTATATTTACGTTCATCTCTTCCTTTAGATTAGGGAAGTTCTCTTCTATAATTTTGTTGAAGATATTTACTGGTCCTTTAAGTTGGGAGTCTTCACTCTCTTCTATACCTATTATCCTCAGGTTCTGTCTTCTCATTGCATCCCAGATATCTTGGATGTTTTGGTTTAGGAGCTTTTGCATTTTGTGTTTTCTTTGACTGTTGTGTCCATGTTTTTTATGGTATCTTCCGCACCTGGGATTCTCTCTTCCATCTCTTGTATTCTGGTGATGCTTGTATCTATGACTCCTGATTTCTTTCCTATGTTCTCTAATTCCAGGGTTGTCTCCCTTTGTGATTTCTTTATTGTTTCTATTTCTGTTTTTAATTCCTGAGTGGATTTGTTCATTTGATTGATTGTGTTTTCCTGTATTTCTGCCCGTTTGATTGTGTTTTCCTGTAATTCTTCAAGGGATTTTTGTGTGTCCTCTTTAAGGGCTTCCAGTTGTTTACCTGTGTTCTCTTGTATTTCTTTAAGGGAGTTATTTATTTCCTTCTTAAAATCTTCTATCATCCTCTTGATAGGTGATTTTAAGTCTGAGTCTTCCTTTTCTGGTGTGTTGGCGTATCCAGGGCTGGCTGTGGTGGGAGAGCTGGGTTCAGCTGAAGCCAAGTAGTCTTGGTTTCTGTTCCTTGTGTTCTTGCCCTTGCCTTTCACCATCTGGTTATCTCTGGAGTTAGCTGGTCTTTCTCTCTCTGACTGTGGCTTGTCTTTCCTTCAAGCTCAGATGTCAATATTCCTGGGAGACCAGTTCTCTCTTCCAGCTGTTCTTCAGACCCTGTGTCTGGAGTCCTCCTGTTGCTGGCTCCTCAGCACAAGTGGGCGGGTAGCTTTCTCCCTGAGCTACTTGTATATGGAGAGGCCTGTTGGCCCAGGCGGGGTTTCTGGCCACAGGTGGAAGCAGGCAGGCTCTTAGCTTGGGGCATCATTTTTACTTCATTTCCTGTTCATGTGTAATTCTTTATCTTGCATAATTGTAAGCCTCATTCTATAACAACACACTTGTACAATGATAAAATGCTAAGATCAAGTGGAAAGGGGCTAAAGCAGTGCCTCAGTGGTTTCAGGGCACTGCTGTTCTTCCAGAGGACCCAGGATTGATTTTTCAGCCCCCACATGGTTCATGCAGTTCTCTGTAACTTCAGCTCCAGGGATCTGATACTGTCCTCAGGTCTCCTTAATCACCAGCCAAGTATGAATGTGTGGTACACAAATATACATGCAAACAAAATACCCATACATATAAAATAACGTTTTAAAAGAGGAAATCAAAAACGAAATGAAACCAAAGATTGTTTCAAAACTTTAGAATTATTTCATTTTCATTTGGAAGGTTATGTCTGATGTAAACATATATTGAGGTCTTTTAAGATAACCAAATAATTATTTGGTATTGAAAGCACACACATAGCATTTGGTGCTAGAGAAGAGAGATAGCTTAGTTGTTGGGGTTCTTACCATGTATGCACAGAGCCCTGGATTTGATCCCTGGATTTATGTACTACATAAACCTGGTGTGGCAGCTAAGGCAAGTAATATTAGTGATAGGAAGATGGAGGTAGAAAGATCAGGAACACAAGGTCAGAAAAGACACATGAGATATGTCTAAAAAACAAGCACGCCTTGTAAACCTCTGTGTAGCTTTGCATCTTGAAGAACATCTGCTGAGTGGACACAATAGCTATTTTTTTAGGATGGATCATAGCTATAGCCATTGAGACTGTCTCTATGAAAAATATTGAGTAATTTCTTAGTCCTGACTTTTTTCTTCACATTTTAACTTCTACATTTGGCCCAAAAAGTGAAATGCCAGACAAAACTTAGAAATTTAGGCAAAAGAGGGCTAAAATGACTATGTTATGGATATAAACATAGTTAGATTATAACCAATATTTGGTTTGGGGGAGATATAAAAAATAAGTCAGTTTACAAAGGGGGCAGGGTAGTTGGGGGTCTTTGTTACAACCGGTTATAGAACCATTCCTGTATCATTTAGTGGTTTTTGCCCCATTGACTGCCTTTATTTCTCTTTGCCTATCTCCTCCATGTTTTTGAGGTAAGTGAAAGCATGAAGAATTAATTAGTTGCATGTAGTCATTAGGTGTGGCGTTCCCTCTCTGTGCTGGTCTTGCCTCTCTTGGTGTCTTCCACTTGTCCTCTGAATGGGAAGGGCTTTAGGGATTGGTTATTCCTCCCACATCAGAAACACTCTGGCCAAGTCACCTTGGCTCTGATGCTTCGCTGTGTGTAGCAGCTTTTTATTCTCTGTGCTTTTATACTGGCCCTGTTACCATCCATTTTCCAGAGAGCCTGGAGCACTGTTTTTAAAGGGAGAACATGTAAAACTTCCTTGCTGTACATCAGTTAGTGACTTCCCAGTGCTTGTTGTACAACTAGCTTATAACTCTAGCCAAGTGTGTTAGCCAGTCTTGCATGTTGTTTTCCAGTTTATATTCGGTTCCTCGGGTTAACCAAGGTTGTTCTTTCTTCATTATGGAATTCTCCAACAGCTCTTCGCACATCTGACTCGTTTTAGTTTAGGGGTTTCAACTTGATTATCTCAGTGACTCTACAGTCCATTCTTTGCAAAATGTCCTCACCCTGTCACTTTGTTTCACAGGTCACCCAGTGTAATTTCATCATGTTTTACTTTCATATGTCATTCGTATTTATATATTCATTATCAATTGTGCTGTGTAGGACACAGTCCTTGAAAGGGCACAAGGCTTGCATGTCCTAACTTTGTAGCCATTGGCCATCTCTAACCTGGAGAAAACTCAAGATAGCTCATTTGTAATTCTGTGGTGGCTTTTTGGAGATAACCAGGTGGTTGTTCCTCAGGAAACCTCTCTGTTGGTATTGTGAATGGTTGTGGTTAGATGTCACCACGACACTGTCACCTCTGTCTTCTGTCATAAGCCTTGAATTTTCTCACATAATAAAGGAATCAAAGTGGCTGGCTTTGCTTCAAGGAAACAGCTGAGATTCCTACAGGACCGTGTACTTCAGCGTTCTCCGTTAGTCCATGACCTCGCTTTGTGAAACCCCAACAATCATGTGTCAAGATGGCTCTTCTCACATGGAACCAGCAGAGTGTAAATATAGTCTTAGGGTATACATGAGCCGCTGAGTCACCTTCTGGAGAAAATAAAAAAGGCTGAATATTTATTCTAAGGGAAAAAAAGTGCTTGACCTGTAATCCTCTTGTATAAGTTAATCAAAGGGGGAAAATCATCTTAGTATCTGTCTGTGACTATAGAACAATCTATTCACACTTCTCTCATACAGAGTAGTTACTTAGTTGGATACACAAAAGTCAGCTATGTGTTCACGCACTTCAAGTGAGCCCCTTGGGCAGGGCATCCATGGGACTCCTTTAGCAGAGTAAGACAGTGCAGAGTACAACTGGTTGTTCGTTAGTATTGAATTTGATAAGGAATGGAAGTACAGTGAAGCTTTAGTCTCTTCGGGTGTATGCATCTGCTCCAAAATCCCCTTCTTAAGTATTGAAACTAACCATGTCTTCTTGACAGTGGGGAGTTGTCCTTGGTTTGGTGGATGTTGGGTCCCTAAATCAAAGTAAAGATGAACAAATACAGCTATAGAAAAATACATTCAATAGTTTCAAGAAACCCAGACTAGAAAGGAACGCTTACAGTGTCTTCCTCCTCCTTTCCTCTTCTCTGCCCTCCACTCCTCTCCTCACTAAATAGCATGGACCTTGAGTTCTCTGATCAAGATGAGGAAAAGAAGTGTACTTCTGTCTGTGTTGGCAGAGAAGAGGACATTAGAAAATCGGAAAGAATGACAGCTGTTGTCCATGACAGAGAAGTGGTCATTTTCTATCACAGAGGGGAATATCATGCTATGGACATTCGTTGCTACCGTAAGATTTGTTTTCATTTATAGAATTTGTACTTGTTTATCACAAAACTATCAAAATTCAATTTAGTGACTTGGTATATCAACTCTTTTTCAGATTCTGGAGGGCCCTTGCACTTGGGAGAAATTGAGGTATGAAAAATTAAATTTACTCTAAATAAACTTAAATGTTTTCTACATTCTTATTATTTTATTTTATTCTTTATCCAAAGATTGATAATTTACATTCAGTTCCACTTTAGTGCTTTCAAGATGATTGTCATTACTCTTACCTATTCATACCTTAAAATATAAAGAAAATCATTTTCCAAACATATAACAGGTATGGCCTTTGAAGTAGCAAATATACCCTGTTATCCACTTTGTGGATATTTGAAGTAGCAAATATACCCTGTTATCTACTTTGTGGATATAACTGCATAACTGTTTGACTATATACAGGGAAAGCTTGTTGCAGTACCATTATAATGGAAAATATAAGATTACCTCATCAATAAATATAACATAGCCAAAAGTAAACATAACATAGCCATGCTTTGGAACATTGTGCACCCATTAAATTAATTAAGCAGGCCTATCTGTGCTGGTATGGAGGGATATTAACAATGTCTTTGTGAATATTAAGAGCAAATGGAGTAGTTCCAATAAGATTGCATTTCTAAAACATTCATTTTTATTTATATATTATATGCTTTGAATTTTATGAGTATGTATTTTCAATATTAATAAAGGGTATTATTCAATATAATAAAGGGTTTTCAAAGTATTTGAGAGAAACCAACTTTTGAAATATTACCTGAAGAATTTGGGGAAATTGCCTTTGCTTTTTTTTGAACCCCAAAACTAGTTATCTAATTTCTGTCTTCCATTTGTTTGTTTTGTTTTGTTTTGTCTTGTTTTGTCTCATTGCTATAAAGTACAAGCCTGAATGGTAGTCATATATGTTCCTGTTCCAAATACAGGACATGGCATGTATTTGTTATGAAAATGTCACTATTTGATGGTACCTCTGTGGGAACCCTTATTAGCAACTCTCGGTTTCTGGTGTCCTGGACGGTAAGCACATGTTGGTGAGAATGCTATAGAATTGTCTCTAGCATTGTAGGCTATAAAGAACTTGCTACTCAACATGTGAGCCACAGCCCCGCATTCTTGGCATGTTGGAGCCTCTTAGACATGCAGAACCCTAGTCCCCAGTGCTTACTGAATTTAAACAGACAACTGTGTTTAAAGCCGATCCAGGTGCTGTCCATGCTCCTTTAAGGCTTGGCAGCATTTCATTAAGACATTAAAAGTGGGGATCACAAATTGCTTGTCTAGTAGCCTTGCAAGCATGCCTTTAGTAATGCCTAGGCATTGTTACAATTCTTCTGGAAGCTAGTGAAAATTCCTCTGGAGGCACTAGAAGCTCTGCCCCCTTTCTGCCAAGAAAGTTAACACTAATGTAGATATCTACTGACAGTGAGATCTTCTGCCAGCCAGTCCTCCCCTGCTGGAGCTTCAGCTCACAAAGTTCTAGCTACAGAAGGGGATTGATTGTCCTCAGATTTTGCTTTGTGAAGAATAACTTCTAGGTAGGAGGAGGAGACAAGGCTTTCTGTCCATTTGTTATGTTTATCTGCTTATTTGTGTGTGGGGACAACCCTGTGGAGGCTGCTCTCCTCATCTGTCTGTGGGTTTCTGGGGCTGAAATCACAGCGTGCCTTCACCACAGAGCTCTCTCACTGGCAGGCTCCTCATGGTTATGAAAGTCTCACTGTGTAGTCCAGGCTGGCCTCAAGCTCAAGAGCCTGTTGCCTCAACTTTCAAGTGAGCACTGGGATTACTGGTGTGTGTTGCCCTCTTGGTGCTGTTCTGTAGCCCAGCTCTCCTGCATTAGATTAAATCTGAGATCTATCCTAAACACTTTAAGTTCAAGACTTATTAAATCTCCTATTTTTCCCCTCCAGGATTTCAATGGACAATCATGCATTGTTTGCCCCTGGCATAAATACAAAATCACTTTGGCAACAGGAGAAGGATTATACCAGTCTATAAATCCTAAAGACCCATCAGCAAAACCCAAGTGGTGCTCCAAAGGAGTAAAGCAAAGGATTCACACAGTGACGGTGGATAATGGCAATATTTATGTGACGCTTTCAAAGGAACCTTTTAAATGTGACTCTGATTATTATGCCACTGGAGAATTCAAAGTGATTCAGAGTTCTTCCTGATTTTTAAAAAAAAAATGTACAGCAGCAAAAAAATGTGTGTATGTTTATAAATATTTTCAGTACCAAAGATGGATTTTTTTCCAACCTAAGTATATGTGTCATGTCAGGGACTGGAGAGATGGGCCTGTGGCTAAGAGCTCTTGCTGTTCTTTCAGAGCACCTGAGTTCCATTCCTGTCTCTGTGGGCACCTGCACATACATGTCATTTACACATAAATAAAAATAAAAGCAGATATTTTTTAAAGTCTTAAATTTGAGAACTTTAAACGCACATTTACTTTAGTATGATTTCAGGGCCCCTTCCCAGGTCAACAGAATACATTACTTCTTTCTCAGGACTGATTGGAATCTACATCGGTTTAAGAATCATAAAGATAACTTAGAGTAAACATAGTTGATAATAGATAAAGCAGAAAATTTAAGAGGAAAACTGTAAATTGGGCAAAGACATGTTTTCTCAATCACAGCGTGTTTTGTTTTGGAAAGTTTTCATAATTCAAACTCACTTGCTTCAACAGTTCCCAGGAGTCCTCTGCTCCTCTTGCATTGCTGTGTCCACCGATTGCTGACTTCCTGTATTTAATAATGGTTCTTACAATTTTAAAGGTAAAATTTAAACACATTGAGAGCCTCAAATTTCAGTTGTATATTATACTTTTGCTTACTGTACTGGCTGGTTTTGTGTGATAGCTTGACACAAGCTGGAGTTATCAGAGAAAAAGGAGCTTCAGTAGAGAAAATGCCTCCATGAGATCCAGCTATGAGACGTTTTCTCAATTAGTGATCAAGGGGGAAGGGCCCGTTGTGGGTGGTGCCATCCCTGGGCTGGTAGTCTTGGGTTCTATAAGAAAGCCAGATGAGCAAGCCAGGGGAAGCAAGTCAGTAAAGAACATCCCTCCATGGCCTCTGCATCAGCTCCTGCGTCCTGACCTGCTTGAGTTCCAGCCCTGACTTTCTCTGGTGATGTTTGTGCTGGAATAGAAACCCTGACTAAGACACTTACAAATGTTTAGCGCATGTTTTACATGTTAAAACTGCCACCAAAAAGCCAATATATACATTGAACTTAAAAATGGGAAACATAAAGCTATTTGTGGTACACACCTCTAATTCCAGCATTCTGAGGCAGAGGTAGAGGATCTCTGTGAGTTAGAGGCTAACCTGGTCTACATAGTGAGCTCCAGGCAGCCAGCACTACATAGTGAGAGCTATCAAGAAGGGGACTGGGGAGTGCTAGATGTGAAGACCCACTAAAACTTAGCTTGACCTGTCTCTTATCAGGACTGATTCCCCCCCCCCCCAGACAAGGTTTCTCTGTGTAGCCCTGGCTGTCCTGGAACTCACTCTTTAGACCAGGCTGGCCTCGAACTCAGATATCCACCTGCCTCTGCCTCCCAAGTGCTGGGATTAAAGGCGTGAGCTACCACTGCCAGCCAGGGCTGATTCTTGACATAAAAAAAAGGCCACACACAGTGACACCCTAGCCAAGACATATGTAAAGTCTCCTATTCAATGAACCAAAGAACTTTACCTACATGAAACTTTCAAGTAAAAGTCTTAAGGAATTTTAGAGAACATTGTGTGTGTGTGTGTACAGTTTCCCATAAATATGTAGACAGCAGAGACCGTAGTATTTCGTTCCTCAGAGCTTATAAGCAGGGTTGACGTTCTCTTGGTATACCCTGTTTAAGTGCATCTGTTAGTTGTGGCCTGTGCTGTTCTGGCTGCCTGGGACCCATATCATACCTGTTATTCAGGACTTAGAGCAACACCCTGGGTGTCTGTCATGCACAACTTAGCACTCTGTAAAATGTAGGCATAAATGGGGCCAGAAATTATAAATTCAGCATGAAGACTGTTAAAAATACAACCAAATCTCAAAGAATAGGAATTTTCATGACGTGGGGTGAATTACTTAACATTTTGCCCGGCAGTGGTGGCGCACGCCTTTAATCCCAGCACTCGGGAGGCAGAGGCAGGCGGATTTCTGAGTTCAAGGCCAGCCTGGTCTACAGAGTGAGTTCCAGGACAGCCAGGGCTATACAGAGAAACCCTGTCTCGAAAAACCAAAACAAACAAGCCATTTCAAAGAACTGCACATGGGCTCTTGATTCATTGTTGTAAAGATCAGTGAGAGACCCGGAGAGATGGCTCAGGGGTGCATCGCACACTGCTCCTTCTGAAAGGACTGTGCTTTGTTTCCCAGCACCCACATTAGTGGCTCACATGTGCTTGCACCTTTTGCTGTATAGTAGTATATTTCCTTTTTGGGGGGATATGGCTTACATGACAGAAGATATTTGTTACTTATTTCTAAAAATGCTAATAAGCCAGGCTTGGGCTTTTCAACAGTGTTTACACCAGCAGTTAGTTACTCATGGGGTTCAGAAAATGTGTCGTCTCTGAGGGGAGTTCATACCAGCCTATTATTTCATGAATGGCCACAAAATTGTATCATGCATTAGAATGTAAAGTGCCTTGAAGAAACTAAAGTCATTCCTTTAGGCAAAAACTAGGACCTTGGTTTATAGAGTCAAGTATAGCAGCATTTCTGTCAGGAGCCAGTGGCAGTGATGACTAATATGGACTGTGCCTTTAAATTTGAAAATGAAAGTGGTCACTTCGCTAAATTCAGTGGCATGAGCCCTCTAGTCCTGGCGAAGGAAGAAGAATCGTTTGCCCCAGGAATTCAGAGTTAGAATGAGGATATAGCCACTTTCCATTATTAAAGAACAACATCCTGTCTGAACATACAGAAATCTTCTCATCAGACTTGCAAGTAACATTTTGTTTTACAACTTATGGCATATATAACTGTCAAGTCCTTCATAACCTCATAAGTCAGTCATAAAGTCATCAACAGGAAGACTCAGCTCTGCAGCCTGCAAATAAAATGTATTCTTACTTTGTCTGAAAAAGATGTGTAGCATTTTTTAAAAGTTTTTGTCTGCCTGTATATATGTGCACTACACATGGTGCTGGCAGAAGCCAGAAGAGAGTGTTAGATCCCCAGTGACTGCAGTTACAGAGAGTTGTGAGCTACCATGAGGATGCTAAGAACCAAATCTCAGTTCTCTATAAGAGCAGCAAGTGCTCTTAACTCTTGGGCCATCTCTCCAGCCCCCAAATGCATAACATTTTGTTGCAAAAATTTCCTTTCCAGATGAACATTCAAAACACTTCTTAAATAAAAATATAAATGAATTATGAGCACATCTATATTATAAACAGAGTGTAAGTTCTAACAACAAAATATGAATTCTCTTACTAAAATTACTGTATGGTCAGGGCTGAGAAGATAGCTCAGTCGTTAAGAGATGTTCTGCTCTTCCAGAGGACTTGGTTCAGTTGCCAGCATCCATGCCCTAGAGATCCGATACTCTCTGTACAGGTACTTCACATATACACATGAAAAATAAAAATTAAAAAAATACTGGATAGTCATACATATATTGTACATCAAGATTCATTTTATTTTCTATGCCATATAAATACAAGAAGATGTCAGTTTTCTCTACCCTATCCCTTCTTAAACGAGCATTCAGCTTATTCTTCTGGTACGTCTGATGAAATAGATAACTATTGAGCTCTCTAAAGTAGTATTTGTGTCTGTATTTCTCATTCATTCAATTCAGCAGATTGGTCAAACACAGAATGTAAAACCTGGATCTTGTTACTCTGCTTGTTGGCGGGAGACTTGGGTTGAGCTAAAAGTTTGTCTGGCTTCTCTGGCAACGACCTGTAAGGTTTTGCTTTGATTTCACCTTCAGAAAACATGGGCTCCGGGAGCACGGGCTCAGAGAAGGCTTTCCTAAAATGCTCGCTCTCTCTATTTTGCCTTATGGATTCTTCTTCTTGGAAAATCTTCTTTATTTTTGCCAGCACAGCATTAACACAGACTGCCTGTACCAAAATCCAAAACAAGATAAAACAAAAATGTTGAAAAATAATCTTTCCTTTTAAGGTACTAACAACCACAGATAAAAAGTAATATGTCTAACATAGTCAATTTACATATTCTAATTTAAAAAGCCCTTCTTTTGAGGAAACCCTGACTCATGGCAAGTGATAGATGGATTTCTTATCCTAAATATGGAAAGGTGTTTAAATAAAATGTGCATAAAAATAACTTCAGAAGTGAGAAATGCAACAAGCTTAATCATTCAACTTATTCACTAATGATGCCCATGACGGAGCCATGGAGTGAAGGAGCAGCTATTCCATGAAGCTAAGTGGAACTATGCTAGTTTGCCTTGCAGAAGAACTGCCTCACGGTGACATGAGGACAGGAACCACTCAGAGCTCCCTTTCTCTCCTTCAGATTTCAAAGCACCTTACTTTTCTCATAGAACTTTTACTGGACCAGCACATTGCTTACTTATGTGCTCGCTCATGGCGGTGTCACAGTGATGCTCCATGCATGCATACTGCCTTTCATCTGAATCTTGCCCTCTTTCCATCCTCACACCAGTCCGTTGCCCTTCCCTGATAGTCCCCCCTAGCTTACGTCTTTAAAACAACATTCTGGTTCCCACACAGTGAGACAAAACATACTTGTGTTTGTGTCTTTTGTATTCTCCTAAAGGACCTCAAGGTCCATTTTAATTTTTTTCCCAAGTGCTATAATTTAATTTCCTAGGTTTCCTTTGCATTGATACAGATGATCATGATGTTTCTGTATTAATTCTATTTAATACTGAATTGAATGTACTGGTTTAGATCCATCCTAGGATCTCTGAGATGAAACTGACAACTATGATGTTTTTAATATATATTTCAGTTTGCAAGTATCTTATTAAGGATTTATTCACCTAATTAATTTTAAAGATAATCGCGTATTATCAAAGATTATATTGGCCTATAGTCTTTTCTTCCCTTCCTTTTCTTCCTTTCTTGGTTTTTAAATTTGTAAACCTTGTATTAATGACTTTGTTTTGTGTGTTGAAGAGAATGGATGTTTTGCTACTGCTGTATGGAGTATTGTGTGGGCATTTATTAAATCATTGACCCTTAGTGTATTTAACTCTAATGTTTCTTTGTCGGTGTTTTTGTCCCAATGGTCTGTGTGCTGCTGAGAGCAGGGATAGGGAAGTCGCCCACTAGGATTGACACAATGGTGCTGTATCTTAGCTTTCCCTACATGCTGTGCAGTATTTGTTTAACAAGACTGAGTGATCTAACCTTCAATGTATATGGATTTAAAACCATTACATCTCAATGATTGTTCCTCTTACGGTTTAGATGTGAAACATTCTCCACAGGTTCATGGGCTAAAGGGTTGGTCCCAGATAATGGACCTATTTTGGGAGGTGCTGGTAATTTTAGGTGATGGGTACTTCCTATAGTAAATATTTCATTGGAGGCATATTCTAGGGGTTCTCCCTTGCCTTGTCCACATCTCCTCCTCTGCTTCTTCTCTGATGTTAAATGATCAGCTTCTGCCATCTGCCTCCACTGACATGCTTTGGCTCTGATGCAAAAGCTGTGGAGAAAGCTAGCCTTCCCGAAAGTTGAGACACCGTGAGCCAAAATCAACCTGTCCTTCTTTGAAAGTGTTTCTTCCAGTTACTTGTTTCAGTGATGAAGAGCTGCCTAGCATTATACCTTCCAGGTGGCCTTGTTTATTGGTGATTCTTGAATGAATTTTCCTTTTTCTAGTTTGTTTGGTTCTTTTTCTAAGCTTCATCTTATTGCTTATATTGGTTTGCTTATTTTATTCAGCTGTTCATTTTTATTCTATTCAAGCTTACTTGTATCATTTTGAAAAACATCTTTTGAATTCTTTGGCATTCATATGCCTCAGTATCTTTGGGTTCACTTATAAACTGTCAGAAGAGTGGTGCTGCCTTATTTTCTTCATAGTTCTTATATTTCTACATTCAGATTTGTACACATACTAGAATGGATATCTTTTCTACTTTATTAAAGGGTCTTCTTAATGAGAAGCCTTCTGCTGAGAGTTCTGTATGAACTATCACTCAAAGATGAAAGTAATCACAGTAACAACAGGAAAACAAATCTTCTGGACATAGAAACACAAAAAGCAAATAAGAAACAAAACAGCAATACCACCACCAATAACAATTGAAAAGAAAGACTCAGAAATAATACAGAATAAACTAAAGAGAGCTAAGAGCAGTAAGACAGACATTTTAAAATCCAATTAAAAGAAAAAGTAAAATTAGATTCAAGAAAAAAATAATGTAAGAAAACACTAAAAACTTCCTCCTGGCTGAGGTCTATGAATTGAGAAAGCTGAGGTCTATGAATTGAGAAAGCTACCTTCTTTGTCCTCTATTATGTCAAGAGTTATTGGTGGGGAAGGGGGATAGTCAAACACAGGTAAGGCCTGTGGTCATTAAATTTCCCATCTAACAGGCAGAGCTGTATACTGATTGAGCCTTGTTCAGCACTACCTTTTCTACTTGGCTTGGTCAAGGATATGCCTGTGTCAGAGCTGTATTCACAGCAAAAGTTTTCAGTATGTATGCCAAGAAGCCATGATGCCCCAGCATTGGTAATGGGACTGGGTGGGCACTCCTCTTGAAGTTTGGTTCCGCATGAACCCCAACAATCTTTGATTGATGAATTCTCTCTTACTCCAGATGCCCTCCGTCTCTATCTCCCAGGGCACTGGCAAATGTCCAAGCCAAAGTGTATCTTTAGAGGTTCAACAGAGTGTGGGAAGCAAACAGACTACTGACCTCTGACTGGTGATAGGATGGTGGGGGTGGGGGAAAACCCTGTGGGAAGTGAAGAATCCACTGCCCTTTCTCTGAGCACTTCCAACCCAGTTCTTACAGCAAAGCACTTGCTCTTCTCCTTCCCACAGAGGAAGGTGCCACTGACCACTGTGCCAGTTTGCACTTTCCGTGCCTCTAAATTCTGACCGTTGTGTGTAATCTGAAATCCAGAGTAGTTTAGTCTTCAACAGTGCTCTTCTCACAGTGAGTCCTGGCTCCAAACTCTAAGAAAAGTGCAAGCAATGAGTCCCCTTCAAAACAAACCACAATACTGGACATGTAAGGCTTGCATGGACTATGGCTGCTAAATCACTGCTAAGACAGGCTGATGGTATCACTGTGACTGTCTACACTCTGCTTTACTGGGTATTCTGGTATGAAGACATCCCCTCAGCCCTGCTGGGGGCCAAAGTTGGAGTTTCCAATTGTTTTGTGCTTTTCTCCGAGTTCCCGTGCTGTTTCTTTGTGTCTTTTAGCCCTTCTTCTCCTGTCTTGATTCCTTACAGCTTTTCCCTTTTTCTTTCCTTTATACTTTGTTGTACTGACTCTTCCCATTTGCAGAGTCATGCAAAGGATGCTTCTGTTCCACCATCTTCCTACAGAAGGCATCAGTGCAGTGCTTTGAGGGTAGATTCAATTCTGGCTTTCTTGAAAGGATAACAGTGGAGGGTTGAGGCCTCCGGCTACTCTCCGGCCTTCTGACTCTCCTTTTGTTCCCTTCAGTTTTGACCCTGCCTCCTCTACCTCTTGCTTGCTGGGATTACAGGCTTGCACCACTATGCCCGATTCATAGATTCATATATTCATGGATGCATTGCTTGAAAACAGACCTAAGGCTTTTGTGTACACAAGGCAGGAATCCTACTAACTGAGCTTCATTGTATTCCCAGCCTTCCCTGACCAATCTAGAAGCAGCTAGTCAACTTACACACACACACACACACACACACACACACACACACCAGTTGTTTGGATTTTAATTTGGACTGCATTAATTTTACAGGTTGTGGGAAATCATAAAATCATAAAAATTGTTACAAGAAATTTTAAAAGGCTAAAGTAAACAAAGGATATGCCATGTTCGTCGATTAGAAGAATTTACCCTACTAGCTATAAAGACATTTTTATGAAGGTCCAGTGACTCGCAGCAAAACTGGTCTAAGAACAGACAGAGCAGCTAGACAGAGAGAGTTTATAAACAGGACTACATACAGGCAAAAATACATACATATATTTGACTTTGGACAGTAAAGTTCCTGATAAGTAAGGGTAGATTAGCTGGGTACCATTGGGGTAAGTATGTGTCTCTTAACTCATACCAATTTCCACATGGATTATAAATCTATAAGTGAAAGGCAAAATAATACAGCTTCTAGAATATAACAGAATATTCTCATCATTTTGGGTGTAGGTCATAACTTATTTAAACAGAAAAAAACCCACAAGTATTACTTGGAAAGGAATTTACTAGGCAAACTACGTTAGGATTAAGAAATTGTACTTTAAAAGATCCTGCTATCCAAGTAAAAAGACAAGTCATAGGATGAAAAAAATGAAATTTACCCATATGACATCAAATAAGAATATCTTGAAATATATTTTCAAAGCAAAATCAATAACTTAGTTAGACATCTCTCAGTAAAATAAAAGACTAGTGTTAGATGACACCATAGATACAGTGCAGTCTTCAACAAGGAATGAAATACATTTATTTCTGCAATCTAGCAGTTAACTTACCAAATAAATTAGCGCTGCATAAGAAGCATACATTATGCTAGTTAAGGCAGTTTTTGCTGGAAAAGAAATTATTTCAAACAAAGAACCCTTTCTGACCTGCAAAAACAAAGAGAAAGTTCATTAAAATGAAAATTTCAAGCTTTCAGTGTTCTATTTCACAATATTATTCTGAGAATTTAAAATTTTTACCTAATGAAAGTTGTCTGTATTTTACCTATCTGTGCCTTTTCACATTGTGACGATATATTAGTTCTTGCCTCTCCGTTTAACAAGAAGATGCTCCCTTTTACTAATAGAAACCTATGACAAATCTACACAAATCTGAAGTCTCTATTTCTGAAACCTGAACTATTTCAATGTTTAGCTGTGAAATGTGCTCACTAGGAGGTGCTCCCTAAATATTAGAAAAAGTCTCATGTAATCATTCTTTACTAAATTATTCACAACCTCAATTAAGCAAACAGCAATCAAAATACTAAGCATTTCCTGGAGATTAATGACCTGCTTGGAGATCTTAATCATGGGGCTGCTGCAGGCAGCCATGACCTTAGATGATCATTAAGCTTCAGGCAAGTCTCCGCTCATACCCAGCCTGATGCCCTGAAGGGTTTATGCTAATAATTTGCCTCTCACTCCTTTCCGGTTTCTGGTAGCTGATGATGTTGCCTTAAACATATCTGTGTAACATATTCAGTCTAAGGGGCTCATTCCTATGGGCCACCTCTGTTGTTTTGAACAGGCTATGAAATAGGGCCTTAGGATAAATATTTCCTTCCCTCCAGCAGTGAAGTGGCAGTTAGCCAAGCTCCTCTGAAGAGCCAAGCCACACAGCAGTTTCAGTGACTGTCCAATGATAAGGCTGTAACTAATAAAGTCATAGAAATGCACACTGGATAGTGCACACATGCTAAGAACACTGTGTGCATTGCCCTTAAAAATTATTTATAACGCTGAGACTGGAGCTTCAGCTCAGTGGGAGAGTGCTTACCTGGCATGCAACTGTTTTCAGCTATTCCCTAGCGCCACCAAAAAACAAAATATAATTAACACACATAGGAGCATGTGTTCCAGCTATTTGGGGGCTGAGGCAGGAAGATTCCTTGAGCACAGAAATCTGAGGTCATCCTGGGCAGTATAGGAAGAGCTCACTTTGCTAAGGTTATTTACACTATCATCCCCTCTCCCAAAAGCCGAAATAATTACTGATAGCAGAAAGGTTAGGAATATGAAATATAACCGAGATTATATTCTGCAATCTTTAGGATCGTGCTTCTGAAGTGTATATGGTAACATCTTATTGAGTAAACACTTCATTCTGTTACAGGTGTCATGCTTTGTAAGCTCACAGTACAGGCTGATTGTCACAGCTACTCAGAGCAGCCTGGAAGGTACAAAACAACCCTAGCTCAAAGAAAACAGCAACAAAGCCAAATTCACGCTTTATAAACACTTGGTCTTATCCTTAAAACCACCACACAAAGGTGACGTTTTTGTTTTTCCTATTCCACAGAGAACCAGGGCGACATAGCTGTTGAAAGTAAAGTTAGGCTCCAGCAAGGAATCCCTCCCAGGTCTGACCCTAACCAGACCGGTGGGCTGTGCTGCTGCAAGGCTCTGCTCATCTGAGTGGAGAGTGGGAGTGGAGCTAGCATCGTTTATGTCAAGGTTTTGCTAGGAAGACAAGAGCATGCAAACAGTACTCAGTGGAGCTCCCGTACACAGGTAGTATTAACTGACATGACAGACACTGGTATCTCATGGACCAGGAGAAAGAATGAGGTTAAAGTTGTATGCCTAGCAAATGCATAAACTCAAAAAAAAAAAAAAGTGAGCCAAACTAATCTCTACTGGTGGGAGTCAAGAAAATGGACTCCTTCCTTACAGGGGTGAGATCAGTGCTGAGGAAGGGGTGAGATTTTTCTGGGCAGGGCTACCATAAATAGTGCTCAATTTATGAAAATTCATTGAGTTGTACATTCAATGGCTTGCATACTTTTTGATTATATAACTATATTTTGATTTAGAATTTAAGAATTCTATCCATCTTTTATGTATCAAAATACAACTAGCTTTTTAGAGGAAAAAATTGACAGAAATACACCAAAACTGTAATAGCTTTTGTTTGAATAGTGCAACTTTGTATCATTTTATAGAACACTTCCTGTATGCCAGCTTTTCTTCTAATAGTGTTACTAGCATTGTTTTTATCTCTAGGAAATCTATAAGGTAGGAGTGCAGGTCCAGAAAGATTAGCTGTTTCTGTATTGTCCCAATTAAGATGAAACAGCACAGGGTATTGTGTTCAATATCCTGCATGTTTCATTTTGGCTGACTGCTGCCATTTCTGAATGAAGAACAAAACTAGCCACCAGTATTTCCTTGGCTCTTAGTAAGGGATTTATGGAATGCAGAAACAAATAATAGGCCAAGAGGCCTCTTAGCTAAAAGTGAGGGAATGTAATGTGAACTGTTTTCTTCTTTCCTTTCTCAGGCCACACCAATACCCAGATATAGGAATCAGTGCCTTCCCAGTGCTTACAATTAATGCTCTCTACTTCTGTAATAAATCATCCTCATCAGGAATATATTTCCTCTAATTTTGGCTTCTCTCTCTGTAAGTCGAGGTGGAAAATGTCTCAGAGTCCCTGGCTGAGGAATCTTTGAGAAATGAATCAAAGGCTGCATTTTCTTCTTTCCCAGAATCGTGGGAATGGCAGCATGCTTTTGAACTTGACTGCATGGCTCTGGGACACAAGCAGGCAGGTAAAGAGCAGGAGAAAGAAAAGCAAATATGCTCCGACAAGATACCTCTTTGTAGAGGCAAAGACTCATCTGTGTGCATGGGGGAAAGGCTGTGTGCTGTGAGTAGAAAGTCTCCTATAACAAAATAAAAGAGGTGATGTGTAAGAAATCATAGTTTGTTTCACTACACACTTCCCCCAGATTTATTCTCTCATAGAAAAGGTAATTTAAATGATTAGTTTCAGGATGTATTGTGTTGATGATGCCTGTTAAACCTGTAATTAATTTTGTATATTGCCTAAGGATCACTGGTTTCAGTATCTTATTGCTTTCAATTTCTGTAACATGCCAATAAGGAATATATTTCCTCCAAAATTTATGTGGCTACAAGCAAACAACATTTTCCAGTTTTGTGGCTCACATGCTTCAGTGCTTTGAATAAGGATGTCCCCCATAGGCATATATTGGCATGCTTAGCCATCAGGGAGTGGTCCTTTTTGAGAAGGAATAGGAGGTGTGGCCTTGTTGGAGGAAGTATCATTGGGATTAGCTTTGAGGTTTCAAGAGTCCATGCCAGGCTGTTTCCCTCTCTTGGCCTAAAGATCAGGGTATAGCTCTCAGCTACTTCTCCAGCATCACACCTGCTTGCTGCCTTGCTCCTCAACATGGCACTAGACTAAGCCTCCGAAACTGTAAGCAAGTCCCCAATGAAGTGCTTTTCTTTATAAGACCAAGTCTTTAGTCATGGTGTCACTTCACAGTAATAGAACACTGATTAAGAAACATGCTCTGCATGTTTTTTACATTGTAAACCACCTTGCTTCATCTCTACCTGTTAGCAGGAGGAATGTATAGAAAAAATAATAAATAGGAGATGTTTGGAAAAATAAGTATTTACATTTTTTTTGATCTGTCTGAAATATTTTGTCTTAAATTTGTTTTATTAATTTCATTTATTCATATATCAGTGCTGTGTCAATATTTTTTAGTTTGGTTACATTAATATGCACAATATATATACATTTTGAGACAAGGAAACATTTCAATCTTTAAACTCCGTTCACATAATTGACTATCCCATCTCATAAAGAAGCATCTGTGTTCATTTCCTTTTCACTAATAATGGCATAAATCTCAAGAAAGCCACGTTTGAGCAGCTGAGAAATAAAGTTCTAATTATATATAACTGGCAGGGTGAAGAATTACCAGGCCTAACTTCTTTCATGTTCAGAATCACCTTGCTGAGGGATAGGAGAAGAGTCAGGGAAGCTCTCACTCTGTGACTAACAAACAACTGTAAGACATGCTGCTGCTGTGAACAGGCAGGCCTAGGAAGACCGGGCCTCATACAAGTTACCATGAGCTACACAGCCATGCCTTTGTGTAACTCACCACAGTTGTGAGTGTAAGACTCCTAGCGCTCCACAGTACGGAAAGCTTTGGTTAGCGTCTTGTGGAACATTATTCCTGAGAAGGCTTTTATTCAAATGGTCCAGTAGAGGTCAGATGCCCTAACTTTTTGGCCAGCTTGGAGCAGTAAGTCTTTGAGAAGTTCTCCTTTCGGGGAAATGTCCTCTTTCCCCAGGTCTGAGTGATACCTCCTAAGTTAGTGTTGGGGCAGGCCCATCAAGAACCCACAGAAGTCCCGATATTTGTACTCTTCACTGGAGTTCACCCTGAAGGGTACAGGAAAGGTAGTGGTGGGGGGAGGCTTGTTTTTAGAAAGCTCACCTCAACCTAAAAAGAGGCATGAATTCAGTTGGCTTGAATAAAATAGCTAGGAAGTATAGGGCTGCAGGTTCACTAAGGGTTTGCCCTCATTTTACCTTATGCCTCCCAGGATGCCTATACACAAACAGTCATCTCATCTCTACCCAGAACGAGCTCTTAATTCTGGGGCCCCACATTGACCGGCCTTCCAGAATCAACAGCTATGTCTGGAGCTGACGTGTCTTGGCTGAAGTCAGCGTTTAAGCTGATTATCTAGGTCACTGCAGCAAGAGCAGCTGCAGGCTTTGCTCAGCCAGGCAGCTTACAGGCTGGGTGGCGCACACCACTCTGAAGTACTGGTGCTAGGGATGTCGCAAACCTCCAGAGAATTCTCCGCTCAAGAGTTTTCTGAGACTTAACATCATTAGCTATTCTCCTATCACTGCAGTCTTAGCTCTGCAGAACCTGGAAGAACTTGAGAAGAAACATGACTCAGCATCCATCTGTCTGTACAGCCAGATGCAAAGGAAATTTCTAACAAGATAGCAATGGAGAGGCCAAACCCCAGCTTCTGTACTCAACTCATGACTGGCCATTGCAATTCTTTAAGTAAAAGGTGTGGATTGGGTCTTTGGGCAGCATGTATTTTAAAGGCTAAGAAATACGCACATGCTCCAGATCCATTCAAAAGACCCAGGAGTCTGTCTTAGAGGCTTTGGGCCAGTATCCTTTCTCTCTGCTCATCTTAAGGAAACCATTACTGTAAATGTAATCTTAGCTCTCCCTGTACTGCACCAAATGGCTCAAACATCACTCTAGTTATTGTCAGTGTCCTAATGAAAATGCTTCTCTGTTTCTATGTTTTACAGGGAAATAATCTGCTTCACTGGTATTTCATATTAATAAAGGAATTTAGGTAGAGCTAATTAAATTGTTCTAGGTTTTAAAAAGTGTACTTCTTTCTATCATTCACTACTCTCAGATCAGAGACCCAACAGGGCACTTGAAGACAATCTTTAGACCATGAAACTTAGCTTCAAACTGGTTGTTGGCCATCTACTTTTCCCACAGCCATGTTGATATAAAGTGACACCCTCCAGGTCCATACAGCTTACTCCTTTGAACATTAATTCCACCTATCACCACCTTGAAACTCTCCACCATAAAGCTTTGCCTGGAAGCAGCTGGGGAATCGACTGTGGGTTGTTAAGAATGAGCGTAGCTTCTCTGTGCTATGACTAAGCGGTATCCAGTGTGGTGAGACACACGCAACACACTAGCACCGTGGAGACACTCTGTCCACAGAGCAATGCTTCCCATGCTTCATATCTCACACATCCCTTCATCATGCCTTTGACTCAATGGCCTAATGTTCACATTCATGCTTCTATATATGCCTTCACCGAGCCTCAGGTTCTGAAATTGCATGCCTCTTCTGGATCCTTTCACAGTCTACTTTGCACCCTTCGGTCATGTACTTGCTACATTCGACTGACAGTATCTACATGTTTACCTATTGGCTCCATGAGGCAGGTATGAAATACCTCTGAATGCCTGGTACCTAAACTCACGATTTTATATATCAGGATTCAAGAAATATTTGCTGTATTAATTGAAAGGTTACATTTACTTACTTCCCAAAAGAAATGTAGGCATTTTATATTAAATTGTAAAAGAAGATGGTAAGTAGGGCTGAGAGAAAGATGAGTCCAGTAAAATGTCAGGCTGAGCTAATGTGGAAACACAGAAAACCACTGAGAAATTCCATTTAAAATTAAAACCCCAAAACTTCACATAAGGCCAACTCTATAAAAAACAAAGATAAATTCCAGTGCCAAGAACAAAGAAGGAATGACCAAAGTAGCTTGTGAGCTTGGATCGTGGGCACTCTGGATCCTTACTGGACCACCAGATGAATTTTAATACCCAGCAGCATTTGAGGCTTGGATGGACACATGATGGATGAAAGGATTTGCAGAGTTGCAGTTTCAGGGAGACTGAGACTCAAACAGTAACCAGCACAACAGGAGGGGAGGAAGCTGCTACCCGCCTGGGGCTGGCATTTTCTCTTTAGGATAATGCCTTAGAGAGCTGTCTGAGATTCTCAGGATGGTGCAGAAAATCCTGGACTTGAAATGCTTGTAGGCTGGTCCCAGGTTGTCCATATGCCTCGAGGCACTAGCAAAACTCCTCCAAGAGAGCTCTGCTACCAAGAACAGATGGGTTTACTCATATGAACTTTGTTGGGGAAATTCCAGTTAAATACAATCATAAACCATAAGGAAATAGTAGCCCCTAATATTTCAAAGAATCATCATTTGAAAGACCATACACACAAATATCATCAGGAATACTGAAAAATTTAAAGGGAGAAAGCTCTCTAACACTTGAAAGGGGGAAAAAAAAAACCAAAACCAAAAAAGAACAAACAGAATGATCCTCAGAGAAAGAACAGACAGTTCTTTTCTAAGTCCTTAATGTGGAGAAAGAAGAAGACAATGCATACAAAAACACATTTGTCATACAAGCATGAAGCCTTGGGTTTAAAAATGTAAGGCTTGGTGGTACATACTTGTAATCCCAGTGCTGGAAACAGAGGAGGATCCTGAACTGTCTGCAGGCTTAGTGACAGACCCTGTCTCAAACAATTCAGTGGAGAGAAGTTGAGGAAGATTCTTGCTCTCAACTTTAGCCTCTATACACAGGCAGCCACCTTTACACACACACACACACACACACACACACACACACACACACACATAAGAAATTAATATGTTTTAAGTTTAAGATGCACTGAATAGGCAGAAGAACATTTTGTACATAGCTAATTACTCAAATTGCTTTAAAGAAAAGAGAAAGAGCCAGGCACCGTGGTGCACACCTTTAATCCCAGAATTTGGGAGGCTGAGGCAGGCGGATCTCTGTGAGATTGTGGTCATCCTGGTCTAGAGCAAGCCCCAGGCTAGCCAGAGCTGCATAATGAGACCCTGTGTGGAACGATTCAGGGTGGGGTACACAAACGATAAAGATGCGTAGAGTAAAATGAGAGGGCAGGGTACAGCTCAGTGATGGGGTGCTTGCTGACTTGTACATGGGCTTCGTTTCTATTCTCAACACTACTATAAAGGAAAAAAATGGAATAAAATTAAAATACATTTAATAGTCATCAGGAAAAGAGTTTATAGAAACTGACAAAGACATAGTATTTGAACAAATTTTAGCTGAGGCTTTTCAAGAACTGAATTAGTTATTATCAGATTGAGGACTCAGAATTTTCTCAAGAAAGCTCACCCTTCCTGAAGTACAATTTGAGTTAATAAGAGTTGAAAATTTCTCCTGGAGAGATACACAAACAAAGTCTCATGCATATGGACCGGGAGACATCTATAAGCATATTCACCGAAGTACTGTTTGTAAAAGAAAGGAAATGGAAATTAAATTGTTCATCCTCCCAGTAACAAACTCTAGATTATCTTTCTTTATTCTGGAATACCAGAGAGAAGCTAAAATAAACTCTAGCTACATTTATTAATAATGTTACCCAAAAATAAGAATTTTCAGGATAAGTAACAGTATAGTGTAATCTATGTGAACGTTAAGCATACACAATAATACTATATAAATAAATATATAAAAATGTAATAAAAATAAAATTACATATAAAGATGTTTACTTCACCTTCATGGTGATCACCTCTGTGAGAAAGACAGAGAAAGGGCTAGGATGTGTTTCTTTTTATAAAAGGCCATTCTGAGGACAGTTGGACATGCATTAGGACTTGCTTATGGTTGTGTGGGACTTTTGATAAACTATTTTTGTGTTTTGAACTATATCACTGGTAAAATTTATTTAATTCTACATTATTAGATGGCCCCCAAAGGGAAAAATGTTATGTGTCATAAATTGCTGTCAAAGAAGATAATGACCCCACGTTTGCTCTGGTCCTTTCACTCAGCCTCAAAACAAGTTTCTAGAGTAAGTTAATACAGACAAGCTTAGATATGTATCTCAGACTCCCACTGTCAGTCAAATTCTTGTGTTTTTTAGGTTTTAGCAGATGAAAAGAAACACACAGTTTAGCTTGAATGCAAAGACAGTATTTTCTGCCACTTAATTTTTTTTTTTTTTTTTTTTTTAAGGTTTTTCAAGACAGGGTTTCTCTGTATAGCCCTGGCTGTCCTGGAACTCACTCTGTAGACCAGGCTGGCCTCAAATTCAGAAATCCACCTGCCTCTGCCTCCCGAGTGCTGGGATTAAAGGCATGCGCCACCACTGCCCGGCTCTGCCACTAAATTTTTATGAGTACAGAGAGATTATTCCTCATGGGTCTCTTATATTTCTACACAAACCTATACAAAAGCAGGGGACATGTTTGAATATCAAGCAGCTTTAAAAGCTACAATGAATGCATTTCTGTGGCAAGATCTATAGATGAATCCTCCAGATATGTCAGAAGGCACCCAAGATAATGCCCTCTCCTTTTTACTGTACAAACACATTCCAGAGTAATAGATATCCTGCCCCCTTAGAGAAGAAGCTGAGCAGGCATTTCAGTGTCCCTGAAAAAGCCTCTGTTTATTCATATCAGAGTTCCTTCTGTCCTGATACCACATTAAATATGTACAGTTAACAAAGGACCCTTATTGCATCATTGAGTAGAAGGAATCAAAAGTAGGAACCAACATAAGACATTGCTCTGGCTAATGCTTTTGCCATGAGTACAATCTGTTGTGGATTAGTTCTAATGCTATTTGTGTTAATTTGGCTCCCAAAATTACACAGGAACCTGCTTGTCTGTGTGTAAGATGCTGAGGGTTCCTGTCCCCAGTTGGCTTTAGTCGGTGAAATAAAGTTGCCAGCGGCTAATGGCTGGGGAGAGAGAGGGCGGGAGAGAGAAAGGGGGGAAGAGAGAAAGAAAGAGAGAGCAAGAGAGAGTAGCAGAGATGAAATATAGATTTTAGTAAAAAATAATTCAGGACTATCAGAGGAGAGAGTGGGGAGGTTTGGAAGTGGCCCAGCCATTGACCTGCTTAGGGCATCTTAAAAATAAGGCTGTGTGTGTGTGTGTGTGTGTGTGTGTGTGTGTGTGTCTACAAAAGGGAAATGTGGTGGCTTAAAAGCAATGTAAAATTTCAGCTTTGCTTTTATAGAAAAGTGACAAAAGAAATGACAACCTAATTTGTAGGAAATACTTGAGAAATTCTCAAAACACATTTCACAACAACTCTATAAAAACTATGGTTTGGAAACTGGAGTGCTCAGCTGTTAAGTGCACTTGTTGCTCTTCAAATGACCTGGCTTTGATTCCCAGCACCTACATGGAGGCTTACAGTCCCATGTAACTCCAGTCCCAGAGGATCTGATGTCTTCTTCTGGCCTTCATGGGCACTGGGCATTCATGTGACACACAGACATTACATACAGGCAAAACATTCTTAGATAAAATAAACATAATTTTTAAGAATATGGTTTTGACAAAACTTAGGAAAGGAATGGCAAGGCAAAACATTAGCTTTCAAAGGATATTTCAGAAGGAATTAAGATAATACTCAGATATTCTTTCAATGTTATAAAAATAAGGAACAAAGCTTGGATTTTTAAAGAATTTATTGGTTAGCAAATGTAAATATTTTTTAAAATATTCTTAGATATCAAGTATTGTAAAGAAACCTTTTATAAATTCTGTTCTTGAGTGATGACTAATTGAAGTATTTGATTTTTTTCAAACATAAACCTTTAATTAAAGATAGACTCCTATGTAATGAAATGTTTGTTGATTCTGGCTATCCAGAATCCATTCTGTCTGAGCACCTGCCCCTCCCACTCTACTTTCAGACCATATAGTCCATAGGCCTCTGATCCCAGCTCTGAAGAGGAAGCAGGGAACCTGTCTTAGGCCATCTGATATAGCCCACTTCCCTGGTTTAAAGGCAAGCACTGAGATGTATGCCAGCCTCTATCAGTAAACCTGAGGAACAGTGGTTTCAGGTCTTGATTTTCTGCCATAATTACTTGAGCCTGGAAGGATGAAGAAGCCCAAGCAGTTATAGGTCATGATGAGTGATCTAGGAGTGCAATGAATGTAGAGAAAAGAATGAAGACATGCAAAGGAAGGGAGGAAGGCTTTGCTTTACTAGCTATGCGGCTATGTCTGGGTGGTTGGTATAAACGAACACTCTTTTCTTTTGGTTTAACCCATTTTAAGCATGGTGTTCTCTCCTTTCAGCCAAAGTGTTCAGACTTATACCGCCAGGCTGTATATGCTGGCTCTGTAAGACTCTGAGTCTTCCTACAGAACAAGTCCAGATGCTCTGAAATAACATTCAGATTGAAGTATCCATAGTACTGTGTTATAAAGTTTAACAAAAAATTCAGGCCTGAAAACGTTTTAACAACAACAACAAAAAAGACCAAAAAACCCACAGAAGCTCCATGAAGCCACGCGGAAAAAATATAATTAGAAATAAGCATAAATATTAGTGGGTACACCTGAGTAAGTTTATAGCTGAATACACTCAACTACCATACCAAAGGTTATTTTGAAAACATAACAATATTCTGCAAGTAAAATGCAAAACACAACCACATTGAAAATTCACTACAGAATTCCTTTTAGCTTTGACACAAGTAGTTAGTCAGTTTTTATACTTACTTTGAACTATTTGAAATGGACAGGTTTATACAACTTAAGTAAATAATATAGTAAGGTAGAAAAAGTCCACATTTTTTTCTCCTTCGGATTCAAATGAGAAACTATACTATATTCAGTTCTCTTATCCAACTTTGTCCTTTTCACATGACGGAACCCCAAGTCACACAGTTTTATTTTTACAAATGGTTGTAAGCCACCATGTAGTTGCTGGGAATTGAACTCAGGACCTCTGGACAGTTTTAAAAATTAAAGAAGTTTTAACACACCATTCTTTCACAATTCTGTCCAGTATTGTGTACTTTGATCATAATCCCCCATTTTTCTGTCTTATCCCTTTCTCTCGATCACTGACACCTTTCTCTCAAAAAAATTCCCCTCCTGCTTTCATACCTTTCAGGGGGAAGAGTGGCCCATTACCTTGAATTGGGGTACTTGAACAAGCAGAGGTTTGGGGCCATTTACCTGTGCCCGTGCCACTCAAGAAAAAACACTCGCCCTTCCCTAGCAGGCATTAACTGTCTATAGTCATATGAGCCCTCCCCAGTGGGTGAAGGAATATCAGTAGGCTTAGCCATGCAGAAGTAGGTAGCCACTGCTGCGGTGAGCACGTGGGTGCAACTGGAATGTCTTGTCCAGAAGATGGGATTTCACTGCATTTCTTCCAGTCTTCTGCCCCACCCCCATGATGTTTCTTGAACCTTGAAAGGGGTGATACAGATGTTTAGGGCTGAGCGTTCTATGGTCACTCATTTCCAACATTCGGTCAGCTATGAATCCTCAGAAAGGTTCCTCCACTCATGTAGATGTAGCCTACGCTTACCTGTAAGCTGTTCAGGGGTTGCCTTGCCACATTCACTTCTCTCAGCAGCCGGTGAGATATGCTCCTCAGTTCTAAGAGTCTGCATGCCAGCTGCGG
Source organism: Rhynchomys soricoides (assembly GCA_019843965.1). Taxonomy (NCBI): domain Eukaryota; kingdom Metazoa; phylum Chordata; class Mammalia; order Rodentia; family Muridae; genus Rhynchomys; species Rhynchomys soricoides. Next base: position 1,303,356 of record JADRCH010000247.1, on the reverse strand, counting down.
CTGCAGAAGCTTGGCCACTGATTTGGAGGAGCTGGATATGCTGTTTAACCCTTGAATTAACGTACCGCGGTTGATCTTGGCTAAAGCGAGGGCCATTCTGACCTTGGATGTTCTCTGCACTGGATCTTTTTTCTGGGGGAAAAAAAAAAAGCTTTGAAAAGAGTCTGATATTATGATTCTCTGTTGGGAGCCAAACTCATGAAATTACTCGCTGTTCTGTGAAGCCTAGTCAGTTACAGTGCAAGGTTAAGAAAAGATGTTCGTGGTCTTTGGTCCCAGGAACTGAAAGAATGTCTGGTATTTCCCAGAAGCCATTTACAATAATGGGTTGGCTGTGGGCCATGTGTAACCTTCCTGCTTGCTTGTCTTTATAAGCTACTGCCCTGAAATAAAATTTTGAGAGCTTGATCAGAATACATGACTTGCTCTCCTTCGCGTCTCTTGTCCCCCATTCTTCCGCCCCCTCCTCAGGTTCATGAACCCCCGCAGGCCAGGGCACTCAGACCCATTATTATAATCTGCATGTAGCAGAAACTGATCATACAACTACATTGTACACTGTACCTTACATTTACTCAGTTCAACAATGACACCTCATAAATTCACCAACACCCATAATTAAAGCTATGCATGAACACATTCATTTTTTTCCTCACAATAAATATCAAGAACTAAATAAACCAAAAAAAGAATATTTTTATTTTCTTTCTGGGTTTATGTTGCTGTCGTTTGTTTTTTGAAACAGGGTCTCACTATGTCGTCCTGGTTGATCTTAAATTTTCTATGTAGACCAGGTTGGCCTCAAACTCATAAAGATCTGCCCATCACTGCCTGCCTTGAGTGCTAGGATTAAAGGGATTTACCACTGTGCCTGAGTGTGTGCATGGTGCCTTTACATTGATGTTAGAAGCTGCTGTAAAAATAAACATGATTCTCTCTCACACCCTCTTTGCCTTTCTTCCCACTACTTGGGATTGAGCCTGGGGTCTTGCACATGCTAAGCTGTGTCTTAGCTCTCTGTTTACTCTTACATTGGCACAAGATCGCAGAAGTTGTTGCATGTGAACTCATGTTGTGACCCAGTCAGGCCTTGGACTTGGCGATCTTCCTGCCTTAGCCTCCTCTTTACCTGGGACTACAGTCCTATTCTTCCAGGCTGCACTGTAAACAATAATTCTTATCCAAGGATTACTCAATATCTGAAACATTCAAGCAATAGTACTTATTTTAAAGGCTACAAACGTTTTTATAAGCTTACTTTAAAGTCATAAGCTAGAGCATATATAATATGTAGAAAGGACTTAAAGGAAACTAAAACGCCTTACATGCAGATCTATTGTGGGTCTAAAAAAATCCTATATGTCAAAACTTCAGAAATTCTAGTAATTTTTACCAAATCTGTAGTAGCATTATCAAAGCATATAACATGTGGTTTCTTCTGTGTTCTACCCAGGAGTTTACCACAGAGAAACTGCACAGAGTGTGATTAGGCTGCATCCAGGCAACAGACAGGCAGTTTCATCATTAATCCAAGCAATTCGGGGTCATTTAGCCACAGCTTAGGAAATACTGGTTAAACATTGGCTACAAAGTCTGCAATATTTTGCTAAATATAAATATACACAAACAAAATATCTGATAAATTGAATTGTTTTGTCTTGTCTGTAGCAAACATCATGTGTCTGCCTAAGAGCTAATATTTTGTATATTTACTTTAAAAATAAATATATATCATGTGATTTCAGTATTTTTCTTACTGTTCAGAATTTCTGGCCCATCCCTGAGGATGTATTTTTTCCTTGTTTTTGGTGTTCTGATGTGGTTTGTTCTGTTAAGTTTTTAGAAAAGTCCCATAGGTGGGTGGACTTAGTCAACAGCTACAGTAGCTAGTGCCATCCAGACTGTGAACTGACAAAACTGCTAACCTCCCAAGCCATGTAGAGAAAAGCAACCTAAAAGCAGAGTGAGTAAGTGAGTGAGTGAAATAGCGCAGAGGTGCAGTCATGTGACACCATTTTCCTCCCAGGCTGTGGTTGAAGGACAGCCAGAGAAACCATGCAGCCTGTGCTGTTGACGTCTGCTGGTCCATTTCTCTTGTGTGGTGCCATGCTCGCCCTTCTCTACTTTCTCTGTGGGGACTTAGCACTAGCTTTGTCCTACTTGGGATTTCACTTCACCTATGTTCTCCCTCATTGTAGTTATTATTAAGAGTAGTCAGACACACTGGCAGGACAAACAGGCATGGGACATGTGAAGTTTCACCTTACAAACTGTCTCCTCTCAAGTGATGAGTGTTTGTACTCTACCACGTGGGCAGTTGTGAAATGATCATCTTCTACAGGTTCCTCTTCTGAGTTTCTAAGGGTCTCTACAGGATCTTTTACTTTCTTCTGGCTTTTCTGAGACACAGTCTTACTTTCTAAGAAAATATGGCCTCATACTCATTATATGTCCCTGACCAGACCCCTCTTTCCTGTGCCCCTGCGTGCTGGTGTGCACGATCACATCTTCAGTTCTTCACTAGACCATGGCTTGCAGCCACTGATTGTCCCCATCTGTTTCTTTTAAGTTAATGGATTTATTCCACCAGACAAATCAATCAATCCAACTCCCGATCTACATTTTCTTTCTTGCTTTTTGTCTTTATATAAAAACAAGGTTAATTATCATTGATAATTTGATCATGTCAAATTTCATGTAGGGTTCACATTTAGGTTGATCAAAACATGATATTTATTGAAAACAATCATGCCAGCCTGCATTGCAATAATAGCATATTTAGCTGCTATGGTTTGAATATGCTTGGTCCAGGGAGTGGCACTAATTGGAGGTGTGTCCTTGTTGAAGGAAGTGTTTCACTTTGGGAGTGGGCTTTGAGACTCTCCTAGCCATGTGGGAGCTAGTTTTTCTCCTGGCTCTTGTCAGATCAAGATGCAGAACTCTCTGTTCCTCCTGTACCATGCCATACTGGAAGCTGCCATGATCCTGCCTTGAAGATAATGGATTGAACCTTTGAACCTGTAAGCCAGGCACAGTTAAATGTTGTCCTTTACAAATAGAGTTGCCTTGGTCATGGTGTCTCTTCAGAGCAATGGAAACTCTAAGGCAGGAGTCATGATGAAATCTAGCTGTCTCTGGGTCTTAACCTATGCCTCATGACTATGGTCTTTGTTTCTCTCTAATGCTTAGTTGTTACAATTTGATGCTGAGCTGCCCTACACACCTATTTAGATGCTTTCTTTAAAACAAGACAAAAGAAAATGGAAACAAACAAAACCTTTCCCACATAACTTTCAAGGACTTGTTACTTCCAATAACACAATGCTCTTGGCAACTTTTAATTTCACTCCTACAAACCATGGAATTGGCATTTTCTCAAGGAGACATTCTTCCTGCCTCACAGGAAAATGAGGTAGGAAAGCAAACCAAGGCAGGGGTGTAGTTCTCTCCTGTACTACATGAACAAAAGATGTCAGGGAGAAGCACCTACCTACAGTCCTCAGAGGTAGATGGACATGCTTATGATTTCACAGCAGTAAACAAGCTTTTTAATCAGTTCTAACAGGGAAAAGGGGGGAGGGTTCTTCATTCTCAGCTGCCTGGGGTTAGCCCCCTTTTCTATTGCCTATATTATGCTATTTGTTTGTTTGTCTGTTAAGCAAATCATGTGTGGAGGGTTAAATATTGACCCCAAATGAGTGATTTTTCATGCCTGTTTGCTGGTTTTCTCTTAGACTCTTAGCCTAAGCATCTCAGATCTAGTTACCTTTGCAGCCTGAGCATCATTTGAGCAGTTCACAGATGCCAGGAAATCAATCACCCACCAAAGCCCTGGAGGCTCAGAGGTTGCTTACTAAAAGAAAAGTTACCTCAGTTACTAAGATGGGTTCTGGAACTATGTTCCAGATTTCCAAATTGACCTTCTCCACTTGAATACATTCTTGGCCTTGACCGCCCGCTTCTCAGGTCCTTCCAATGTCTTTGTTGTCAGTAGTTTTACCACTGAACTCGCACTTCTATACCACAGCCATTACTATCCTCCCTCTATAAAACCAGCCTGCCAGTAAAGCTTATTCAATTCTTCCTTTGAACAGTCCCAGAATTTGGCCCTTTCCTCCCACCACTCCCTTAATCTGGTGTTCTAAGACACTATCATCATATCTTCTGTAGGCTAGTGAATAGCCACCTGAACAGTTCCTTTCTTCCAGTTTTGCTTACTCTCATTATTTCAACTGCATAAAGCTGAGAGACTCAGTTAAAACTCATGTCAGTGTCTTAGTTAGATTTTTACTGCTGGGAAACAGACACCACGACTAAGGCAAGTCTTATAAATGACAACATTTAATTGGGGCTGGCTTACAGGTTCAGAGGTTCAGTCCATTATCATCAAGGCAGGAGCATTATAGCAGCATCCATGCAGGCATGGTGCAGGAGGAGCTGCAAGTTCTACATCTTTATCTGAAGGCTGCTAGCAGAATACTGGCAGCTAGGATGAGGTTCTTAAAGCCCATACCCACAATGCCATGCCTACTCCAAAAAGGCCACACCTACTTAAACAGGGCCACACCTGATAGTTCCACTTCCTGGGCTGAGCAAATACAATTCCAGTCAGAATCACATCTTACTTTGGCACAATTGCTATTGAGCTCTGTGTGAAAGCAAAGTGTGCACATGCCCTGCGGAGATAGTGGCTTTCCCACTCTGGCCCGACCATCTTCCCTCCCTTCCCCTTTTCAACATCTGTGAAAGAGTGTTTTGTGAAAATTGAACTTGTTCTTGTCAAATCCAGACAAAAGCTGAGCTAGGAGATCAGGGAAAAGTGAATACTGAAGTAAGTGCTTTTGAAAGGCTCAGGTGAGGTCTGTTTTCCTTCTGCACACAGCCTGTGCTTTGTACATGTCACACATATGAATGGATTTGTGTCACTAAGTTAGCAAAGAAAATGGTGAAAAAAGAATCATGGATTTCAAAATGGGCAAAGCTGTCATTGTCTTCCATAAATGGCCTGAGTCTCATAAGTCAATAAATTAGATGCTAGAAACAAGACATAGAGCTCTCTTTAGGGAGACAGCAGCTATGCATCTGAATAGAAATCATGGTCTTGGGTCTGGTGACAATGATGCCATCAGAAGACAGACAAAGATGAAAGGAGATAAAAAGAAATGGAATCTTGTTTCCCTATCTGGGCTATCTTGTCTGGCCTCAGTATCAGAGTATTGGCCTAGTCCTGTGGTGACTTGATGTGCCAGGGTGGGCTGATACCCAGGAGAGACCTCCCCTTCTCAGAGGAGAAGGCAAGGGGATACTGGGGGACAGGGGGGGCTGCGATTAGGATCTGAAGTGAATAAAGAAACAAATTAATGAAAAAATGCAATTTTTTTTTGGTTGAACAAAGTCTCAATGTCTCTAATTTTAGCAATGGAGGGAGTACAATTTGGAAAAATAACAGGGCACTTCTAGCATGTCTCTAGCTCTGAGGGCTCCCCTTGAGGTTTTGTCAGTAATTATTGCCACTAAGATCCACTTTAAAACATTTACATTCCAGATCTACTGTGGACTCCTGTCCGTTTCTTCTCTTACAACTCCAGAGTATGGCCAAGAAAAGTTTCCAGTGTTTCAAAATACTTTATACCAAGTCCAGGGGAGTGCAAAGAGGGGAGTAAGTAGACTCTAAATTAAAGATCTTGAATTACTAAATTTGGTTTGCCCCCTGGAGTCTTCAAGCCTTAGTTTGTCCTGCTCAGCCAGCCAACACCTGTACACTGCCCAACTACTGCTCACTTTGGGAACCCACACATCACCATAATCCTTTGCCCCCAAATGAAGAAGGATTATTTTCTTTGTTAGTCTACATTCATATCAGTAAGCTGATAGCTCCAATTTACAGCTCAATTGCATGGATTAAACACAATGTGTTATAGCCCTTGAATCAAAATTCAACTAAAATAATTTTTTCATATTCTATCTCTCTGTTCTTCACATTGTTACCTATCCTACTTAATGGAATGATTATTCTTTCAGCCATTCAAGAAATGCAGACTCTTCCTTGACCCCTGCATATCCTGTCATCCCACAGTGTCAACTTTATGATATATTGAATATACCACAGTCTTTATATTCCCAATATTGGCAACAATTTATGACAGAATCTTACTAGAAACTTTGCCACTATTAAGAAAAAATTATCACTAGAAAAATAAATTGCTGCTTTTGTGTGTGTTTGTGGATGTGTGTGACATATGCACCTATCAGTGTTCATGTATGAATGGAGAGGTCAAAGGAGGGTTTCCTGTGTCTTCTACCATTCTGTACATTATATTTTGAGGCAGATCTGTCACTGAACCTTATTCTTTCAGCTAGGCTAACTAGCCAGTGAGATCCCAGGATCTACCTGTCTTTACTCGAAATTCTGGGTTTACAGGCACATGCAGACATATCTGGATTTTATGTGAGGGCTGGAGATTCAAACTCTTGCTGGCACAGCAAGTGATCTGGCCCATTGAACTCCCTCTCTCTCTAGCCCTAAGAACCTTTTCAGTATAAAAATTGGATGTAATTTCCATCCTCAAAATCATCTCTGTCATATGTTTGTGTTATAATTAAGGCAAAGATTAGCCTCTTTTGTTGCATGACATCCAAGATCTTTATATTCTGGGTTCAGGTTTGTCTTAGGCAGGGTTTCTATTCCTGCACAAACATCATGACCAAGAAGTAAGTTGGGGAGGAAAGGGTTTATTCAGCTTACGCTTCCACATTGTTGTTCATCACCAAAGGAAGTCAGGACTGGAACTCAAGCAGGTCAGGAAGCAGGAGCTGATGCAGAGGCCATGGAGGGGTGTTACTTACTGGCTTGCTTTCTTCCTCTGGCTTGCTCAGCTTTCTCTCTTATATAACCCAAGACTACAAGCCCGAGGATTGCACCACCCACAAGAGGCTTTCTTATAGAGCCCAAGAGTACCAGCCCACAGATGGCACCACTTGCAAGGGGCCCTCCCCCCTTGATCACTAATTGAGAAAATGCCTTACTGCTGGATCTCATGAAGACATTTTCTCAACTGAAACTCCTTTCTCTGTGATAACTCCAGCTTGTGTCAAGTTGACACACAAAACCAGCCAGTACAAATATGCTTGGTCCAGAGAGTGGAATACCTTATTAACTTTACCATTACAACCCTGTCTTCATTACATTAAGCCTACTGACAAGGGATCATGGGTTTTTTTGTTTTGTTTTTAACTGTCTCTACATTCTTTTCTTCCAGTCCCAAGTGATAGAGGGGTAATTAGGTAAATATTCAATAATTGTTGATCTCCAAAAATGGCTAAGACAGCTCCAATACCTTTCCTAATGAAATGCACAAAATTTGTGATTACCACGTTGTTCAGAGTGCTTTTTGTATGCTTGTTTAAACTTTCTGGTTTGGACTAAACACTTGACATTGTCATAAGTCTGGCATATACAGTGTCATATAAACTGTAATGTACTTCAAAGGAGATACTTAAGAATAATTAGGTTAGAAAAGATACTTCTATTTCTTTTTTTATAAAAATCCTCAAAATTCCCTCTGCCCCCAATTTCAATAGTTTATCTTTTTCAAATCCATTTTTAGAACAGACTTTAAAAATACAGTGTATGCATATTTTGTGTAAATTGGTAGATATTGGTACTTTCTTTTCACATTAACACACACATATTTACATTGTATCTTTTCAGTATTAATTTATCTCAGTTATATTTTTTATTCAGTTAATGGCATTGTATTTTACTGAACTATTTTACAATTTTACATTAAGTAAATCTTAAGTAAACCACATTGTCAGTTTCTGATTGAAAGATCTCCAGATTTTTAATCTAATGACAAAATGATCATCTTTAATCATAATTAATCTATCTCACTCACTTCCTAGTCTATCTCTAGGATTTTTCCCAGGAAATAAAATTTGAAATTATTTTTTCTGTGGAAAAATTAGTATTTTTTAACTTTGTTTACTGATCTCAGCATTAATGATTTGTATGATACAAATAATAACATATTTTGTCCTTTCTTGAAGCTCATAAATCACATTACCTCGTTAGACTGTGATAATCTTAGGATGGTAGGAAGATCGTCTTTAAACTCATCTATAAGGTCCATGATTGCCTTCTGGAGCCCCTCAACTAAGAAAAGGAGAAATTAGGAAAAACGTCCTGTGACATTTGCAGGCATATGGAACCACTGGCCCTCCTCCCAGGGTACAGGGAACACGGGAAACCTGTGGGATTTGTTCCCAGTTGTGCCCATGTCCACAGCCCCAGTTACAATAGGATCAGCCATACATCTTCCAGAGAAGTTCTTCACCACCTGTCCACAGATCCACCCAATAGGTCTGACTTCCATGATGAGCTGTAACTTGGTTCCAAGTGTTTAGTAAGTTGCAGGCCTGCGATAGGATGTCCTCCACTCAGACCAGCAAGATCAGAATCTGTTGGCTCACTGGTTCACTGCTGGGGTTCTTTGTTACTACACAATGGAGCCTCTGAGAACTTGTTACAGAACCTTCTGAAATAACTGTATTGGTGGGAGGAAGAATATGTTTGGAGGCAAGAGGGAAAGAGTGAGGAACCTCAAATGGATCACACTAGGACGTTCTACATTACAGATTGAGTTTTGTCCTAAATTCTATAGTGATACATAAACTAATGGATCATGTGAAAACAAAGCTCCCTTTGAAGAGAGTTGGAATGAGGTTAAAAGAAATACTTCATATACAGTGTTAAGTAAGCAGACACACAGAGAGACACTCACACACACTCTCTCTCTCACATTGACACACACACACACATTTACACACACACATATACTGTGGCTATTCACTCAAGTGGCAGGGAAGGCAGTGGCCTCCCTTTGTAAACTTTGTAAATCCTCAAGGCAGAAATGTGGCCAGTCCCTGGCCTGAGGAGCTCCAGCTCTAGGTCTCTCTCACACAGGTCATTTCCAGCCCCTCAATATGACCCTTCCCAGATTAGGCTAATTTTAGATGAAAAGCCTGAACAGGAAAAACCACCTGCTCAGGAACTGAAATCCCACCAATCTTCACTTTGAAAATCTCTGCTCTAGAAAGCTCTGCCCCTTAAGAAACCCTATATAAGATTGTGTCTCCTCAGTTCCCTATTGTCCACTTACAGTGTAAGGGTCCAAAATTTACCAAAGAAGGAACCCAAACTCAGATAAACAAAGAATATTTATTCTGAAGAAACAACTAGCATGCTAAGGTCACCATTGTTTCAGAATGGTGATGAAGTCATAGACATTCGGGCTCCTTTTATAACAGAACTGCTTAATTGATTCTGAGATAACAGACTTCTAAAACCTAGAGCATATTCCAAGGCGTTATAAAAACCATTAATCAATGGTCATAACAAAGATATACACCAAAGGTGAAAAGACAGAAGATAAAATATTGACTGGGTTAAAACTTCAAAGACAGCTTAGTTATGGTTTTTAACTTTCCATGAACCTGTAAGTTAGTAACAAATGATGAATGTTTAACCAGATAATTACTCCTAGTGGATATGCATGTAGACATTCTCTGTTATGGGGTGGGGAGGTGGGTTGGAAAATATCCCCATAGAGGCAGGGGGAGGGCGGAGGGAATGGGGAGGTTCCAAAGGGGAGATCTGGAAAGGGGGAAACATTTGAAATGTAAATAAAATATGAAAATAAAAAAAAATAAACCTCTTATTCAATTTATGACCTTAATTTATGTGCAAACTTGAGGTGAACTTTTTACCATGTGATCATCCATTCAGAAAGTCGTACAATTGCTGAGAACAAAGGTAAGAGACAGGCCTCCCTTCCCTTTTCCTTTTCTTTCCAAGTCTTCAACTTTATAGCCTTTTGCTAAACTGGAGACTATAGCTTCTTGCCTCCGAGCAACCCAGACAGGCAGATCAGCTGTGGAAACAAAGTACCTTACACCTAAGATTGATAGCAAATAGTTTATAGCCAAGTTTCTGAGTAGAGACAAAATGAGATAAAAAAGACCCTTCATTAGGAGTGAAGACAGCCACCCCTGGGCTTATCCCTCCACATCCTAGACCCTCCTAATAAATCTCTTTTATGAGTTTTGCTGCTTGAGGTGACTCTCATAGGAAGCCAAGAAACAATGGTGAGGAAAAGGTAAGAAGTAAAGTGGTGGGCTGGTGCTGAAGCTCCTCAGCTCCTCAACTCAGCTGGGGATACCCTTCCTTGGGAGCAGCACCACTTCTGCAGATGAGGCTTCCTCTCAGAGCTATGTGGCTCTGGTGTCTCAGATGTGCTTCCGTTGGGATCCCTTCTGTCTTAGACAGACTATGTGAATATGTGAAAAGACAGCACGACCAACGTAAGTCTTATAAAGGACATTTAATTCAGCTGGCTTGCAGGTTCAGAGGTTCAGTCCACTATCATCCAGGCAGGCAGCCATGGTACAGGAAGAGCTGAGAGTTCTACATCTTCATCTGAAGGCTGCTAGTGGAATACTGACTTCCAGGCAGCTAGGATTAGGGTATTAAAACCCATACCCACAGTGACACACCTACCCCAACAAGGCCACACTCCTTAATAGTGCCACTCCCTTGGCCAAGCACATACAAACCATCACATTCTAGTCCTTGGCCCCCATAGGCTAGTTCAAAACATGGGGGCCATACCTACCCATAGCATAATAAAAAATACATTTAATTCAACTTCCCAAGTCCCCATAGTCTATAGCAATCTCAACAATGTTAAAAGTACAAAATTCAAGGTCTCTTCTGTGATTCATCCAATCACTTAATTGTAATTCCCCCAAGCAAGACAGGAAACCAGCTGGACAAACTCCAAACTCTGCATCTCCATATCTGATGTCAAAGGGGTATTCAGATCCCCAACACCTTTTTCATCTTTTTTGACTACAATGAACTTCTTTCTCCTGGGCTGTTTCCACTCCCTGTTAGAAGCTTTCCTCAGCAGACAGCCCACGGCTCTGGCACCTTGAACATCTTGGGGTCTCCAAGACAATGTTACAGCTTCTTGTTTCAATATCTAGGATCCACACATGATCTTCTGGGCTCTTCATAAGGGCTGACATCCCTTCTTCAGCTCTGCCCTCTGTAGCACTCTAAGCTCAGGTTGATCCAGTCCACTGCCACTGCTCTTCTTGGTGATCAGCCCATGGTACTAGCATCTACAATACACTGGAGTATTCCACTGCAACTAGGCTTCACCAATAGCCTCTCATAGGCTCTCTTCATAATGCTAGGCCTCAAATCCTTTGCATGACCCCTTCAGTCCTGGGCTGTCAACTGCAACTGAGGCTGCACCTTCACCAATGGCCTTCCATGGCCTCTCACAGTGCCAAGCCTCAGTTGTTCTTCATGACCCCTTCATGCCTTCAAAACCTGTACCACTTGGGTGATTCTTACACATTACTAAGTACAGCTGCAGCATGAAATACAACCTTGGCTATCTCTGGAACACAGTTTCTTTGTGATCTCAGAAAACATTTCACAGATTTTACTTTAGTGATGCTGGTCTCTTCTTAATCATCACTAATTTTTTAGCTCCAGCTAACCAGCATCAATTGTCCCAGTAGTCTCCTTCTCCTCTTAATTATAAAGCCAGAGACACACTGCTGAAGCTGCCAAGTTCTGCTGCATGCAGGAGCTGGAACATGGCCCCTTGTTCTACTACACTATCACTAGCTTCCTCTCTTCCAACTCCTCCACTGCCTAAGCTTGGCTGTCCTGGAACTTGCTCTGTACACTGACTTTGAACTCAGATATCTGCATGCCTATCTCCTAAACACTGGGATTAAAGTATGGGCCACCAAACTTGCATTTAAGTTTTTCTTTACCTGGAACTAGTTCTGTTCTAGGCTGGCCTTGAGATCTTGTCTTTGTCTCCAGGGATTAAAAGGCCTGTCCTACCACGCCTGGATCTAATCTTGCCACAAGGTCCATTACTCCCTTAATCTGTTATAACCTAGAACACAGGATTCAGCTACTGGTGTCCCTTTAATATTTGAACCATATATTATATATTTTCTTTCTAAGCTTGCTATGCATGTTCAAAATGCTCTTCATGAGACTTAACCAGAGAACAAAGTCTCTGCTGGACGTCTTTTGATATTTCCTTTGTCAATGCAATTAATCTGAGTCTCTTTACATTAGCCTCAGGCAGACTCTACAGACAAAGGCAAAAACAGTATCTAGGACATATATTGAAATTCTCCACTGAAACCTCTTGGGCCAGGTCCACACAATTCAAACCACTCTCAGTAACAAAGTCTTCCATATTCCTACTATGATAGTCCATTAAGCCCATTTAAAGCATTCCACTGCTTTCCAAATCCAAAGTCCAAAAATCCACATTCTTCCAAACAAAAGTGAGAGAGTCCTGACTTGGAACTTCCCACGTGGAGATAGGAAAGGTCCCTGAGTCCCCTTCCATGCACAGCCAATTAATGTAAAGGTCACCAGGACCACCAATCATTACAGCCTAGTTGTTGTTGCTATAATTTGCCCTCAAAAATTGTATAAAAAGAAAGAAATTGTATGAAAGAAAGAGAAGGGGTCGCCTCTCCTCTGGGTGCAGAACAACCCCAGCATGCTGGAAAAATAAACCTCTTGCTTTTGCATCGGACTCCATTCTAGAGTCTCAATTGGGGGTCTCCCGGTAGCTAAGGCTCACTTTGAGTCTTACGAAATCATGGTCAGGCCTATCACAGCAATATCCCAGTCTCTGGTACCAACTTCTATCTTAGTTAGGGTTTTCCTGCTGTGAACAGACAGCATGACCAAGACAAGTCTTATAAAGGACAAGATTTAATTGGGGCTTTCAGTCCACTATCATCAAGGCAGGAATATGGCAGCATCCAGGCAGGCATGGTGCAGGAGGAGCTGAGAGTTCTACATCTTCATCTGAAGGCTGCTAGTAGAAGACTGACTTCCAGGCAGCTAGGGCTAGGATATAAAAACCCACACCCACAGTGACACACCTACTCCAACAAGGCCACACCTCCTAATAATGCCACTCCCTGGACCAAGCATATACAAACCATCACACCTTCCTATCTCAGACCTGTGTGGTTCCTGGGCTTCTGAGTCCCAGGACACCTTCCCATCTGAGCAGGAAGGACAACGCATACTCACTCACTTATACACTTACTCACACACTCTCATATCACTTATACGCACACTCACATTCTCTCTCTCTCTTTCTCTCTTTCTCAAAACCTGTTGTGAAGAGCTGATGATGTCACCTGGGACCATGGTGGCATTCTGGCCTATGCTGTCACTGGGGGCCATGTCTGGGTCCATACCCCTGCATCAGCAGGAATCTGTTACCACCAAAAACATCTTTCTCTTTCTCTCTCTCTCTCTCTCTCTCTCTCTCTCTCTCTCTCTCTCTCACACACACACACACACACACACACAGTGTTGAAAGTAGTAGAGTTTGGCAGATATCTACCCTCTAAGCTTCCCTAAACAATAACCCCAAGTTAAAACTTGCTGTGGTCCATCTGGGCTGTTCTTAGCTCTAACTGGCCAGTCCTCAGAGCCATATTTTCATGACTCACCTACCCCATGGCATCTTCTCCTCTCTACCATCTCTTCCCCTCATGGTCCTCCTCAGACTCACAGCCAAAGAATCGAAATTCTACCAACCTCTCTTCTGCCACTGTTGGCATCTTTATTCAACTAATAGTTTTAAAATAAGGAGCAAGGTTACATAGTATTATGTTGGGGATTAGTTCTAACTTTGACTTTAAGCTTTGACTTAATCAGGAATCTGCATGTCCAAACACTGAAGGTCTTTGTCCCCATCTGGTTTTTGATCCATCCATGAAGATGCCAGTGGCTAATAGCTGGGCAAAGGGAGATGGGGCAAGACCTTTTTATTTGCTCTGGCTAGGAATTGGGAAAAAGGAGAGAGAGAGAATCGCCATGACTTGAGGGAGTAGAATGGGACGTAGGAGCTGCAGGAATGACAGCCAACCAGCTATGTGAGGATTCAGGTGGGTGGCCACTGGCCACTTCCCTGATTAGGCTTGAGGTAGCAGGGGAAGGTTTAGGAGTGCCCAAGGCCGTGTGTGTGTGTGTGTGTGTGTGTGTGTGTGTGTGTGTCTTCCATTCACAAATCCAGATTTCTCCTGGGCAAGTGCATGCATGTGACCTGTTTGGAGTCAAAGTGGTGTGGCCTAAACTCACTGCTATAGTATTACTTTGTGTATGTTCAGATTCTCTCTCCCTGGGGGCAGGTTTGCAGTTCCCTTGGGAGCCAGTATTTAGCATTACAGTACATAGCAAAAGTCCAAACTTCAACAATCATTTATAATTGCAATTTCAGGAGATCCAATACCCTCTTCTGGATTCCAAGGGCACTAGATAAACACAGGGTACATTTAAATGCATGCAGGTAAAACATCCCACATGTAATATCATTTTAAAAAGCTCTTCCCATCATTATCATTTTTAAACAAATATTGAACAATTTCTTTGTTTTATTTATTTTTTAGTTTATAATACAATTTCTTCCTCCCCTTTCATCCCTCCTAATCCTCCCACACACTATACCCTACTCTCCTTCAAATTCATAGCCCCCTTTTCACTGTTATTACTGCATGCATATGTGGACACACACACACACTGTTAT
>JADRCH010000247.1:1257701-1288692 GCA_019843965.1 Rhynchomys soricoides | reverse complement strand
GCATATGTGGACACACACACACACTGTTATTACTGCATGCATATGTGTACACACACACACACTGTTATTACTGCATGCATATGTGGGCACACACACACACACTGTTATTACTGCATGCATATGTGGACACACACACTGTTATTACTGCATGCATATGTGGACACACACACATACTGTTATTACCGCATGCATATGTGTACACACACACACACACACACACACACACACATAACTTTCTCAATCTGTATAATGTTACTTGTACACATGTTTTCAGGGCTGACCATTTGGCCCTGGACAACTAATTGGTGTGCTCCCTGGAGAAAACTAGCTCTCTCACTCCGAGCATTCCTCAGTTGACGCTGCTCTTTGTGTAGGGTTGAGGTCTTACTGGGTTTTCTTTGTCCACACTCTCATGTTCATTGGTGACCTCCTCATTCATCTCAAATTTGAGCAGTCATGTTGGTGAGACACTATAGGTGTAGCATCTGACACTATAGGAGACACACGCCATTAAACTCCCTCATCCACTGGCTCTTACAATCTTTCTGTCCACTCCTCTACAATGTTCCCTGGGCCTTAGTTGTAGGAATTTTTGTAATTGTTTCCAGTGGGACAAGGCTCTACAACTCCGAACTTTGTTTTCTTGTGGTTTTCTGCAGTCCTCTACATCTGTTGGAGAAGAGCAGGAATGAAGACTCTACTTATCTGTGTGTATAACAAATGTTTACAGATTGTTGCTAGGAGTTGTGCTAGTTTAGTAAAATGATGGCTATAGACTCTCCTCCAACAACCAACCCTGAGTATTTGGCTAGATTTCCGGTACTAGGTAAGGAGTCCTTCTTGTTGGTGGGTCTTAAATTTAATTACAGAGCTATTGGCTATCCTCAAAGTATATGTGCCATTACTGCATCCTTCGGGCTATTGTGTTGTGCTGGACATTAATGGTGCTCATAGGCATCATATCTGTGTGAGGCTGTTGGTTGCTTTCTTAGTTTGGAAGCTGCATGTTGCCTTCTGATACCATGAAAACTAGTCTCCAGAGAGGAGGCATTCATGCCTGTTAACCAATTTCTATTTTCTTTTAAGTAAAGAAAAGTACAGGCCCCTAGAGATGTTAACAAGAGTGGCTGCCATGTCATATAGGTAGCAGAGAGGAGAGAGGCTATGTCTATGCCCCGTGTTCTGAACATCTGAATGATTAGTTGCTTAACATTCTCTGTAAAATAGAGCTGGAGATGACCACCAGTCTGGTGCTGTGCAGGCCCAAATGGGCTCCCAGGGCAGAAAGCAAGCTGGAGACTAGAAGAACCCGGCCTGAGACTACAATCCCTAGGTGGGATTGAGCCCAAAACAGCCACCAGTCCATGCCATGGGGCAAGTGAGCTAGCCTGGGATGACCACCAGTCCAGCACTGCAAAAGTCTGGAGAGGAAGATCATG
The DNA here is from genome assembly GCA_019843965.1 of Rhynchomys soricoides. Lineage (NCBI taxonomy): Eukaryota > Metazoa > Chordata > Mammalia > Rodentia > Muridae > Rhynchomys > Rhynchomys soricoides. The sequence continues at coordinate 1,287,253 of JADRCH010000247.1, read as the reverse complement.
CCTGAGATGACCCCTACCAAGTGTCATAATGCAGAGGTGGGGCACTGTACTCCTTAGACCATTCCTGTGATGACCCCAGACAGTCAGAGATCCCAGGCTCCACTAAGTAGAGGAAGTAATTGGTGGAAAAATGAAAGAGAAAGAGAAAGAGAGGGATGTGAGCACAATGAAGAAAGCAGATCTGGATATTTGAGGATACGGAGAAAAACCTGTTGTGAAGAGCTGATGATGTCACCTGGGACCATGGTGGCATTCTGGCCTATGCTGTCACTGGGGGCCATGTCTGGGTCCATACCCCTGCATCAGCAGGAATCTGTTACCACCAAAAACCATGAAGACATCCCTGGTTTGGGCTTCTGCCCAGAGATATGTTGATGTCTGAGGGCTGTGCAGATCTGGCTCCACCCATCACCCGGGCATCTTGGAAGAGGTGGCCTTAGAGTGTGAGAGCATGGAAGAGGTGGCCTTAGAGTGTGAGAGCAGAAGTGCTGACTCCACTCCAAGCAAGCTGCAGTACCTGAGAATGCACATAGCCCAGGAGCTGGCCCTGGTATGGGAGTTGCAGTGAGCCTGCCTTGAGGGTATGAGTGTGGGCAAGCTGGCCCTGCCACTCATTTCCCATGGGGTGGCATGGATAAGGGACAGATGCCCTCACCCCTCTTTGCCTCTTGCCACCTGCAGCAGGTGACAGACCTGGTCCTGGGATCATGAGAGTAGGAGAGCTGCCCCTGCCCCTTACCTGCTACAACACTTGAGAGAGTGGGCCCTGAACCTTGCCTGGGCAGGACTCTAAAGCTGGCCCTGGACATGAGGTGGTACAGGTGAGCAGGTGAGCCACCCCCGGGCCATGACAGTAGGAGAGCCTTCCCAACCTCTCACATGCTATAGCGCTCTGAATAGTGGGCTCTGTACCTCACGTGGGCAGCACAGTAGAGCTGTCCCTGACTCCGTGGGTACAGATGAGCCATTCCCATTGGCATGAAATCAGGAGACTGACACTGCCCCTTGCTGGTAGTTGGTCAGCCAGAATTGGCCCACCCCAACATCTACCCCATCTTTGAACTTCTAGAGTGCATGAAGGGGCAAGTCCTATAGAGCCAAAGCTACAGGATCTCCATGACACCGGGCAACACCAGGATATCCCAGAGGAGTTCCAGTGAGGATCCAGTGTTGATAGTGTAGCAGAAGCCAGAGGCCTTGTACCAGACCAACAAGTCAATGAACATTTGCAAGCAAAGAAGTGTGGACAAAAGGGTAGACTGTGGGGAGCACTATAGTTTGTACAAAGAGATTTATTTTTCTCTCTGTTGGGGGGGTTGTAAGGGTGGAGCTCAGGTATGGGGGTAAGATGAGTGAGATTGGGGTGCATGATGTGAAATTCCTAAAGAAAAAGTTTTTTTAAAAGTGTATTTATATTAGCCTTAGAAAACTTAATGCTACAAATCTGCTTTAAATTCAGCCTTATTTTTTTCAAGACTTTATATTCAAGTATTTGGTTTTACTGGTCAGTAAAGTTGTGATGGTTTGTATATGCTTGGCCCAGGGAGTGGCACTATTAGAAGGTATGTCCCTGGGCTGTAGAGGTGGCTCAGTGGTTAAGAGCACTGACTGCTCTTCCAGAGGTCCTGAGTTCAATTCCTAGCAACCACATGGTGGCTCACAACCATCTGTAATGGGATCTGATGTCATTTTCTGATGTGTCTGCAGACAGTGATTGTATAACCACATACATGAAATAAAAAATCAATCTTTTATGTGGAGAAGAAGAAGGAGGAAGAGGAGGAGGAGGAGGAGGAGGAGGAGGAGGTGTGACCCTTTTGGAGTAGGTGTGTCACTGAGGGTGTGGGCTTTAAGACCCTCATCCTAGCTGCCTGGAAGTCAGTCTTCTGCTAGCAGCCTTCATATGAAGATATAGAACTCTCAGCTCCTCCTATGCCATACCTGTCTGGATGTTGCCATGGTCCTGCCTTGATGATAATGGACTGAACCTCTGAACCTGTAAGCCAGCTCCAATTAAATGCTGTGCTGAGAAGAGTTGTCTTGGTCATGGGGTCTGTTTACAGCAGTAAAACCCTAACTAAGACAAAAGTTTAGTTATTTTTTTTATGTGTATGATTGTATAATTGCATACATGTATGTATATTACATGTGTTCCCGATGCAGAAGAGGGGATCGGATTTCCTGGAACTGCACTTACAAATTGTCAACTGCCATGTGTATATTGGGAACTGAATCTGGGTCCACTTGAAGAAGAGCAAGATGCTTATCCACCTCTTCAGCCCCTCAGTAAGGATTTTTAAGCAGCTAAATATCTCCTGAAAAGATCCACCACCTTGAAACAGGCAATCAATACCATTTCATGCATAGCAAATAAATGTCAATTAGGTAAATTTTGGAATCTTAGCTTGTTGGGGATTGGTTCTAATGCTTTGTCTTAATTTGGCTCTCAAAATCACACAGGAATCTACATGACCAGAGACTGAGAGTCCCTGTCCCCACTTGGTTTTTGATTGATCAGTAAAGTGCCATCAACCAATGGCTAGGCAGGGATACAGAGGTGGGACTTTTAGGATTCCCAGGTAAGAAACACAGAGGAGAGAAGAAGTAGTATTGCTATGATGGGGAAGCAGAGGGAAAGCGGCCCTAGAGGCCACTCCCCAAAATGGGTCTGAGGTAGCACAGATAAAATATTTAGCAAGAATTAATTCGAAATACCAGAGGGGAGTGTGTAATAGGTGCAGGGAGGTTTGGAAGGACCCAATCATTGAGCTAGTTAGGGCTATTAAAAATAAAGTTTGCATGTGAGTCTCTTTCATTTGTGAATCTAGAGCTCTTGGGCAGGTGCAGAGCCACCAGGAGCTCAGAGAGGGTTAACAATTTCACCACTACATATATCAACAGTGCCTGGTATTCAGTGTGTACTCAATAAATGCTAGCAATGATCACAACCATTATGATCTTAGGGAGCTGAAAAGCACAATATTTTAAAAAATGTTTTCCAGAAATTAGTATGCAAAACAAGCTGAGTCAAGACACGCTGAGTAACAAAATAAAAATAAAGTGGCATTTATACAAATGAGTTAGAAGGGACAGATATAAGGGATATGAGAAGAAAATAAACAATAATAAGATAGATGTGTGTGCATGTGAGTGAAGTAAAGAAATTAAGTATTGAAAAGCAACTTAGAGGTGGGAAGTTTTGCTGGGAGAATGGTAGAAATGGAGATACGGCATGACTGAGAAGGACAGGTGGGTGAGAATGGTGGGAAGAGATAGTTTCTGGCACTGAAAATCTTTTAGATATTTGAAAGCATATTCATTCATTTACTCTTTATTCTCCAATAGTTCTCAAAACTCTAGTTGGGGTCATATTTCTTGTAGGGTTCTAGTGCAAACAGCTTATTGAAGTCTGAATGGGACATCAGAGATTGATGCAAAGATTGGAGTTTTCAGCATAGAATTGGCCCCTGACACCACATACTTTTATCAGTTTTTGTTGTTGTTTGTTTGGTTTTTGTTTTGTTTGTGGAGAATACGTGAAAGACAAAATTTATGGATTTCCAAGACTTAAAAAGGACATGTTTATATAAATTTAATTTCATTTAATTCTAACTATAGCTCACAAATATTTAATTAGCACAATGATGCTCCTTAACAGCTATTCATATTTTCAAGCTTTGTCTTAATTACAGACCCACAGGAAATTGCAAAAATGGCCAAGATCTTAATTACCCTTGACCCAGTTCTTACCAATAGTGACATCTTATAAACCATAGTACAGCAGCAAATCCTGAACCATGATGTTGGTGTGAACCACTAAGTTCATTGAGATTCCAAGCAGATTTATGTGCACTTATTTGTGGTAGTGTGTGTGTCATTCAGTTCCATGCTCTCACACATCTAGAAGTATGTAACTTTTCATCCTTATTCATTAAAATCATTTTTCATTCTAGTTACTTATGTTTCATAGAGAAGCCATATCACAGGAACTGTTTTAAAATTCATGAGATATAAATGCATTAAGTCTTATTGAAAGCATAAATAGTATTACAATTCTTAGAAACTTAATGTCTTAAACATTGCCAATTGTTTGTCCTTTGCATGTTTACATTTGTATTTAATTACAAATTACTGTTACCATAGCTATTACAACCTCATAAAATGCTTCTTGGCTTCTTGTTAGCATGTTGTTAGAAGCTCAACTGATAGAACATTGATTTGCCTTTCAGAAAACTGAAGTCAACTGACAAAACTATATTTCTTTTTCAATGGATTTATACATTTTGTTCACTTAGATGTCTTATTGAAATAATCTTCAAAAATGTAACTGATTAGAATATTTTTGTATTTTACTAATATTATTTCATACTCTAAAAGTCAATTGCAGCAAAAGCCATTCTTGGACTGGATATATGGATCCATACTTTTCTGAGACTTTGCTCCCGTGTTGACTAAACTTGCAATGTTTAAAGTTCTTTCTAACCCTGATGGTCAACCATTCCCAAACAATAACTTCCAGGTCCCTCAACGCCTTGGGTTAGGGTCAGTCTTTTTTATTAACAGGCCAGTGACCTGGAAGGCACAAGAAACCCTTGTTTCATTGTAGTAAATAACACCCTGCAAGCTTGGAAGTCTTAACATCATGCCATAGGTGACTGCTTCCTCAATGGTCTTGCAAACTTTAGTCTATAGGAGAAGAAATCAATTACTAACTGCCCTAACAAAAGTAAGTTCTGTGTTTTAATGAAAATGTTACCCCATTATTTTTAATAACTAAACAAAACATTACTGTTTTGGCAGCATTCATCATTTAGCCATGAGCTTAATTCCAATTGAATTAAGTCAAGATGTATAATGCTCCCTTGTGAGCCAGGCAAAGAAGCATCTTCTGTGTAGAGAAAAAAATAATACTGGGCTAGCTGCCAAGTATTTGTAAACTAGGTTTTCTCCCAAAAATCTGTAATTAATTAAAATTATAAGAGGTTTTTTTTTTTTTTTTTAAGTATGTTAGAAGATTCCCATGAGTCAGATAAATGCAAGTAAACATTTTGAGGCTAAGAAAGCGCTACTTTGTGAAGCTTGCCTGAACTGTATACTTTGAACAATAGTAACATTCATAGCTTGACAGGTTGTGTGCTTTTACACATCGATGAAAACAAACAGCCAGAGTAAAGCTAGAGTTCTAATTCAGTAATGTTCAAGGAGAAGACAAAGAGCAGATTGAAGCACTCATGATATTACTTTTTATAGGGGTGTGTGTGTGTGTGTGTGTGTGTGTGTTGACATACATGACACACTGAGTGTGTGTGTAGATCAGAAGGTTTTTCCTTCCACATTGTTGGTGCTAGAGACAGAACTCAGATCATAGTTTAGCAACAAGCATCTTCATTCACTAAACCATCTTGCTAATCCCAAGAGGTAATAGTTAATACTCTGTTGCTTGAAATGACATCATGACCAAGGCAACTATAATAAAAGAAAGCATTCAATTGGTGCCTTGCTTACAGTTTTAGAGGATTAGTCCATAATCACCATGGCAGGAAGCAGAGGGGCATGGTGCTGGAGCAGTAGCTGAGAGCTTTACTTCCTCAGGCAACAGGCAGAGAGGTGGGGGAGGGCTGGTTTGGGCTTCTGAAACCTCAAAGCCCACTTCCAGTGACACATCTTCTCCAACAAGGCCACACCTCCTAATCCTTCCTAAACAGTTCATCAACTGGTGATCAAATATGTAAATATATGGGCCTATGGGTGGGAGGAAACCACCTCAGGAAATATATTTAAATTCTTAAAAGATTTTTAGTAGCTGTACCATTTTAAGTTATGCTAATCTATATCATGACAGCATGAGACCCTCTCAAAGGAAAACTTAGAAACACATAGTATTTGCTTTGAGTCAACAGATTCAGTAGGCAGAAGAAAAAAGAAAGAGGCCCACGTCTTTCTAAGAAATAAAAGGCATGGCATAATAAAATTAGCACATTTTAAAACATAATTGTAAGGCTGGAAAGATGGCTCAGTGGTTAAGAGCACTGACTGCTCTTCCAGAGAACGTGAGTTCAATTCCCAGCAACCACATGGTGGCTCACAACCATCTGTAATGGAATCTGATGCTCTCTTCTGGTGTGTCTGAACACAGCTACAGTGTACTCATATACATAAAATAAATAAAAAAATTTAAAAGGGTCTTTTTAAAAAAAACATAATGGTAAAGAAAAAATACTTACATTTTATGGTATTGTCATCATTTTAACAAAGAACCTCACTCCTGAAGATTTAGAGTGGGTTTGTTCTCATTTGTCAGAATAAGAATCCCATCTCAAAGCATCCAAGTGCTAGAATACAAACTGGCCACTGCTTGCTGGTCAGTTCCAGGATTCCTCTTGGAGGCAAGCCCTTTACTGATGTGCACAGGTGTTAGATTTCTACCTGTCTTCCCCAGCTATAGGGGACAGAAAGAAAATAACAACCATGGCTGGCTGACTGAAAATGTAGGCCTTTGAACATGTGCAGCCACAATCCCCCTGTTTCCTTTGAACATGTGCAGCCACAATCCCCCTGTTTCCTTTGAACATGTGCAGCCACAATCCCCCTGTTTCTCAACAGAGAGTCCCCATTGTGGAACACTAGTTACTGTGCTTAATTTATTTCTTCAACATTTGTTATAAAGCATCACCTGTATTAAATTAACCCTTCACTAGCAGTTAGTTTTGTTGTTTAAAAAATGTTTGTTGGCTGAGAGGTAGAACATGTTTTTTCACTGGTGAAGCCCTGGGTTCTACCCCTAGCATAGCAAAATAAAATGAAATATTACAAACTCCTAATTTTTATTTATCATTTAAAAATATTTAATATCCACACAGGCATATGATGTGTTTAGATCAAATTCCTCCCTCCAATTCTTTACCCACTATCTATACATTTCCCTCCCCATTTCATACTCTCTCTCTCTCTCTTTCCCTCCCCCCTTTCTCTTTCTCCCCTCAAATCTCCTGAGTCCAATTAGTGTTGCCCGTACGTGCACAGGTATGGGAGAATCTATGGGAACATGGGTAGCCTCTCAGGGACTACACCTCTGGAGAAAACTGACTTTCCTTCCCCGAGCAGCCATCAGTTGCCTAGATCTCCTCATACGCGTGGAACACTATGATCTCCTCCATCATGCATGCTGAAATTTTTAATTGGCTTGATCTTGTGCACACAGTCCGAGCTAGTATATAGGCTCATGCACACCTACAGTGTCATAATTCATGAATACCATTTGCTGCCAGCATCTACTTCCTCTGGCTCTTACAGTCTTTCCATCCCCTCTTCCAAAATGATCCCCAAATCTTGCAGGAAGGGATGTGATGCAGATTTAGAGATGAGCACTTCACAGTCTCTTTTTATCATCTACTGTAAAAGAAGGAAGCTTCTCTGATGAAGGCTGATACATATACTGATCTATGGGTATAGTAATAAGGACTTATGGGGCCATTTAGTACTGTGTTCCCTCAACAGTGCTATGTTCTCTTCTAGGGCCTATGACCTAGCTAACACTATGCTTTCGGTGTAGTTAGCTGTATAAGGCTGTCCAGGCTTTCGATATAATCTGACAGTAGCTGGTTACTCCCATAACATTCACCCCACTATTTCACACGTGAACATGCCTTGCCAGATCAGTTATTGTTGTGGCTCACCAGGTTCACAACTGGGTAGAATAGTTCATTACCTTTTTGCCCTGATAGTATGTATAGAACTTTCCAGCGTTGTGAAAGCTAGTCAGTAGAAATGAAGTTTCCAGGTCAGTACAGGTTTGTTTCTCCATGTCCTACAACTCAGATATGTGGCATATTCACTTAACCATAGGCTCTTACTGTCAAGTCTTGGAAGGCAAGTAAACAAGAGTGTTGGCAACAGCCTGTAATGTTTGGGAAGGTGGCCTATAGGATTCCACTGACCAACAACTTAAAAAGAAGTAACTCATACCTGACTTTGGGCTTTTAACTTTCTAGCCTATGATGTCTGGGGCAGGCACTGTTTCCCTGCTCTAGGGTAATGCATTTGAACCCCTTTGTGTGTGTGTGTGTGTGTGTGTGTGTGTGTGTGTGTGTGTGTGTATTAAGAGGATTCTACGGTAGTGGATTTCCATATGGCATTTTCAGAGCTTGTAGTAGTGTTTGTTATTTTCTTCTATCTGCTCTCCTCTTCCCTGACTTGCCATTGAGCCCCCTCTTATTCCATCACTCCTCTTTGCCTCTTCACACTGTCTGAAATCTCTCCACCTATCTTTGAAATGCCCCCGGCCCCTTACTAGTTTCTTGTCTTCTATGAGTACTCCAATTTAAATGATTGCGCACTCATGTGCACACACACACACACACACACACACACACACACACACCTAAAGATTCACAGCCAACATCCACAAACAAGGAGAAACATGGAGTTTTTCTGGGTCTAAGTGACCTCATTAAAAATGATTATTTCCAGCTCTAACCATTTACAGCAAATTTTATTTTTCTTAAGAGCTGAGAAATAATCTGTTGTGTACATGAACCACATTTTCATTATCCACTCATCTGTTGATGGCATCTAGGCTGTTGCCATTTTCTGGCTATTGTGAACATAGTAGCAATGAACATGGATGTGCAAGTGTCTCTTTAGTATACTGTGGAGTTCTTTGGAAATATATCCAGAGTAGTATTGCTGAATGCTATAGTGAATCTAGTTCTAGCTTTCTGAGAAAATTACACACTGATTTCCATTGTGGCTACACCCATTTTCACTCCCACCAACAGTAGTCCCATTCCAGCATCTAATCCAGTATTTGTTATCACTTGTTTCACTGATCATGGCCATTCATGCAGATATAATTGAACAAATGGGCCATGTTCAAGCCCTAGCAAGGAGCAGAACTTGCCAGCATTGATCAAGTGGTTCTGGCTTTAGAACCAAGGATAGAAGAAAGGGGTTAGGGGATCTCCCTCTACAACTAAGGAAAGGCCATGTGTGTGGCAGGGGTGTCCTTGTATGGAGACCTAGAGAGGCCAATGAATGAAGTTAAGAAGATAAAGTGTGGATTTTCTTGGAGAACCCGATTTTTAGAGCTGTTAGAGATGCCAGAGCCATGGGATACCTGTCAAGGGAAGCTGCACACCAGGTGTAGAACCAGCCTAAGAGAAAGAAGTTTGTTGCAGTCAACAAAGCTGAAAGGGATTGGAGATCTGAAGAGTGCTTTGACATCAGACATGAATATGCAAAGTTTGGGGTTCACCAAGCTGGTTTTAGTCTTGCTTTGGTCCAATATTTCCTCATTCTTTTTCCTTTCCTTTGGAATGGTAATGTATATCCTGTGCCATTATATGCTGGAAGTAAGTTATCTGCTTTGTTCATTTTGATTTTACATGAGGTTAAAGTTAAGCGATTATCATGAATATCAGAGACTTTGAATTGTGGACTTGTGTTGAAACTGTGAGACTATGGAGACATTTAAAGTTAGACTAAATGCTTTTTGCATTATGATGTAGCTATAAGTCTATAGGGACCAGGGAGTGGAATGTGGTAGTTTGAATGAAAATTACCCCAATAGGCTCATAGGGAGTTACATTATTTGAAAGGATTAGTAGGTGTAGCCTTGTTGAGGTATGACCTTGTTGGAAGATGTGTGTCAGTCACTGTGGTGGGCTTTGAGATTTCAGAAGCTCAAGTCAGGCTCAGTAGCTCCCTGCCTGCAGATGCAGATGTAGAACTCTGAGCTCCTCTCCAGCATCATGTCTGCCTGTATGCTGCTGAGCTTCCAGCTATGCTACTCTATGGTCTGGGTTCAACAAGTCTTCAGTTTTATGACCCAATATCTTTAAAGAATCTTTTTCTTCCCCTCATACACTTAGGTATGGTTCTTTTTACTGGGAACCCCCTGATTGTATCAGTTCATGACAAAGTCAATCAGCCTAACCCTAACCCTAACCCTGTTATTGGATATGTTTGGGAAGAACTAGGAGGTGTGGCCTTGTTGAGGAGGTGTGTCACTGGAGGTGAGCTTTGAATTTTCAAAAGCTTAGGCCATTTCCTATCCCCTCCACTTATGCTTGTGGATCAGATATGAGCTCTCAGTTACTGTGCCAGTGCTATGCCTACCTGCCTGCCTGCTGCCATGCTCTCTGCCATGATGATCATGAACTCTAACCCTCTGGAACTGTAATGAACCCCCCAGTAAACTTTTTTATAAGTTGCTCTGGTCCTAGGGCTTTATCATAGCAACAAAAAAGTAGCTAAGATACACAGTGCTTTATAGCCCAGATGTGAAAGTCAGACACCTGCATGGATCCAGGTTTAGATTAGGATGGGAAGGAGAGAAGGAGATAAAGTGAGACTGTGAGGATGTGACAAATGGTGCAAAGCGAAGGAGAGAAGAACAGAGCCTAGTGATGAGGGGGAAAAAGGAAGGTCCAGAGTTCGGACATCTTGTGTGAATGATGAATACAGTCTTAGATGTACATACAGAGACCAGTTCTCCAGGTTGTGCTTTTGATTTTGAACAAGTAAGTTTATTAAGAATATAGCAAGCAAGAGTCCAAGAATAAAGCAGTAAACAGCAGAGCATCAGACCAAACTCTGACATCATCCCTTCAAAGCGTTCTGGAGAAACTGAAAATAAAGCCCTCACCTGGAGTCTCTGACCTGCATAGAGCTCCCAGGCAGAATGGCTTCTCCTGGGTGAGGCTTGCAATTGCCCTTCCCACCATGTGTATTTTCATGTCATGGACGGCAGTAGCTGAGGCTTTTGCTTTGGAAAAGAGCCTTCAAATCATTTACCTCCGAGCTGTGTTCAAGGACACGTGTTTTACTTAAATATAATTTAAAAACTCAATTCACTCCCCTCTGTTCTCAAGGAAATGGTATGTTTACTACTGCGCTATTTTTCAGCTCTGCTTTTTCCTTCTCACAGGCTACAGGATGGTGTTGCAGGCCATCCTCAGCAGGGGGTCTTGAACGACATGGTAAACATGGTTATGTCTGAAGGGACTGTAGGCAATCTCATCTCTACACTCAGTTTCTTGGCTTAAACAGAGCATGACAACTTACTAAGACAATGGACATTGCAGATGTGGAGCTGTTGCAGATGATAACAATGTCTGAGGTCTAGTCATGTATGGATAAAGTAGAGAGGTGGTGAAGGTCACCAAAGATCAAAGAGCTAAGATGTGAGATGGGAGTTGAAGTGGGCATGGCTATTGTTGGGACTGGACACATTTGAGTTTAAGAAAGAAAGGCAGATGCTGGGCATTTAGGGAACACTATAAGCTGGGGGGAGGGTTCTAATGACTTGGAGTGGGGGGTGTATGATTGCTGAGGGGACAGCCAGCTGAGAGCAACAGGAGAGAAGGGGGAAGTGTGTGGTAAATCAGAAGAACAGAAGAAAGGTCTGGTTTCTCCATCTGGCCCAAACAAAATTCCAGAAGGTAGCCTGAAAAAAGGTTGGCAGCAGGCAAAGGCATGGGCTGACCTGATGACCGATGTTACAGAAGGGTAAGCTACATAGTGTACTACTAACATGAGAAAATTGGGTGTACAAGGCTCAACTGTCTATAGTTTTTCACAAGTTTGCATTAGAAACACCTTGACATTAGGTAATGGGCAGTAGTGGTGACTTATCTGCCCAGATTGCTGGAGAGAATGTTAAAAGAGTCTAAATGTTTGTGTTACTCCTTAATACGAGAATCTGATAGCAGAAAACAAGTGCCTTGCAGTCAATCATCTGTGTACGTATGTGGAGAGGTATGGGTTCCTTGAAAGAACCAGAGAGTGAGTTGTGACCATGACTACTGGAGACCATCTTGTCTAATGCTGTCAGGCAGAGAGTTTGTAGTCTCTCCAAAATGGTTTAACCTGACATCAGAAGACACAACTTCACAAAATTGGTCAAGGCAAACATTGGCCTAAGGCAATTTGCTCTGAGTAAAGGATTTTTGGTAGAAGTCAGTGGTGCCACAAGTATAGTTGGGTGTTGTAATACCCAACATGTCCGAGTATCAAACCAACGTGTACCCTGGCACTTAATGATGTTTGCTGAACTGAAGACAATAATGGGGCGGAGAACTTGTTAATCTCTCTGACTGTTATGATCAGGATTACAGTTCACACAGTGTCCTCTTGTGCTCTCCTCTCTGCTTCCTGCTGTGATCAATTTGGGGCTTCTTTATAAAAAGAGTTTGTGGACTTGCAACACAGAAGAATGAGCTTTTAGAAAAGCGAGTTAACTGAGGCAACCCCATCCCATCGTCTTGCTGTCCCATCATCCTGTCACCCTGCCATCCTGTCATACTGTCATCTTGTCAGCCCATCAACCCAGCTGGCTTCTCCCCATGACATTTCTAGCCTGACTGCTTAGAACAGCAACTTCATTTAAATCAATTTGACTTTCTGCAATAAAAATCCTGGAGGCCACGGAAGGGATCATTAGCAAATTACTGTTGTAATCAGAGATAACATAAAAGAACTGCGTAATCTATTAGAGCATAGCACAGTAATAAAATACTTGAAATGTCTCCTAAGCCAAGAGTCCAGTATGCAGTCAGTTACTCTAGAGCCGTGTTTTCCCAACCTGTGGGTGGCTACCCACTGATGGTCGCATATCTCATACTTTGCATATGAGAGTCATAACAGTAGAAAAATTACAGCTATGAAGTAGCAATGAAAATAATTTACAGTTGGGGGTCACCACAACACGAGGGACCGTACCGAAGGGTTACAGCAGTAGGAAGGCAGAGAAGCACTGCTCTGAACAATCTCTAGCTGCTGGGAGGTGAGGGGACAGACTAAGCATTCCAGAGCCTGAAATGCTTACTGACACAGCAGAAGGCAAAGTAAACTCCACTTTTTTTTACAAAAAAAAATGTTTTATTTGCATTTTATCATGCTCTATTGCTCTTTTGTGTTATACCAGGGTTCTATGTTTCTGCATACCTTACTGCTCAGCATAGACTTTTTTGCAACTCTAAAGTTAGGTAACATCTGTGAAAATACTTGCCCCTAACATGACAAATATTCTGACAGCAATTACTGGTGGTTATTTTGATATAGTTCACCCACAAAAAATTAGCTCCTTATTAGCCAGTTCAACAAAAATACCATTTCTTGCTAAATTTCACTTGATGCAAAAGGGTTTCTGGCTCCCCAGAATTCAACAGATCTCCTTACAATTTGCCAGACTCCATAGTAGCAAACCAAATCCATGAAACAAAACACAAAGCAAACACACCTTTAAATGCATCTGCTGGCAATCTAATGCTTATTTTATTCAGTTGTTTGTTTGAGATAAGACTGTAATATGTAACTCTGGCTGTCCTGTAACTATGCTCTATGCAAGTGAGACTGGCCTTGAACCCATAGTGACCCACTTACATATGACTCCCTCATATTAAGATTAAAGGTGTTTACCATCTTGCCTGGAAAAGATTTATTTGTTCATATTTCGTGTGTATGAATGTTTGCCTATGCATATGTATGTGCACCATTGGTGTGCCTAGTACTCACAGAGGCCAGAGAAGTTTTCAGATCTCCTGTATCCTTGGAGCTATAGGTATTTGTGAACAATGATGCAGGTGCTAGGAACTAAACTTGCTTCTTCTCCAAGAGCAGCAGAGCTCTTAACTACAGAGCCATCTCTCTAGCCCCATTTTTACATCGAGTAAGGATGTTTTGTGACTCAAAGGCAAAAAAAAAATAAAATAAAATAAAAAAAAAAATTCAATGAGACACAAAATACGTTTGTTGTGCTGTGGCCTAGGTTCAGGAGTGGAGTACCACTTCACAGATCAAAACATGGTCCTAAAAGAGGCAGGCACTTATGTAATACAGAATGCCTTGAAGGAGAACCTCTAGCAAGCCCTTCCTTAGCAGGAACAGCAGAGGCCCTGTGGGACCTGGAGTGTTTCCTGTTGAGAAAGGATCTGGATCTAGCTCTCTCAGGGAAAGAAAGGAGTTATATATCTAAGGGGAAGACTATCCAAATACAGATGTTCTAATTTGATGAGAGAACAGCAGTAAAAGACAATACCAAAATTCAAGTATAATGCTTCAAATTTGTCTTTATTTATTCAGTTTTTTTAAAAAACTTTTATTTTATGTGTGTGTTTTGCCTGTATATGCATGTTTATACCTCATGTGGATGCAGTGCCCATGGAGACCAGAAGAGGTAACCAGATTCCCTCAACCCACCCCCAAAATTAGAGCCATAGACAGCTGTTGGATGCCATGGGGGTACTGGATATTGAACCTGTACAGCCAATGGCTGGACAGGGAGACAGATGTAGGACTTTTAGATTGTATGGACAAGGGACCCAGGGAGAGAGAAAGAAGAGGAGAATCGCCATGATGAGGAAGAAAAGAAAGCAGACTTAAAGGTTTGCCGTTGTGTAAGAACCCAGGAAAGTGGCTATAAAGGCCATTCCCCTGACTGGGACTGGGGTGAAATCCAGATTTTAAAAGAATACCGGAGGGACATGTTTGCTCGCTGTGGGGAGGCTTAGAAGTGCTCAGCCATTGAGCTACTCAAGGTATATCAAAATTAGCTGGCGTGAATCTTTCATTCTAGAATCAAGAGCTCTATAAATTTTAAGGAAGCTCTAAAAAGGACAAAAGTCCAACATCATTAAGAGCAATCCAGAGGGGCTCGTCAAAGACAGCAACGCACAGTACAAAGGAGGAGCAAAATGGAGTCTTTAAGGCACACTCTTGGTTTTCTGGTTTATTTTGGTTTGCTTTCATTTTCTTCTTCTTTTTGGATGCAGGCTCTCTCATAGCCTAGCTTGGCCTTAGTTTCCCTATGTAATGAGGCTGTCATTGAACCCCTGAACCCCTATTGAGCATAGCTAAGGCTTGAAATGCCTCTGTCAACTTAATATTTAGTGGAATCAGCTAGGGTCTCAGAAAGAAAGCTGTCAAGAAGTTTCAATTGCTAGTCACTGTAAATTACAGCTCTTACCTACAGGCAGAATTGTTGGCTCAGAAATGAAAAAAATAAAACCCAAGGTGAGAAAACTAAATCTCCAAAGTACTGTGTCAGGGCAGAGGTGGTCAGGTGAACGAGACAAAGAGAAGAGTTCAAACCATGCCTGCAAAGTCTCCTAGCTTGGGCAATGCATTGGGGACCACCATCATGGAGATTAGAGTTCTCTGAACAGCAAGTTTAAGGGAGAATCCAGAACTACCAGTGCTGAGGGAACCTGCCATTAGAAATGTCACAGTGGTTAGTGCAGTCACCATGACAGCCAGAAGTAGTGAGGGTGAAAATATCTATCTGTAGTGCATTCAAGTTCTCAAAGAAGGCTCCACAGCAATGCTTTGTATCATTTAAAGACAGCATCTCCTGCTTCTGCACAGGTTCAAATTAAAAACTTCCCCAAATATTATGAATAGATGAGCTGCATCATAGGGGCCTGATTACCATCCCAGAACTTACTTAGACACATCCCTGGGAATTATATTTTGTAGTAAGGAATGATTTTCAGCTTTTCAATGGCTAAATAAAAGAGCAGGCATCTTAAAGACCACACTGCCAGGTTTCTTTGAAGTTCAACACTTTGAAAAATGCTGGGAGTCCTAATTCAAAGGGACATATGTTTTGTTATTTATTTAATATTTTTAGCTAAAATAGAACAGTCTTTGAAAAACACAACTAGCCACTTTGCCAGACATAGGTAGACAACAGACGTTCAGAAAGAAAGACACAAGACTGCTAAATCTTTTCTGAAGGGTTGGGGACTAGATGTTCTTGTGACAACCGTATTGTCCCAGGATTTTCACAGACAGTGCAGTTGAAAGTGTAAATCTTACCATTTGGAAGAAACCCACAATGCAGAAACAAAGTGTTGCCATAAGCCACCCCTGTATGCTCACCATCTGATCACTCCTATAGGCTCACTGTGTGATCACTACTGTGGGATTACCACGTGATCACTATTAAAGGTTCACACGTGATATCGAACAAGGAAAGTCAATGTTCCTTATGCCTGACCAAATGGTTTCAAGGCAGATGTCTGAATTTACTGTTCCCAGTGAACTGGTGGAAAACTCTTATAGGATGGTTGGGTGGCTAAGCTCTTGATTTTGTTTGTACATTTACAAATGTTATCTCCTATTAAACTAGTAAAAACAATATGAGTACATTTCCCCCACCAGCTGAAATTCTAGGCCAGAAGCAGTTTATCTGGGTTAGCCGTCCCTTCTCTCTGCTCTTCCTGCTTCTCAGCTTTTTTCACCTGAATAGCCAGTCCCAGTATTCTGTTCAGCTTCTGGGAGGGTGTAGCTCCATTGTGTGGCCCTTTGCTCTTGCCTCTAGAACATAAGCTCGTAGGTTCCAAGAGTTTTGACTGAACATTCCACAGGAATGGAATTTGAAACATGCATACATCACTGTCAGGACATTGTGAATACAATAAAGCATGCTGAAAGAGAAAAGATGAAATAGATGAGATAATTGTAAATGATATTATTAATAAAGCATATTAACACAGGATGTGGTTGTAGCTCAAGTGGAAGTGTGCCTAATTAGCACGTACAAAACCATGGGTTTGATCTCCAATACCATATAAGCTGGGCATGGTGGTGCATTTCGGAGGTGGAGGAGAACGAGGAGTTCAAAGTCATTCTCAGCTATGTAGTGAGTTTGAGGCCAGCCTGGAGTATATGAGACCCTATCTCAGAAACAGAAGTCGATGAATGTATACATACATACATATGCACACACACACATTAATACAGAACACGTCTCTTTAAAATCTAATTCTTAATAAAGCCTTACAGGAAGAAGAACTGAATATGTCTGGGTCGCTTTTAGTTCTTGGTTTACACTGTGAAACACTAATGCTGATGTCTGACTAGCCTTCAGTTTACCAGAAGGTTCTCTGAGAACAGCTTTCACAGATGTAGCTGCTTCTTTAGCTAGTTGCCTAAATATGACGTTTAGTTTTCCTTTCTATCACCTATTGAACAAAAATTTTGGTTGACATCTCCATCTTGCCTGATGTTGCTCATGTGTTCCAGCAGACTGATAGAAAGGGGCCACACACTTCATTTTTATTGTGTCAATGTGTTTGCTGGGTGAGGGCACATGCTTTGGTGCTCATGGAGAAGCAGAGGACAGTTTGAAGGAGCTGGTTCCCTCCTACCCTTGCTGGGGTCCTAGGAATCAAATATTAGGCTTACTGGCAAGCTCACGTACTAGCCTAGCCACTGCTCTGGCCTGTGTTGTAGCATTTTCCAAAGACCTTCAATGAATGTCCATTGAAATTCCATCTAGAAAATGTTTAAGGGAGTTAGAAAAGTGCTACAAGGTATGAGATTTTATGAAGTACATATGCTGTTATCAATCACAAAAATTTTTAAATGAAGATAAGTGGGTCTGGAGAGATAACTAGCCAGTTAAGAACACTGACTGCTCTTCTAGAGAACCCAAGTTCAACTGTCAGCACTCACATAGTGGCTCACAAGTGTCTGTAAATTCATTCCAAGAGATTCATGTCCTCTTTTAGTCTCTGTGGACACCAGGCAGGCAAATGATGCACAGACATACAAATGGGCAAAGCACCCATATACATAAGATAAAAATAAAGTAAAACAACTTTTACTAGTGAAGGAAACTGTCCCAGACACTCACTTAGCATTACGTGTAAGGGTCCAGGCTCTGTGCCTGTCCCCCAAGTTGGAATCTTCTTCACGCACTGCTTGGGTGAGTTATTTAATTTCTCTGTACCCCAATTTTTTTCCCTGCAAATTAGACAGTAATAGATCCTACTCCTGGGGTTGTGAAAATTAAATAAATCATTATTTGTAAAGCTCACAATGTAGTTCCAGGCATACAATATGCAATTTCAGTATATCTTAAGTATATTTCAAGTATTAGGTGTATTTAAGTCAAGAATCAGGGGAGAATTTTCATGCCTCACGCTCCAGGGAGTGGATAAAAGTCATGCTTGAAATCAGCTGGGTACTACCTACCGAAGCTGGACTTACCCAGCCTGTGTGATTTACCAGACTCACAAATATGTATTGAAAGAAAAAAAATGGTCCTGACAAGTCTGTTTAGAGCCGCTGAAAGTTAGGAATGACCTTCACAGCCCCTGCAGCGGCAGAGGTAACTGGTCACCAGTATCTCAGTTGCTGCTCCTCAGCAATGGGAGGGGTAAAGCTCAGCTCAGGCAGCGTGGCTGAACTTTCCAATAGCGATGAGCAAAGGAAGAGTCTGTGCAGTGTGAGCACACTTATGTCACTGAAGAACCAGAGGGAAGGCAGCCTAAATACGCAAAAGGATAAGGGGAAGAAAGTAATCACTGTAACTTCAAGCTCCTTACTCTCTCAGTCACTGTGAAGGAGGCATTGCGTGTGTGCGTGCGTGTGTGTGTGTGTGTGTGTGTGTGCGTGCGTGTGCGTGCGTGCACATTTGTGTGTACACGCTTGTATGTTTGTGAGCTTGTGTGGGTGTGTGTGCACATTTGTGTGTACATGCTTGTATGTTTGTGTGCTTGTGTGAGTGTGTGTGTGTGTGTGTGTGTGTGTGTATGTTTGTGTGTTTTTGAATATGCAGCCCAGGATAGACCCCGATTGTGCTCTTCTTTTAACCTAAAAGCTTTCAGATGTCTAATTTTTAAATTATGTGTTAAATTATACACAGGCATTTTCTACACTTTTCTTGTATGTGTGTAGTGTTTCACAATGAAAAATACTATTTTTTCATTTTTTCCTTCTATTGAAAATAGATTCTTCTCTTATATAGTATATCCTGATTACAGTTTTCCCTCCCTCTACTCCTCCCAGTTCCTTCCCTATCCCTCCTCCCCCACTTCAGAGACACTTCCTTTCTGTTTTTCATTAGAAAAAAAAAAAAAAAAAAGACTGGCTTCTAAGAGATAAACAAACAAACATGATAAAACAGAATATAATAAGATAAGGCAAGAACAACCACATGGAGGCTGGACAAGGCAACCCAACAGAAAGAAAAGAACTCTAAAAGCAGGCATGAGAGCAAGGGACTCACTCATTCTCAGTCAGGAGTGCCGTAGAAATACTAAACTAATAGCTATAATACATACACAGAGGACTGGGTGTAGACCCACGTAGGCCCTGTGCTTGCTGCTTCATCTGCTGTGAGTTCCTATGAGCCTTGCCTAGTTGATTCGGACGGCCTTGTTCTGGTGTCCTCAACCCTTCTGGCCCTTACACTCTTTTCTCTTCTTCTGCCGGGTTCCCTGAGCTCTCAGGGGAGGGATTTGATGGAGACCGCTCAGTTAGAGCTGTGTGTTCCAAGGCCTTTGACACACACTCTGTCTCTGTCTCTCTCTGTGTGTCTCTCTGTGTCTCTCTGTCTCTGTCTCTCTGTCTCTCTGTCTCTCTCTCTCTCTCTCTCTCTCTCTGTGTGTGTGTGATGTCTGGTCATGGGTCTCTGCATCTGTTTTCACCTGCTGCAGAAGGAAGCCTCTCTGTTGATGACTGGATAAAACACTGATCTAAGAGTATAAGAGAATATCATATATATATATATATATATGGTGTTTGGTTTTACCCTAGAACTCCGGGCTATCTAGCCTCTGGTTCTTGGTTACCCATGAAGTGTTGGATATGGGCTCCATCTCATGGAATGGGCCTTAAGTGAAATCAGAGATATTGATTGGTGACTCCCAAGCTTTGTGCCACCATTGCCACCATTGCTCTAGCTTATCTTGCAGAAAGAACAGATTGTAGATCAAAGGTTTTGTGCCTGGGTTGCTGTTTGTTTCTCGTTTGGTAGCCTGCACAGTATCTTTCCACACCAACAAGACTAGAACTTAGGAGTGAGCAAGTGAAGGCTCCATCCAGGCATCTGCTCGACTTCTCCATGTCCAATGACTTATGTGTTTATTGAACTTGGCAGTGGGGCTCACTGTCAGTTTCCAGAGGCAGCCTACTGCCTCAGAAATAGCCTGGGTTGTTTGAGGATTTTCATGGGATGACAAACAACTGAATTAAATGCAAGCCAGTCCTGCTACTGGAAGCCTCAAGAGATGACCAGTGGAGACTCAGAATCGCTCATTGCTGTGAGACCACATTAGATTCGCCTTCATATATTTTAGGAACGTTCCAGTGCACGTGGTTTCCGTATCATTCCTCGAATGTCCCTCCATTCCAGCTGTCTCTCTGCACACTCCCTCCTTCAGTCCTGGCTCTCCTCCCTCTGTCTCCCTGATACTCCCGTTCCCATCTCTATCTGCTCCCAGTCCACCCGTACAATGTATTTTATTTACTCCTCCCACGGAGATCCATGTGTCCCCTACAGTCACCCCAATCCCTTCCTCTATATCTAACCTCTCTGGTTCTATGGATTATGTGTTCATTATAATTTATTTAATGGCTAATATTCACATATAACTCAAGATAATTTTTTCTAGTTCCATCCATTTGCTTGCAAATTTCATGATGTCATTTTTTTGTTTAACAATTAAATAATACTCTATTGTGTAAATGTGCCACATTTTGCTTATCCAGCCTTCTGTTTAGGGACATCTACATTGTTTCCAGTTTCTGACTATTATGAATATGCAGATATGAACATGGTTGAGAAACTGTCCTTTTGGTAGGATGGTGCATCCTTTGGGTATATGTTCACAAATGCTATAGATGGATCTTAAGTTAGATTGATTCCCAAATTTTTATTTGTTTATTGTTTCACAAAAGTAACCAAACTGATACATGTCTGTTGCATGTCCTGACTCAAGCGGCTTTGCTAGAATAACTGCTTATGAGGTATGCTGTCAGGTATGGTGGCTCAGGATGGGGAAGCAGGAGAACTGTTATGAGTCTGGGGCCAGACTAAGCTACAGAGTAAGACCTGTTTCAAAAACCAAACAAACAAAAAGGCAAAATTCCCATGAATCCATCAATGTTTACACTTACAGAAACATGAAATAAAACTTAGCTTTTACTTTTGAAAAGCCATTTTTGAAGAACATGAAAGAAAACAGACTGTCTTTACTAGAGATTTCTTTTAAGAGAACACACACAGAGAAAAACTGTGTCTTATTATTGAAACACAATCTAGTAAATACCACAGTGCAACAGACTCTACCAAACAATTCAAAGTGGTAAATATTAAAAACATAAGCTTTCAGTTTAGCCTGCAACTTCCTGCACTATATTCTAATACTTGTGACTCTGTGCATAGCAAAACTTTCCGTGCATATTCTGATGGTCTTTGCTGACAAAAGAATGCAGGGTTATTCTCCTCCCCCATCTGTATTCAATGTATTATTTCAGAGAATTTTATCTTGGCAAGAAGAAAGCTATTTCCCCAGTGGTATGTTGCCTTCTGACATTCATTTTTCAGGAAGTTCTCACAGGCCTTGTTTAGCATTTTTTAACCAGAGACTATCATCCAAATTTAGTCTGGTATATACACATGCTGGAAACAGTCTTGGATCTAGTCTTTGGAAATTAGTTTTTAAATGATTAGTTTAATATGAACAATTCAGAATGTCATTATTAATTGTAATTCTTACTTAGGATAAAGTTAATGTCAGCAAAAGTAGATGCCGAGACATCAGGATGGCTCAGTGGGTAAAGGTGCTTGCTGCCAAGCCTCATGGGCTGAGTTTGACCTCCCAGGACTTGCAAGATGGAGAGAAAGAATTAACTCCTGAAAGCTGTTCTCTGACTTCCATATGTGGGGTGTATGTGAGTCCTGCTCCCCCCAAATAAATAAATGACTATAATTGTTTAAATAGGTATAAATTCACACTTAAAACTGTGTTTTTTTAAAGAACATTAGCTATTGTTAGTTTTTGTCAGATATTATTAGTTATATGGCTTTAAAAAATTATGACACTTGTTCTCTCTCTCTCTCTCTCTCTCTCTCTCTCTCTCTCTGTGTCTGGCTGGCTGGCTGGCTGGCTGGCTGGCTGGCTCTTTGTACATGGGGGTATTCATGACAATCCAATCTGTTACAATTTGTTTTAATTCAACCTTGTAAATGTCATATTTTTAAAAGTTACTGATAAAAAACTAGAAATAGATACACTAAATGAAAATTTTAAGTAAAAGAGAAATAACAACTAAAATGTAATCTTAATATAATTATAAAAAGTATCTTTAAGATGTCAGTAAACAGACCATCTGTGACATTCTATTAGCCATGACAAATAACAGTAGCTAGTGTAACAATTAACCTCAAAATGTCTGGCTAAACTCAAGAAAGATCTATTCCTCACTCATTTCACAGTGCAATGCATGCTGTGATGAGGCTCTGCAGGAAGTGCCACACTGCAGTGCCAAGGTCTTCAAACGCTCGCTTCAAGGTTGAGCTAGCATCAGCAGGTTAGCAGATGGAAGGATTGCAGAAGGCATACCTTTTCATATATATATATATATGCATATATATGTGTGTGTGTTTTAAAAGTAAGTTTTCATTGGTTTGTATTTTAAAATATCTTACTTAATGTTCATACATATATAATAATGTTTGGATCAAATTTATTCCCCTTCTGTTCCCTTGAATCTCCTCTCCCTTTCCAACCTCATGTTCCTTTCACTGCTCCCTCATACTTACTGAGTCCACTTACTGTATGTGTATGCTGTAGGACCAGCTGCTAGAATGTGGGCAGCCTCTCAGAGCCCACATCTCTGAAGAAAACTTTCTGCCTCTCCCTCGGCAGCCATCAATTGCCAATAGCTCCTCAGACAGGGGTGGCACTTCATGAGCCCCCTCCCATACATGTTGGGATTTCCCCTAGCTTGTTCTTGTGCAAGTCTTCTGTATCCAGTCCTAGCTATATGAGGTCATGAGTGTAACTGTCCTGCTGTCATCTCTAGCAAATACTGTTTACAATTGACATCTACTTCCTTTAGTTCTTATAATCTTTCTCTTACTCTATGATGATCCCTTAGTCTCTGCATGCTGACCTGTTTTGAGTCTCTATGTTATCATCTATTGTAAAAAAGAAAAAGAAAGAGGAGGAGAAGAAGGAGGAGGAGGAGAAGGAGGAGGAGGAGAAGGAGGAGGAGGAGAAGGAGGAGGAGGAGGAGAAGAAGAAAGAAGGAGAAGAGGAAGAGGAAGAGGAAGAGGAAGAGGAAGAAGAAGAAGAAGAAGAAGAAGAAGAAGAAGAAGAAGAAGAAGAAGAAGAAGAAGAAGAAGAAGAAGACGAAGACGCAGCTTCTCTGACGAGGGTTGATAGAAATACTGATCTATGGTATAAAGATAAGGACTAAGGGAAAATTTATCACTATGTCTATATTCTCCTTTAGGGCCTAGGATCTAGTTAACCACTGGCTTTTGGCCTTGTTAATGCTACCAGACATGAGTTCCATCTTGTACAGAGGGCTTTCCATTAGTCAGAATGTGGTTGGTTACTCTAAAAACATTTCTGCCACTATTTTAGCGGTGGACACACTTTGCCAGGCCAGTCATCCTTGTAGCGCCCTGGGACCACACAAGGGTATGATTGTTGATGACCTTGTTTTCCCCCAGTAGTGTATGTATAACCTTCTAGCAACAAGAAAGCTGCCCTGTAGAAATGAAACTTCTGGGTTATGTTTTAATTTCTCCGTGTCCCCTGACTCAGGTGTGCTGTGTCTTGAGAAATAGGGTCTTATCAAGTGTTGGAGGGTAACTAACAATAGCTTGTAATCCTAGGCTATCGGCAAGATCTAAGGCACCCCACTGACCAGCATCTCAAAAAGAGGTAACCCATAGCTGAGACCAGGGCTTTTATTTGATAGCCTATGGTGTCTAGGGGAGGTATTGCCCCCCATCCTTTACAGGCATACCTTTTCTTAACTGCTCAGCAGGATTACCATTGATGAGAAGGAATCACATGGCCAAACCTATATCCAAACAGTTTAGAAGATTCAATTATTTATCTTGGAAGTGAAAATGGGTTTGGCATCTAGCAGGACATGTCCTATATAGAAGGATGTGACCAGAGCTGTTTGCGACAGTGCCTGGAGCTTGCCAGCCCTAACACTATAGACTCAGAAATCAGTCTCCAGGAGGTCAAGTAAATAGACAGGAAGTACTGAAAAGCAGAGAACGGAGATTGATTCACTGTGACGACCCCTAGGAAATTAATAAAGAGTCCCACTGACTCCCTGAGTCCACCTTCAGGGCTTAGACATGAGGCTTGGGTTTAACCAGAGGGCAAAAGGTGTGCATCACTAAACAGTACTGGTCAAAGTGTGGCCTCCAGCCTGTCACCACTGTGTCATTCCAGTCTACTGAAAACCTGACTCACAAGTTCTCTGAATTTGTGAAGTCTCTTCCTGGTGACAAGTTCTTGTCACCAGGCTTTACCCTTTTCCTCCTCCCAGTAAGATTCTTGAGCAAAATGCTGAGCCAAAGAAAGGGTATCTTTCTTTTTAGAAGTAAAAAGTACTTTTACAAGTATCTTTTTAGATGTTTGACTCTTGCCAGGGTGTGTACTTTGGGAAGGGGGCTCAACCAGAGCATCGCCTCACCTGACTTCACCACTCTGTTTTCTACCAGCCTAGATACAAAAATCTGCCTTTGCTTCATTTCTTGCTTTTCCTTGAAACAGACAACTATCATGCATGTTTCCATACCTTCACATATAATTGCATGAGTTATCCAGTTCTTCTTGACATTCCTTTCTCTCCAGCCTCTTCTTCCTCCAAATCCAGCAAACATTTACTTATTGTTTAGGACCCAAGATATTGTTTACTTCCTCTGGTGAACTTCTCCCTAATGATATGCAGCACAGAACTAGACACTCCTTGAACTTTTAATCCTTGTACTCTGTATGCATCTCTACTAGCTGTTGAACACATAGCTTATGTTATGTGAAGAATATGTACCTATTGGGAATCTAGTGGACATTGACAGACTTCACTTCTTAAGAGTATAGTGTACCTTACAATCTTCCATGTCTACCTGGCCAGGTTAAAACATCCAAAACTGTAGGAGGAGAAGGATGTTCTCTCCCTTTCTGCCACGTGTCAGTTCCATCTGGGGTCTTTTTTGCATGTCTTTATGATCTTTGTGTTGTGGTTTACTTAATTACAGATCATTTATTATTTTAACCACGTTTTAGTGATTGGTACAAGCCACATTATCTATGTGCACTTTGCTGCACAATTGATTTTTATAGCTTTTTCATCTTCCAAAACTGGAACTCTGTACCTAAAAATAACATGCTTTCCCTGCCTCAGTACTTGATACTCTGTCCTACTCCCTAGCCGGAAGAGCTTGGCTACTTCAGGTAACACAGAAGTAGAATGAGGTAATGCATGTCTTTCCATGTTGCCTTAATTCCCATAGCACCACGTCCTTAAGATATGATGAGTTTACTTTCAGTTACAAAAGCCCATTCATAACTCATTAACCATCTATGGTCTCAGCCACTCTGGAAATTTGATATAGGAAGACTGCTTAGTAAGCCCTAGGGTTCCAGACCAGCCTGGGCAATACAGGAGAAAACATCTCAATAAAAAGTTTGTTATATTTATGTAAGCTATGTTCTTTATCTATTTATGTATTCTAGTGTCGTTGTATTTGGCTGGTGGGTCATTGAAATGATGACACCATATACTTTCTTTTGACCCAAGCACAAAGGAAAAAATTATTTATTTATTTATTTATTTATTTATTTATTTGAGACTGGGTCTCACTATGTAACTCCAGCTGTTCTGGAGCTCACTATGTAGACTGGGTTGGTTTTGTTTTTGTTTTATTTAGTCTTTACTAGTGACCTTCTGAATTAGTGATAAATGACTCTAATTACCGCTATTTGGGAGATTGAGGAAGGAAGACCCATCTCAAAGGACAGAAAGGACTAAGTAAACTAGAGGATGTCTCCTGTCCTGCCCTATCTATGGGCAAGAAGCTAATACTGTCTCAGCTGAGCAATACTGGTTCCTAATAAACAGCTGTGGCCATCCCCTGGCTTCTTGCTTACCTCAGTCTTCCCAGGACCTTTTAAACATCTATTTTTCAAAACAGGTCCACTTAAAAGAGAAAAAAAGCCCAATTTCAAAGCAGAGCAAATAACCAAAAGTATAAATAAGAACTCTTTTAACAGTGTGTGAGGTGCTTGTGAGAATTTTAATGTTTATGGAGGAGCCCCAGAGTAACCCTTGGCCTGTCCTAGTATTAGCAGTCTCTCATGGTGTTTTATACTGGAGGTAGTTAGTCTGAGGCCCTTTAGGGCATCCACAGCTTTACTTCTGTGTGTCATCAAGAAAGAATCTAAAGTATCCTTACATTAACATGCTCCTTATTTTTCAGTGAGCGATTATTAAATAATGTAACTAGAATGTGTACTGAAAAAAATCCAAGTAAACTACTACAACTTTCCTTCCTTCTTTCCTTCCTTCCTTCCTTCCTTCCTTTCTTTTCTTTTTTTTTTTTTTTAACAAAAATCACATTAAAATTCCCAACACTTCAAATTCCGCAATCTTGGTTAAGGTATGCTCAATATTGCTTGCAATAGTAAATGACCTTTCCAAAACGACACCCGCAAATTACTTGGTGCGTGAACAAAGAACCTTTTCTGCAGCTGCATGAATGTTGCCTTTTTTCTTCTTCCTCACAAGTACGATTTTACAAACAGCCAAAGAGCTTGTTGCCAATTGACAAAACCGTAACACACTTTCGGCCTGGGGGGGCTGCCTCCTAGCTGGGCTCTCCTCTGGTCCCCGGCGGGGGCCAGGCCGCCCCTCCCCCGCTCCCGGCTCGGGTTTCAGCCTTCCGAGTTGAGCAAACTTGCTGCAGGCGGATTGGCGGCGAGCAGCAACCGGGTTCCAGCGTCGTCCCCGCGCCCACCGCTCCTTTGTGTCCGGCGGCCGCCGCCTGGGCTAGGGATCCTCAGCGGGCAGTCAGCTCCCCCGCGCGCAGGACTCTCGGGGCGACACGTGCGGGCCCCGTCCCCGCGGAGCGGAGGCGGAGCCGGGGCGGAGGCGCGGCGACCAGAGATCCGCAGCGCTGCCCGCGCCCGGCCGGCCGCTCACTCCGGGCCCGCTCCGCTCTGCGTCCGCAGCGCCGCGGTGTAGGCGCGCGAGGGCCGCGGCCGGGGATGAGCTGACTGCAGTGAGAGCGTCGTCCCGGCTCCCCCGCCAGGCCGCCCGCCGCCGTCTCCCCGCCGCCCTGCCAGCCGCGATCATGTACGTACGAGTCGCCGTCCTGCCACGGTCCGGGTCCGGGACGTGCCACGCGCCCAGGCTGTGCCCACCCGCTCACCGCGCCCCTCTCGGCCCCACAGGTCCATCCACATCGTGGCGCTGGGGAACGAGGGCGACACGTTCCACCAGGACAACCGGCCGTCGGGGCTCATCCGCACGTACCTGGGGAGAAGCCCGCTAGTGTCGGGGGACGAGAGTAGCTTGTTGCTGAACGCCGCCAGCACGGTGGCGCGCCCTGTGTTCACCGAGTACCAGGCCAGTGCGTTCGGGAACGTCAAGCTGGTGGTGCACGACTGTCCCGTCTGGGTAAGGGGCAGCGGCTGCCCAGGCCAAAGGACCTTGCTTTTTGAACCCCTCCTCCCCTCGTTTCCTATTTTCCTGCTTGCCTGGAAAGAATTTTTGTTTGTTTGTTTTTGTGTTTTTACAGTTTTGGCAAATCTTGTCCTTTGTTTCAATTTGGAGGTGGTAGTCACGTCTGTAAGGTAAAAAGCCCCAGGGTGTCTTTCAAGACTTGTCCTTTAGTGGACATCTGACAGTTGAATGTGCCAACCCCAAGAGACAGGGTCACGAAGTTCCACTGGCCAAAAGTCATGTTTTCATGTCCACCCTGTGGAGGATAGGGAGATGTATTCTATAAATACTGCCCTTTACAGCTCAACATAGGCAAAAATACTCTTGACTGGGACAGGTCAGAAATAGTATGGAGAAAAGGGAGAAAGGATGGTGTGTAAGAACTAATTTTAAATGGCTTATTTGTAGCTTACTAACGTCTGAAAAAATAATTTTTAATAATGCTAATGCTCATATATTAGCCTTTTGTTTTAGTGATTAGTAAATTGGAAATACCACTAACCTTTAGGACTTTTAAAAAAACTTCATGTTTATGATAGTTGAATAAAGAAACCGTAGCTTGGCTCTTGAGTATTTGGTAAAAGGACAAGGGAGGCAGCTCCCTGACTGACAACTTGTAACACAGCTCTGTATTTCCAGTGTTTTCATTTAATTTTAAATCTGTGATTCCTTGCTGATACTGTAGTTATATAATTTTCAGCTAAAGATTACTATATATACATATTATGTGAGATTCTTACACTAAAAGGGTAATTTTTAAAACATTATAAGAGCTGAGGAGAACTAGCATACTTTTGAACAGAAATGTGTAGAAAGTACAGAGAAAATTTTCCTATTATGGAAAGAAAACACTCTTTAACTGGAAACTCATATTAATGTGCTGAAATAAATTTAAAATGTGCTTTTCAATGAAAAGCATGCTACTTCGGGCAGTGGTGGCGCACGCCTTTAATCCCAGCACTCAGGAGGCAGAGGCAGGCTGATTACTGAGTTCGAGGCCAGCCTAGTCTACAGAGTGAGTTCCAGGACAGCCAGGGCTACACAGAGAAACCCTGTCTCGAAAAACCAAAAAAAAAAAAAAAGAAAGAAAGAAAGAAAAGCATGCTACTTAGACTTCAGTGATGACAGTATGGAAAGAAGCCACCAGGGAGGACTTACAGGCTGGTGTCTTGCAGGCATAGTTACTGTGAGCCCTTTTATTATGAAAGATCTTATGGTCTAAAAGTATTAACTTGTTCAGTATACTGTAAAGTAAATGTGTAGTGGATTGATGAAGTAAATATAAAAAAATAAAATAAGATGAATTAGGATGTCGGGATTGCTTTTCTTCATTTTAATTTGAGAGTTAACCCTTTCCTGCCTGTGTTAATTTAGCAAAGATAAAAATAAAATAGGCAAAACCAAAATCTTCAAAATAGATGAAATAAGGTTTGTGGTCTTAACTCTTGTCATCCTGACTGTTACCATTTATTAAGGGAATTCCGATTGTGTGTGCTCACAGTTTGTGACGACATGTGTGTCACCAGGTACAACTTCCCAGTTAGGATGAGTCCTCAAGCACAGTGAATTCCATAGGCAGTTCTTCACTCTGAGCTGCTGGGGCTTCCTCTTGAATGTCAGTAAATTCTGCCAGAAATGTGAAGGTTGGTGATGCCTGTGTCCTTTTACCAAACACTCAAGAGCCAAGCTACTCAAGAGGCAAGCTAAGGTTTCTTTTATTCAACTATCATAAACATGAAGATTTTTTTTAAGTTCTAAATAATGTTAGTGTCAGCTCGGGTTGGCATATGTACTGAGTCAGAATATCAACAGCGCTTTGACAACAAAAAGGGACAGCTTTCAGACCCCACGCTCCCACTAAATGTGGTTTTTGGTAAATCCTTCACCCCCTCTCAAGGTTGTTTTCCCTATCTA
Source organism: Rhynchomys soricoides (assembly GCA_019843965.1). Classification (NCBI taxonomy): domain Eukaryota; kingdom Metazoa; phylum Chordata; class Mammalia; order Rodentia; family Muridae; genus Rhynchomys; species Rhynchomys soricoides. Next base: position 1,257,850 of record JADRCH010000247.1, on the reverse strand, counting down.
TCCTGGAGCTATACTGAAGGATAAAGTGTGGGGGCTCTGGGTGCCCCAGAAGTGATAGCTGCTGTAATAAAGCACACATTACAGCTTTAGTGCAGTCGTACACTCCTTACACCAAGGATGGAGAGGCTCGGCCTCCTTACACCAAGGAT
>JADRCH010000247.1:1157283-1257691 GCA_019843965.1 Rhynchomys soricoides | reverse complement strand
GATGGAGAGGCTTGGCCTCCTTACACCAAGGATGGAGAGGCTCGGCCGGTCAAGGCTTATACCAGCGCAGGGCCTGCACACCCTGATTAATCTCAGGAATGAAGTGCTTGTTTCCCTGTAGGAACTCAGATGTTTGCTTTTTGTTTTTTAAAAATGAATTTGACTCTCCAGTGTGGCTCTCAAGTTTGTTGTGTAACATCCCAGTGAAATCCTGGAACTGATTTACAAGGGGTGGGACACATGCATTTCCTTCATATTTCTAGAAACCAGTGAAGTATTTTCTCTGTGACACAACCTAAAAGGAAGGTGGAAAAGATAAGGGAGAGCTTTCCTTTCTGAGTTACCTTCTGAAGCTGGCTAGCCCTACTCTGGCTACTTGCCATCTATCTTGACACTTTTTATATAAGTCTGCTTCAAATTCATTAGATAAAGTTCATAGCTTAGATTTTCCTACCTCTCTCTTTTGCATTCATATTATTATTTAATTTCATATTTCTAGCTTTTTGTTTTCCTCTCTGTAAAAAATATGTTCTAAAGCAGTGAGGTTAGCTGGCCATCCTGGCTCATGCCTATAATCCCAGCACTTGGGAAGCAGAGGAAGGACAATTATGAGTTGGGCCAGCCTGGGCTATGTTAGACTGTCTCAAAGAATGGAGAAATGAATGAATGAATAAAAAATGAATAAACCTCGAGGTTTATTCATATTTTCTTGTACAGAACTTGAAGCTCTAGGCTGTATTACAACTAAGTGTTTGTAGCTGTTTTAGGCTCAATACCACAGAGTAAATTACTAATACTTAAGCCCCCTTTCCTCATGTTTTCTCTTACATGTCTCTTTTCCCATATAATTCTCCGGTACCTCTGGTATCCAAACTATTGGAATGCTGAAAACCGATTTCTAACTTGTTCTCTAGGTGTTAAATGGCTGCTGAGTTTTGAATCTCAGGTCTCTGATCTTTTCTTCTGTCATTACTGTTACCCTTCGGCTTCCTTACCATGTTTCACTTGCATGTTCTGGATCTGAATCTTTACAGATATGCTTGGGACCGATGGGATTTTGTGTTTTGTTGACTTGGGACTTCGGTGTTCTCATCTTCTTGGGCTGTATCCATGTGCTCACTTCCCTCCTGCCCTTTGCCCCTTATACCACTAATACTATATCCTGAACCATCCTCAGTCCTTTGCCGTTGACACGGACAGCTCTGTTTACCTTCATATTTCTAGTCTTTCGTGCTCCTTTAAAATAGGCTTTAACTGTTTCGTTGTTGATACTGTGTTCTTATTTTAAAATTCTGCAGTGCAACTCTCATTCTCAATAGGCTTCATAAGGAGGTTAGGTATGGAGGTGGGACAAGAACTTCTCTCTATAAATGGGCATTTCTGACATAGGCTAAAAGCTCTGTCACGTTGGTCTTGCTTGATTGGCTGATTAAGTGTAAGCATTCATAGCCAACAGTTTACTCACCGACAACAAAAAAGTTCCATCAACTGGGAACCAAGCATTCAAAGTCTATGGGGCCATCCTTAATCAAACCGCCATGTCATTTAAAAGTCCATTTTCATAACTTCTAAAAACCAACATGCATGGAACATTTACACTACTGATTATAATTATAACTGAGCTGGCTGAGTTTGGGGATTGATTTGAAGGTAAACTAAATGTTGACGTTTGCATTTTTTGTTTAGGACATTTTTGACAGTGATTGGTACACCTCCCGAAACCTCATTGGGGGTGCCGACATCATTGTGATCAAATACAATGTAAATGACAAGTTTTCATTCCACGAAGTAAAGGATAATTATACTCCAGTGATTAAAAGAGCATCAAACTCAGTTCCAGTAATCATTGCGGCTGTTGGTACGAGACAAAATGGTAAGTGTGCAAATTTTTTTGTAATGAGCATGCAAATACCATGTTTACAAAGCAGAGTTGATTAATGATTAATATAGTTCTGTTTTAAAATGTAAATGACTGTGGGTTCAGATGACACCTGCCATCTCATTGTTCTTCAGATATCAGACAAATCTCTCCTTAAGGTGCTCTCCTACTGTGCATCAGTACTTGTGTTCTTTTGGCATAAGTCACGGACATAGGCTGGCTTTGAGCCTTAGTAATATCTTGTTGACTATCTTGAGGTCCATTCGAGGGGCAAGGCTAGATTCCCCGTGAAGGGATGTGTGCATGTGAGCAGGATGGTTAGACAGATAACTGGGAGTGAGCAGAACATACTCACAGCTCGGCCTGAGGAAAGGGCTGTTTGTTACCACATGCTTGGAAGGTTCCTATGACTCAGGCTGTCTCTTGTGCACAGGACCATCAGATATCTCAAGGACAACTCAGGACTCATTTTGATTTGGTAGTATTTTCTAAGTTTACTCAGTGGTATTTCCTTAGTAAAATGGTCTTTAAATTTTAATTTTAATTCATGGTTTAAAAAAACCTTTAAAATTATGGTATAGCAAAGTAAGTGTCTTAGTTAGGTTTCTATTGCTATGATAAAACACCATGACAAAAGGAAATTGGGGCCTGTTGCAGGTAATTCCATCACTGAGAGAAATTAGGACAGGAACTCAAGCAGACGGAAACCTCAAGGTGGGAACTGAAGCAGAAGCCATGGAGGAGTGCTGCATATTGGCTCACTCTTCATGACATGCTAAGCCTGCCTTCTTATAGAACCCAGGGGAGGTATCACACACAAGGAGCTGGGTCCTCCTAAATCAGTTATCAGCCAAGATGTACCACAGGCTTGCTCACAGGCCAGTCTGGTAGGGCATTTTCTTAATTGAGGTTTCCGCTTCCAAAATGACTCTAGCTAGATCAACTTGACATAAAACTAACCAGCACAGTAAGGAACCTATGGATTGCTAACCCAAGAGTACAGCTTAATGTGTTTTACTTAAGCCTAACACCCTCTGTAGAGTAAGCTCTTGCTCTCTGGCTTCTGATGGTCTTGCCTAGTAGCACAGTAGGAGTGTGTACACAGTAGGAGTGTGTACACGTTGCTTCCTCATTTATTTGCTGGGTCTTGTGCCTTTGTATAAATGTGCCATAAACTATGTCTCCACTGTCATTTTGAGACTTGGGTTGTTCCTTCCAGTGGATTGCTGGACCAGAGGCCAGGTGTATTTCACCCTAGTACTTACAGAGAAAACAAGCTTGATCGGCCCTTGACCTCACATTCTTAGGTCTTCTCCATTTTTTTTCTCTCCTGTTCATGATTCTTGAAAGAGTTATCCTTAGTTCCTGAGGCAGCTTCCCCTTCAGTACTCAGCTCAGCCTCTTGGAGCATCGCCTTCAGCTGTAGTGTTTGCATTAAGCTCCCCAGAATGAGCATTAAATGCTTGTTTGTCAAATTTGTTGCGCATTGGTAACAATTCTCTTTGAAATTATCCAAACACTTCCTGCTGCACCATAGCTACTGTTTTCTGGGTCTTCTAACCTCTTCCCTCTTCTCTGATGCCCTCCCTACCCTGTGTGCACCAGCAGTACAGAGAGGTTATTTGGTACTTAAGCTTCATTTCTTGCTCTCTACCTAGATCATAAACTTGCAGGTTGTGTCCCTGGCTTTCTTTGAACACACTTACGTACACATGATATCTTCATTCCACTGATTCTGCTGTAGCCTGTCCCCTCACCTGTATCCCCATGGATATGACCTTCTGCCTACTGAATTCCTTCTGCCTCTCTGTACACCTGAAATACACCCTGCAAAACTCCTTTTTCTCTCACACCACCCGTGATGAATAAGTTGAGAAGCTTGTTTGATTTTGTACTTAGTAAATCTCAGACTTATTTCATTGTTGCCATCCCTACTGGGTTTCAATTCTTTGTTATTTAGTCTTTTAAAAATTTTTGGTGTCATTCTTTTTTAAATGTGTGTATGTATGCGTATGTCTGCATGAGTTTATGTCTACCCTGTTCATGCAGTTCTCTCAGAGGCCAGAAGAGGGTATTAGATCCCTTCACACTGGATCGTTGGTGGTTGTGAACTGCCCAGTATGGGTGCTAGAAACCAAACATGGACCCTCTGCAGAAGCAATAACTGCTCTTAGCTGCTGCATTTCTCCAGGCCCTCATTTAATTTTTCAAAGTGGCCTTTTTTGGGGGGAAGGGGGTGTTCTAAAAGGATAAGCTGCAGATATTTGGAGGTCCTCAAATTTATACAGTTTTTGAATCCCCACAAATACAGGCACATACAAATATAAAAATAAATATTTATTTATAATATGCAAAGAACAAAACAAATTTCAAATATGGAAAACTGTTAAATGCCACGAATGTCTAACACAGTGGCCTGAAAGACGCTTCTGTTAACAGCTTACCACTTTTCCATTTTTCCTTTGGTCTTTTGGGTTGTCAAGTCTTTGATGATATCTTCATATGCATTACTTTGTGATATTTCCTGTAGAGAGAAGAGAGTGATAATTAGTTTTTGTTCTAATTTCTTCACTCTCCACATCTTTCTGGCCCCAGCCACCTGAGTTCATATTGTGCTCATATTTCAGCTCAGCGTTATGGTTTCTAATGTCAGGTCTGCACTATGTGGCCAGAGTATTTCTGAAAGTCACTCCGGTACCAGGACAGTTACCATACACTTGCCTGTTTCAGGAGGGGCTGCAGGGTACGAGTGACAGCTTTCTGAACCTAGCGTTCATTTACTTAGTAGCATCCAGAAAACACTGATAGCTCCTTCAAGGTGGCCTCATTCAATAGGACCTTAAGGAATGCAAAGAGACAGTGATTGTAATCAAATGCATATATTATTTTGCCCGTTTTACAGCAGCATGTAACTGTGTGGGAGAGTACATTGTTGAGCTTTCTCCCAGGCATTTCCATAGAAAGTACAGACAGCTTGAAGCGTAAGTGCCATGGCGGACTGGGACTCACCTCCTGCTTTTGCTTCCTTCTTTCTGAAGTAACCTCAGAAAAATCCTGTCAGAATACAAGTCAGATGAGCACAGCAAGTGCTTTGATTTTTTTAGAAACTTCATTTTTCACTTTTATTTTTTCCTATTTCAAACCTAAAAAAAATTGTTAAGAATAAAACATTGAATTGCAGAATTTATAACAAACAGATGCACACTGCACACACACATGCATTTTCTCTTCGAGATAATTTGAGACTACTTTGTAAGCATGGGATTTTCTTTCACTCCTGATGGCTTCAACCGTCATATAAGAACAAAGCTATTATTCACATCTTGTGCATAATATGGTCATCACTCAAGAAAAGTGAGGTGTTTTTATCTGTTAGACTATTACTTTAATATCCACGTTTACATTTTCTTGATTATTCTGGTAGTGAGTTGTAAGTGGTTTTTGTTTTTTCTGGTTCAAGATGTAAACACTACACCATGTTTAGTTGTCCTGTCTCTAGTCTTTAATCAACAATCTATCCCTAGTGTCTTTTTCTTCTTGGTGGGGGCTTTATGACATGGACATTTTACAAGGGTTTGGGCCCATTCTTTTGTGTAGGCTGCAAAACACATACCTGCAATAGTATGACCTGTCCTCTCTCTTACTCTGTGCTTGGCTTTTCTCTGTAAGCAGCTTCTGTTTCTCTCTGCCCCTCAATTCTTTGAATTCATTATGGTTTACAAGGACTGGTTTTTACAGTTCAGTATTTTGTGATCTATTACTCTGGTGTCTTTCCAGGCTAGCTCTAGTCAGTTTTCAGTGTTTCCTTACTTGCTGGAAGTCATCAGAAGCTTAGACATTGCTCTAGCAGTTCAGGTTCCTTTTAGTGAGGGATGGTGATCAGAAATGACCAGCTGGGTTCTGGGCTGCACACCAATGAAGGTGTCATTGTGTCCAGGTTCTTGCAGTGAAGCTGGCCATGAAATCGGTTTTTAAATCAGAGGTTTGTTAGTACTTTTCTTCTTACCCATCGTTTGTATTCATGGTAGTAACTTTGCATTGTAAATGCCTTCTCTGAAATTCAAACTTCTCCATGATCTGGCTTCTGACTACTTCTCGAACATTGTAGGACACAATTGCCACTTTTGGTAATAGTCACACTGGACTCCTTGAAGCACCTGACACTTTCTTCTCTGACTTCAGCTGCCAGCACACCGCCATTTCCCCTCTTTATGGGCGTTCAGTAGGCTGATGTTGATAATTCTGGATCTCTCCTGACACTGGCAGCTTTCTTATTTTCTGTTGCTGACTCCCTTCTCTCTCTTTCTATGTAGCAGCGTCTCACGCTGTACCCCAGGCTGGTCTTCCTGCTTCCGCCTCCCAAGCATTTCAATTACAGCATATTTTTATGTTGCTTTGTCTTTGGCCTCTTCTCTCTGACTTGTACATAAGTTGTTTTTTTTTTTTTTCCTGCCACTTTTCTTGTTTAAAATTTTAATTTCAACATTTTTGGGTCTAAAATTTCTAAATGGGTCATTCACAATTTCTTATTCCTGACTTAAAAATATTTTTAGATACTTAGAGATACTTAAAGGTACAGTTCCTTAAAAATACTCAGCTAATTATAGTTAATTATTCTCTTTGGTTGAATACTAAGTGGGTTGCATTTAGGCCTTGTAAGTTCGTTCAGTGAGTTTTGTTTCAAAATTTAGCAGTTTCTCAAATGGTAGGGAACTTTTTGTTTATTTACTTTTGCACTTCATTTTCCAGGCTGGACTGATTCCTTTCTCTTGCTCTGGGCAGCTGCTGTCTGTGGCTGGGGTGGACGTGGGAGTACACACAGGGTCAGTGGGGCTAGCTGTTTCCTTCCACCAGTGTGCTTGGCCATCTGCCAGCCATCTGCCTGTGGTCCTGTTTCCTGCTTCCCACGTTTGAGCTGGGAACACTCTGGCTGTTGCTCCAGTGTGTGAAAACCACCTGTACTCTGACTTCACACTCCACTTTAGTCTATAGCTGTCTGCTATCATTTGCCAGGCACTGCTAGTGCCTGGGCTGATGTCATCTCACTTAATTTTAATGTTGCTGCATACTCAGTCCTTTCTCCCAACTCCTGCCCTTCCTTCCTCCCTCCCTTCCTCCTCCTCTTTAGCAGCTCTCTTTTATTTAGTCACGTGTGGTTTAGCAGATAGGAGAGATAGCGACATGGGCTTAGCTTGCCATCTTGAAATTTTAAGAGTGGAAATGTGAGAGTGGCGAGATGCCTCCGTAGGAAGAGAGCTTACTGTTCTTCCGGAGGACCCTAGTTTGATTCCCAGAACAACTACTTGGAACTCCAGGGAAGTCAGCATCCTTTTCCAGGTTCCTCAGGTACCCACCAACATGTGGCAGATACACACAGACATACTTGTAAACGTAAACAAAAGGTATAAAAGTAAGGGATTTTTTTGTTTTGTTTTTGTTTTGAGTGGAAATGGGTTTCTTCTGGCCCACAGTCTGCCGGCATTGTCTCTTCTGATTGTAGCCAGTGCCCCTTGCAAAACCCTCTTCTGTAACAGCTTAACAGATTCATCCTTACCCATGAACTGTTACCTTTCCTGTGCACGCCCCACGGAGGTCTTCTCCTTTGTTCCTCTGGTAACTTTGTATACCTTTATTTTGGTATTCTCTATGTTGCAAATGTTTGCAGACACATCTGCCCTGGTCAGTTGGTCATGAGTGCTTCAGCTTTGTATCTTTTATCTTTGTTGGTAGTAGGTACTCATAAACATTTTGTCAGTGGGTAAATACATTGTTTATAAATAATCTAAATGAAAAAAGTCATTTTCATTAACATCGTGAAGTGAATTGACTAAAGATGTGATTATGTATTAATATAGAGCTAAGTCTGGCTGTTAACTCAGGCTTTCCTGCTCCCCACAATCTCATACCCCACAATACATTTCATTGAGCTGGGTAAGTTTGGGAATTCTCTAGGAGATCTTGTTAAAGCTTATTTAGCAAAGCAGTTTTGCTTTTTTGATGTGTATGTGTAAGTATACATGCATAAATTTGTTTGTTTGAAATAGTGTTTGTTATGTAGCTCTGGAATATCACATATTTGCTATCCTCATATTTTAGCTTCTGAAAGGCAGAGGTTACAACCATGGTTGACCTTATTACACATTTTTAAAAATTTTTTTTTTTACAAACTTGACAATGTTTTACATACTTGGCTCTGAATAAATTTTTGGGTTTTGCTTTTTTGAGTCAGTGTCTCTGGAAGTCCAGACTAACCTTGAACTCATTATATAAACAAGAATGACATTGAATTTACAATCCGACGGTCTCCATCTCACCACTCCTGGGATTGCAGGGTGTGTGCACACACCTTGAGCCACATGCCCAGTACAAATCTGTGGGTTTTAGTACACAGTGAAAATATCTTTGACGGACAGATCTGTAGTGTCTCTAGGATGCATCCATAGTTTTAAATTTCAGTATATGGGCATCTTGCCTTTCAAGTTTTTTTCTTTCTGTTTTTTTTTTTTTTTCAAGTTATCTTTCAAGCTCTGAAACTTTTATATATTACTGAGCTAGAATTTATCAAGAGAATTTCTAAAACTTGCCAACAATGGCACCCTATTCTTGATGACACTACTCTGAAAGAGATGCTGTTTATTCAAATTCAGGACCTCACCGTTTTTTTAAAAATGAAGACATCTTATGATAATATCTTTAAAATGTGTGTATGTGTGTGTTCCTGTGTTGAAGGGTGGTGTGAAGACAGTGCTAATTCTGATTCCCAGAGCTACTGTGGCCATGAGATCTGCAGATCTCTACAAGTTCAAGGCCATTCTGGTCTACAAAGTGCCACAGTTCTCAGTGTGTGGGTCATGACCACTTTGGGGGGTCAAGTGATTTTTTCACAGAGGTTGCATCTCAGATATCCTGCATTATCAGATATTTACATTTTTATTTATAATAGTAGCAAAATTACAGTTATGAAGTAGCGATAAATATAATTTTATCTCTGGGGGTCACCACAACATGAGGAACTGTATTAAACATTAGGAAGATTGTAAACCACTGACAAGGTTTCAGGACAGCCAGAGCTACTAAACCCCGTCTCAAAATATATAAGAAATAAGTGTTATTTTGGGTCCTCTGTTGTTATATGCTTGGTATGAATGTATTTAGTCTATGAATATTTTATCGACTCTCCTATAGCCAACTCAAGAAGACTTTTGCATAGAATGTTACAGTAACTACTGCTAGTGGATATGTGGAGACACAGCGGTGGTCCAGAAGAGACCCTCAGAGTAACCGATTGGGAAAAAATGTCTACAGCAGGTTTAAAGAAACCCTTTGAAATCCATAAAACATGAAACTAGCCACGTGACAGCTAATTGTGTGACAGTTTTTCTTCTTGCAAAGTAGAAAGAAATGGCACTCTTCTGGCTTCAAACAAAATTATTTTTCCTCAGAGTTGGTTTGTTAACCATTCTTGTCCATCACGTTCATTCTCTTCTCAGAACACTGATGACTTGGCTTAATTTTTATCCAGAAGCAAAGCTAAGTAAGGTGACCTGCAAACCCACCCCCTTCCAGCTACATAAGGAGACCTTTGTAAACATAAGAAGGCCTCTGTCTTCAGAAAAATCAAGGCACTGTTCACAAAGGCCTTGTAAAGAGAGAAGTCAATTGTTCTTTCTCAGGAAAGCCCAAATGCTATGTGAGCAGCTTGCTACAAACTGAAGAAATCTTAGAAAAAGTATGTTCAGATTAGGATGCATGGCACAATTAAAGAAGCAGGGATTAATAGGGTTTCACTGTATTATGGGAACTGATCATCTCTATTCAAACTTTTTTATTCTGTTTTTGGATATGCCACTTTTTTGTATCAGGTAGAGCCAGTGACACTTTTGTCTTTGTTTTTCAATCTCTGCTTTAAGAGACTACATTACCTGACTGATCTGAGCTGCAGTTTCCTCTTCTGTAAAATGAAAATAAAAGTATACTGTTTCTGAACTTTATTTTTATTTATTCATTCTTTTTGACACAGGGTCTCCCTAGGTAACTGTCCTGGAACTCACTGTGTAGACCAGGTTGACCTCTAATGCACAAAGATCTGCTTGCCTCAGCCTCCTGAGTGCTGGGATTAAAGGTGTGTGCCACTAACACGCTAGTTCCTGAGCTTTAAGATAATATATAGTTCAGTGGGTAAAGGTGCTTGCTACCAAGACTAAGGACAGGGATTCGATTTCTGGAACCCACATAGTGGAAGGAAAAAACTGACTCTAGAAAGATATCTCTTGACGTTCCCTCAGACACTGTGGCACACATCCCATACAAACACATGCCCTCTCTATCTGTGTACAGTAGTTGGATAACATGGTGGGATTTTTTGTTTGTTTGTTTGTGCTTCCCGAGGGCATTGCTCAAATGCTTTTCATGGCTCCTTCACACACTTTCTCAGTTGTGAGGCTTGTTAGCTGATGCTGCACACAGAGTATATTTCAGGCACGCATCTCCACAGGTGGGAGCTGCTTTGCACAAGGTAATGTCCTCTCCATGAATATAGCTCTCATCTAATTACTGGGTAGATGTATGACACCAGAGGCTCAGTCATCTTTCTTTTAAGAGACTAAACTCCAGAGAGACTGTGTGGTCTCAGGTACAGCTGCTTTGTTGCTGAAGTCTTTCCTATTATCCCTCACTCCTGAGAAGAGTTGGTTCTGAAGTCTCTGTGCTGGCTAGTTTTTCTATCAACCTGACACAGCTGCATCTGAGAGGAGGGAACATCTACTGAGAAAATGCTTTTATAAGATCTGGCTGCAGACAGCTCTCTCTGGCATTTTCTTAATTGATTGATGGGGAGGGCACAGCCTATTGTGGGTGGTACCATCTCTGGGATGGCAGTCCTGGGTGCTATAAGAAAGCAATCTGAGCTAGCTGTGGGGAGCAAGCCAGAAAGCAGCACCCCTCCATTGCCTCTGTATCAGCCTCTGCCTCCAGGTTCCTGTCCCGTTTGAATGCCTGTCTCACTTTCTTTGATGATGAACTTTGATGATGATGATGAACAGAAGTGTGAGTGAACTAAATCCTTTCCTCACCAGGCTGTTTTTGGTCATGGTGTTTCATCACAGCAGTAGTAACCCTAACTAGGACAGTCACTAAGCAGTGAACCACCCACACACCATTCCACAGCTTAGATTGTGCTTCCTCGGGACACTGACCGGCAACAACATGCCGTTCTTGGAGTGATGGCCTCCTTCTTTTAACTTAGCTGCTATTTGAACATGGTACAGCTGATGTTTATCCCATGACAGAGGGAAGCTGAGTGGTGAATATGGAGCCAGACATGTATTTTGGCTTTAGGAAGAGTGTTTGTAAAGATAAGATAGGCCACACTTTTCCAGTTGTAAATTTGGCTGTTATTCACACATGAGTCCTAAGAAGTTCACTTTTTTATTAAATACTGTTAAATCTATAAATTTTCATTTGATTTAGTTTTCTCTCTAAAGTAGAATGTTTTAGGGAGCTAAGGAGACGGCTCAGCAGGTAAGAGCACTGGCTACTCTTCCAGAGGATTCCTTTCCCAGCACCGCATGGCACCTCATAACTATCTGTAATTCCAGTTCCACAATCCAGCGTTGTCCTCTGGCCTTTGCTAGTACCAGACACTCATGCTGCACAGAAATATACGTAGGCAAATTACCCAAACATAGAATACAAATAAATCTTCAGAGAATGTTGTAGAACTAAATGACTGCATTAAGAATGCATTTTATGTGAAATTTATGCGGAGGTGGCATGCAACTTTAAAATTAAGGTCAAATTAAGGGTTCCATTAAAATAAAAGTAGAAGATTTATTCAAACTTGGTGATATACTTAGTGGACAACTTATGACAAAAGAATTGGCAGTCCTCTGTTCTTATGGTTTGTGTGGGCAATCTGTCGGATTGTTGAATTTGACCTAATGGTCCCACCCGTAATAAGTTGTTGGGTTGTATAGCTTGGGGAGGAGCGCCATTGCTATGCTTTCTCTCATACTGTCCATTCAGCAACTTCTAAATCCTCCTGTTCTCTAAAACACTGTTTGTTCTTTGGTCAATGCCTGTTCATCAAGGACTTTCTCTTTGTTGACACTGACACCTTAAGTTTGGTGTATACTGGTTGTATTCATTAACGTTCACACTGCTTGTGTATTTTTTTTCCTGATTAATTTTAGAACTTTGTTTTTATATTCCTTTCCTCAGAAGAATTGCCTTGTACATGCCCCCTGTGTACCTCAGACCGAGGGAGCTGTGTTACCACCACAGAAGGGATCCAACTTGCCAAAGAACTGGGAGCTACCTATGTGGAACTCCACAGTCTGGATGATTTCTACATTGGAAAGTACTTTGGAGGAGTGGTAAGTGGGAAGCCCTGTGAGGGAAGCCCTGTGAGGGAAGCCCTGTGAGGTCATTTGTCAGGCTGCCACTTTAGCTGTTTTCTAGGGTATCAATTGGAGCTTTAGATTTATAAGCATGCTTTTTTTTTTTTTTTTTTTTTTTTTAAAAAAAAAAAAAATGGGTTAGTGGCATAGACTTAATCAGACATTTTTATCATCTATTACGATTTTTGGAATCTTTCAGAATTGGTACTCTATTGGTCTTTGTATATGTCAAAATCTCATGTTATTATACAAACTTACACAAGTTTATAGTAATCTTGTGTGTATGTACATGTGTGTGTGTGCACACATATGTCTGCATGTGGGCATGGGTGCATATATTCATACTTGCATGTGAAGGCCTTCGGTGTCATCAGACGCAGCTCACTTTCTTTAAAGACAGATTCTAACTGACCTGGAACTTGCCCTGCGAGCTAGGCTGGCTAGTCAGTGTCCCTCACAGGTCTACCTGCCTTTCCCGCCCCAGAGCTGGTTTTAGAAGCATGCTTCACCCGACTTGGCATTACTGGGGCATGGGGGAGGGGTTAGTAGTATATACTGTGTAGAGGTCAGAGGTCAATCCTGAGTGTTGTTCTTGTCTACCTTGTTTTCTGAGACTAGGTCTCATTGACCTAGAGCTCACCAGTGGCAAAGCTGGCCAATGGGTCTCAGGGATCTGCATGTCTCTACCTTCCTAGTGCTGAGACTACAAGTACTTCCCATCATGCTCAGCATTTTCCCCCCACATAGATCAATTCCTTGTACTTGCAAAGAAAGTACTTTACTGATGGTACCGCCTCCCCATCCTGGTTTATAATATCTGATATACAGCTGAATGAGCCTCGTAACCTGAACAAATAGGCCCTGAGAATTCTCTTTATTAATTGAAAAAAGCCTGATTTTTTTTTTTTTTTTTTTTTTGTGCATGGTTCAGCAAGACTTCACAACCAATCTTGTTATAATTCAAAGGTACACTCAGTTCTAAATGCCTTCCCCTCAGGACTCAGGAAACTGTGTGCAAGAAGAGACAGAGTGCACAAGCCACAGAGGATGGCTGACACAAAGGGGACAGTGCTTTCCAAACACAGCAGGACTGACACACATATGGACTCAGAGACAGTGGCAGAATGCGCAGGGCCTGCACAGGTCTAAGCCAGATGCGTTTCCAGTGCTGAAGGGGGGAAGTGGCTAAGAGGCCTCATCCCTGCACAAGCCATGTCCAATGGACAACCACCGGCAAAAGAAAAAATTAGCTTTTCCCTAATGGAGTCTCACTGAGTATACAAACCACACATAAGGCCACATACCCAGTAGTAGATGGCCAACAAAGACCGAGATTTTGATACATATTGCTTTGTTTGGGCTTTTTTCCCCTCAATCTTTCTGGTCTTTTGATTGTATATTAGGGTTTCCAATTTAGTGTTTTTATGTGTTTCGTTTGTGTGTGTGTGTGTGTGTGTGTGTGTGTGTTTCTTATGCCTTTTTGTTAGTTTGTTTTATAAAGAGAGAATGAAGGTGTGGAGTTAGATGGCTAGGGAGGGTCTGAGAGGACTCGTGGGGAAGGAGACTGGTTAGAATATACTTTATTTAAAAAATTGTTTTCAATTTTTTTATACAAAATGCCACACGCACAGGACTGTTTCTGTAGAGAGCTTCTTGTTGGATGTGAAGGAGCCAGGCTTTGGTTCAGCTGCAGAGCTGGTGTGTCTTGTGTTCATATTAAGTCCCAACACACAATACCTATCCCATAGCTAGTACTAAGAATTATAAGGTCTTTGGAGAATATTTGCATCATTTAACAATTTACTGGCCTTAAACCATCAAGCTCTCTAAGAAGTAACCCTTCTCAGTAGACAGATCTGATAATCAATGAAAGTCAACACCCAAAACAACTCTACCTTAAGTGTGAGATCTTTGGACTTAACATATGCTTGTGTTGAAACATTACAGTTACTACAGATGACTATAGACTTTTCATTCTCTAGAATTCACTGACCTGGCTATAATTAACAAATATAAGTGATACTGATTTCTATTAAACATAAATAGCTACAATTCAGTCCATTTCTATTGTAGTGGGTTTGAAATATTTTAATTTGATCAAGGACTGCATTTCCATGAGATACTTAGGCAGTTTATGTGGAGTGCGTGGGTATCATCTTTCTTTACTGGTTTTATTTGATGGCTGTTTCGTGGGTTGGATTTAGTTTCATTTCTATTGGGATAAGAGTCTCCCGGATGACTATGACAGCTTCTGGAGCCTGAAATACTTATGGTCACTCCTCCTCTCTCTTTTCCATGTTTCTCTTTCTTCCTAATGTTCAACGAGACACGTGAGAAGGACTGAGATATATGGTCCAAGTTGGGAGAGAGACATAGATGTTTCCTTTATGTTAATACTTAGTAAGAATATGAAACAGAATCAAGATGATGTGTGTCTGTGTGTGTCCATGCACGTGTGTGCGTTCACACACCTGTATGTGCCATTGTGCATACATGTGGAGGTCAGCAGACAATCTTGGATTGTCCACACCTTGTTTAAGATAGACTGTCTTGCTGTCACTACTGCATACATCGCACCAGCTGGCCCAGGACCTTTTGAGGATAACCTGTTTGCACTTCCCATCTCTCGGCAGGGATGCTGAGATTACAGACTTATTTATTTTGCCACTTCTGGCAGCACAGGGGCTCTGGGTTTCTAGACTGACATCCGCACACTTGGTCAGCCAGTACTTACCTCTACTTGAGCCATCTCCTCAGGTCTTTCTCTAGACTGTTGAGTATTGATTTGTAACTGAAATCTTGAGGTAAGAGATTGTGGTATTTGCAAGAATACAAGTAGAGATGATAGTACTGAAGTGAAAGAGCATTTAACACCTTGTGTTTCAGTCAGGGATGAAGACTTATAGGGCATTCCTTTCAGTCCTGCGTAAGAGGATACCTGCCTTTGGGGTTTAGAGAGCCCCATCATCTGGTTGTACCCCTTCCCATAGGGCATAAGTTAATGGATCCAAAATGATGTGACCACCTGGAGAAAATAATAGTCACTTTGTAGAACATGTGCTTTCAACATGTGGCTATTGCTATTTAGATTTTAAAATTAATTGAAATAAAACAAAATGAAATTCAGTTCCTTGAGTGTTAGATACAGCTCACATTTCAGAGTGCTCTTTAGCTTTCCTTTGGCACACACAGTTCTGTTAGACAGAGCTATGACAAGGCTCCCAGACACATGACTCAGATTACTGGGCCACTGATCAAAGTCTGTTTCCTGGCCCTCTCATGGGCCTGCCATCCCGACGGTGGACTGTATTGCTAGGACCCTTATACTTGAGAGGTGGCCAAGGAGGAACTGTCTAAAAGGAACTGGGGACAGGAACAGCTGGAACTTGGGGTATCCCCATGTACAGAGAGAATTCCTCTGGTGTGGGAGTGACAAGAGGAGAGGTGGTCTTATGGTCCGGGATTTAGGGTAACCATTCTACACTGCATGTATCTCTGAGGAGTTTGAGAATTTAAAGCTAAGTCTGGCTGAACATGCCTGTATGATAGTAGATCTGGGAGAAAAGGAATAGAGAATTTTTTTGTGTACCTCAAAGTTTGCTTCATTGACTAATATTTTAATATCTTGCTGTGGAGATGACATCTGTTTGTGCTTCTACAAAACCTAGACCTTGTGAGGTATATCACAGGCCTGGAGCCAGGCTAGTGTGTGTTGAGGAGAGTCTTTGTAAAGAACAATGTGTTGAAGAGAAACAAATGCAGTTGCTAGCTGATGGGAGCACCTGTGGACAGGTCTGACCGTATCTACCACTGACTAGAGAGTCACAGTATTTACTACACTACGTCCCACTGATGGAACTGCTGTAGCCATGGAGTGTTGCTTTTTTGATTATTCAAGAAAATGATTTTTTTCTTAAGTGAGTGTACCTGTGTTGGAACAAAGTAAATCAATCCTCCTAAATAGATTTATTTTTAATACTGAAGATTATTTTAGCATTATATAACTATAATAAATTGTACATAAAATATAAAAATATATAAAAATTATTTATACATTTGCTAGTATTGGTGCTGACATTGAAACCATTTGCAGGTGTGGTTTGGAACACAAAATGTCATGTTGGACTTCTAATTCTGATTTGATTCATGTTTAGTTGGAGTATTTTATGATTCAAGCATTAAATCAGAAGACAAGTGAGAAAATGAAGAAAAGGAAAATGACTAGCTCCTTCCATGGGATTCGACCTCCTCAGCTTGAACAACCAGGTGTGGTGGCGTTAGAACACACTCTTACAAGTCACAGAACTTAGAGAAATTGCTTTTAAATTTGAGCATGCTCAGGGCCCACCTGGGACAAGGGCTGGGACCCTTTCAGCCTGCACTAAAGCAGACAGTAAAAACCACGCTTGTGTGAAATACTGATTCAGTATTTGAGCCCATAGATTTTGGCATGTGGTAGAGAACTGCTAAGATTCTAAAGGCCATACATAAATCCTAGTTGGATGCTGTTCAGTAAGGCATCTGAAAGGCAACTTTGGAACACATGGTGAGATTTTAATATGAACTGAAAACTAGATGAAATTGTACCATTATCATTAATTTCTTACCTATTACGACTAATAAGTCAATGCTCAGATAGATATAATGCGAAATATTTTCAGAGCCACAGTGGCCTAACACCTGCAGCTTATTTACATTTAAAGAATTTGGCTGGTGTGTGTATCTGTCTCTGTCTGTGCTTATATTTATGTCTAGAGGTACGGCTCGATGACAGTGTTAACAGGATGAAGTCAAGGGTGGATGTGTGCTCAATTGGATTGTTTGTGCTATTAAGTGTAAATATAAAAATAGAACTACACATCATTATTAGAACATTTTGGATCAGTTTGTCTTTTATATTATTTCCAAAAATAGGTACTTTTTATCGTTGAATGATGACTAGAGTTCATTGTAATAATGTATCTATATTTTATGAATAAATGTAAAAGATGAGTTTGAAAGCCCCAAATACAAATAAATGATGAGGAGATGCCATGCGGTATATATCTATTGAATAATCAGTGTGTATTCCATAAGTGTGAGGTATCCCTATTTGTCAAAAAGAAAAAAATGGGAAGTAGGTACTGGAAAACTGTTTGTTAAAAGAATATAAGTGCAAAGCAAGGAAATACAAATTAGAGCTGGGGAGTCCCTTTTAGTTTTGAAAAGTTCAGATAAGTAGAAGGCCTGTTAGGCTTGGGCCTTCTGTTGTCTCTGGGTAGGAAAAGTCCAGCTAGTGGAGACTGCTAGTTGTTCTGAGTGATCCAAAGGACAGAGCACGCTCATTCATCAGAGGAATCAAACATCCCACACCATTTGACACTGATAGAAACTTCCCCAGTGGTTCTTCATTTGGGGGTCTGGGTAATATAGTGTACAGGGTCGCCCGCAGTGTCTGGGTAGCAGATACAGCCTGTGTGGTCAGAGTTTGGAGAGCTGTGGACCAAGCACTAAATAAAACCCAGACTAGCATAAGTACTCCTAGGTGTCTCTGGGGCTGACTTGTTGTAAGGATTAGTACTGACTTTCAGACTGTCAGCATTTCAAGTCCTGTGAGGGTCCTTGTCAGAAGGGAAGGTGGTGTTGGGGTGTAGTGCAGGGAGCCTGCTCCACAAAGCTGCTTATCCGTGTCACAGACCCAGCCTCCAGACTTTGTTTAGAATAAAGGATTTCTGTTGCTGCTGGAACTAATTACACTCACTTAGATTATGGTGTGCCATCCTTTGGCACTTCCCTTCTCCCATGTCCCTCTCTACTCAAGTTTGCCAGCAAATGAGAGGCCAGGCATCTTACAGTTAGGTGCTGTGGGGAGGACATGACCTGTGGATATTCTGAGCTGATGGAATACTCTTCTCCCTTCAATAGGATCAAACTAGTTTTGGTAAATAAGGTTATGTTCTCCCTAGGAACCCATGATCACAGTCAACACCCTGACTGAGGAGTGCTGAGTGGAGGGAACTCTTTGCTGTTTGGTGAAGTAGATTCTTTTACTAGAAGGGAAAAACGACTAGGATCAAAGTTAAGTTGTTAAGAGGATTTCAGACAATAGAGTAATTAGAGGTATCACATTTCTGGAGACATAGAAATGTGAAGATGTTACTTCACTGTCATTAAACCCTGGCCCTTGACACCGCCCTATCACAGAAGGACAGTCTGTGTGAGAGTAGGCTCTTCCAAACTTAGGTGAATTTTTAAAAATCAGGTGGAAGACTCTTACCCCAATACTAAAGCACTGCACGTGAGGGAGTGCTTTGTTTTGAAATACAAATAAAGAGAAATGTTAGTTTATTATGCATATCATTAGGTTTTAGTTTTCACTACAAAACATAAAATCCTATCCTGTGTGTTCTATAAAATGTGCTTCAGTAATCCCTGATGAGCTAGTTCATACATGCAGAGAAGAAGCTGTACAACATCAGTGGTTTGTAGGAAAAAAAGGGGGGGCAAGTATTGGTACTTTGTAGAATTTCCCCTCATTTTTAATTATTGGAGCTATAGGAGTAAAAAATGAGTTATTATTTCAATTTTCCCTCTGAAACAGAAAAGATGCCTGTCTTGAAAGCTGAAGCATCACACTATCACTCCGACTTGAATAACTTGCTGCTCTGCTGCCAGTGTGTGGACGTGGTCTTCTACCACCCGGAAGTAACTGGCGTTGTGGAAGCCCACAAGATTGTCCTCTGCTCTGTAAGCCACGTTTTCATGCTGCTTTTCAATGTGAAGAGTCCTACCGACATTCAGGATTCCAGTATCATCCGAACCACCCAGGATCTCTTTGCCATAAACAGAGATGCTGTGCTTCCAGGTGCTAGCCAGGAATCCCCCAGCAACCCACCATTACCTGTCATCGTTAAGGACGCCCTCTTCTGCTCCTGTTTATCAGACATTCTGCGCTTCATTTATTCAGGTAAGCTTGGTCCCTTCTACTCTGTTAAGCGGTCTGTGTGAAGGATGCTCATGGTCCATGAGAATCTTGGTTAAAATTTTACATTTATCTTATCCCCTAACATTGGAGGTGATACTGACACATAAAATATTTGCTTTATACCTAGAAATATCCAAGTTATTGTTCTTCCTGACAAATTTATTTGCCTTAAGGAAAATAAAATGGCAAAATCACATAGTTTATGATTTGTTCTTTTAGCCATCTTTAAGTCTACAACCGAGTAATATTAGATGCATTTGTCTTCAATATTAGACCCATAATGTCTTCAGGGTTCATCAATGGTATCATTTGTGTCATTTTTTTAATGCTTTAGAAAGAATATGGCAGTTATTAGAAAATTAAAAACCACATAATGAAACAATTCATTTCTGAGTCTATACCTGAAATAACTAAAAGCAAGGTGTCAGGTACACCCATGCTCAAAGCAGTATTTACACTGTAGCCAAAATGGTGGCTGTGACCCAAGCAGTATCTTACACTGTAGCCAGAATGGTGGCTGTGACCCAAGCAGTATCTTACACTGTAGCCAGAATGGTGGCTGTGACCCACTGTCATCAATGAGTTTATGATATGTGTATGGTGCAGTATGTATGATATATG
Source organism: Rhynchomys soricoides (assembly GCA_019843965.1). Lineage (NCBI taxonomy): Eukaryota > Metazoa > Chordata > Mammalia > Rodentia > Muridae > Rhynchomys > Rhynchomys soricoides. Next base: position 1,237,830 of record JADRCH010000247.1, on the reverse strand, counting down.
TATGATATGTGTATGGTATATATACACAATGGAAAATTACTCACCTCTAAAATCTAAGATGTGATTTTTCCACTTGAGTTATGGATATATCATGTAATAAGTTAAAATTTAGTTAGGGTTTTAAAAAGAACTTGCAGTTGATTTTTGTTGGAAATGTGAGAACAATATTGTGGTGGCAAATGGTTTGTAAAATTCACAAGTACCCATAGGACACTCTGCCTTCAGCTTGGCGGCTTTACGAAGATTTCAGAGGCTATGTAGATCAGGTCCAAGTAGCTAGAGTCATCAAATATCTAGTTATTGACTTCTTAGTTCTATAGGTTTTAATGTTTAAACTTAGATCTCACAGCTCAGACTTTAAAACTAATTCTTAAAAAAACAAAAAGGTTTGCTTGTTAAGTAAAATGTTTGCAATGACGTGTCTAGAGAACACGTTTGACTTTTCAGTGATTTTACTGTTGAAATCCTATGAATTATTCAGCAGGTTTCCCATAATATCATTTAATCATGGAAGGCACAGGAGTACTCTAAAGTATTTGTGCTTTATTTAGTATGGTAGATGCAAAGCAGGTCCACATAGACAGAGACTGGACCTGCCTGGCATTCTCCTGGGGAAGGATGCTTTTGGCATTTTAACGTCAATACAGCGGTGAGGAAATGCAGGCCAGTGGACAAAGGGAAAAGATAAGAAAAGGTTCTCCCTGTACCCTCACCCATGCTCCCGACAGTTACCTGGGACAACTTTCTGAATTCTCTCAGCTACAATTAGAAAGAGGTTTATTCGCAATTACAGATGCAATTACAAACATGCAGTCCTTATAACTGCTGTTTTCTAGGGACCGCAGGTATTTTCCAGGACTACAGAGGGGAAGATGAGCTATCATGGCCTGTAGGAACAGTGTTTGCCATTCCAGAAGCTGCGATAGTGTCCTCAGTGTGATCAGGCTGCTCTTTTGACAGACTGTGCATGCATAGTGGGGAGGGGGAGCTTGAGGTAGAGTGGGTAAGACAACTCAGTAAGAAAGTGGCATCAGTCTGGCATGCAGATTCAGGTAGGCTAACACTGTGACCTTTCTGCATCAGAATGGTGTTTTTAAATGTTAGAGTGTGAGGTCACCTGGGGATCTTGTAAGTATGCAGATTCTGATGGTGTGATAGGGGTGGGTGCAATGTGAGCTGCATTTCTTACAGACTCTAAGTGATGGTTGATACCCTGGGGACACCAGGTCTGAGACACAGCCAGTGAATTAGGGCTTGGATTTTGGCTGAGAAGCTGGGCTTGGAATTGTCAATTTAGGGCACAAAGGTAAACTACAAGACTGTCTGATTCAGAGCTAGTTGGAACTCAGTTCTTGTCTCAGTCCTGTCATGTGTCTGTCCAAAGAGAAGAGTGGATCTTAGCAGATGAGTAGAAACTTGGGAAGCAAGGAAATAGGGTGCCTGGAGTTACAAAGTGCCTGTAGAACAGAGGCCGTGGAGTATGTGGGGAAGTGAGCTCCTCAGCCAGCTCAGAGCTTTTGTACATCTTCTGTACTTCTGGTCTCTGATGTCCCAGCCCCGTAAGAGATGGCATAGGACTGACCTTGATCTGGGGCATAAGGAACCTGACACAGGTGGAGATGGAGGAATAACTGGCTCTGAGGCTCTTATTAACCATTCTTTAATTATGCACAAATGATACATCTAGATTGAGCAGAGGTAAGCATAAGTTCCGCTTTTAAAGATACTTACGCCGCCATCATTACATGATTTTAAGAAAATGTATGTTTATTACAAGAAATAAAAAGAAAAACCACACAGATCCCATTATCAAAACAAAATATCTGATTATCACTGGTTTTTGTTTCCTCTGATAGATTCTCATTTGTTAATAGATTAGTACTTTAATTTTTTTTAACCAAATGAAACAAAAATCTTAAGTCTACAATTTTTATACAATCTTCAGTAGGGACTTAAAATGTTTTCTTGGGACATTTTCCAACCTCTGAACAGAACACAGATTTCAAGGCACTGTTGCGCAGTGCTTTCTTCACAGTCCATAGGTCACCGGGTTTGTCAGGGAACCAGGGAGGACAGGAGCCTGTGGCATGTCGTGTCACCACGGCTGCTCAGGCGGAGACAGAACTCTTTGGTACAACTTGCTCAGGAATATTTGTCCTGAGAAAACAGGAGCTAAAATCCTACAATAAACAGATCTTCTGTCCAAAAAGAATAAAAAAACCAACTAGACCACAAAAGGTACCTTTTAAATAAAAAGTTCTTTTTACATCTAGTAACTGATTATGTGGTATTTAGAAGCCGCCTATTTCATAGTCTGGTTAGCATTTTATACTCACCTATAAGGCTTTAGTTTGTTTTCCTCTTAAATGTTTTGATTATCTAGATACAGTCCATGTGTGTCTGGTTTATGTATGTTAACTTTCTACTGAGTAAGAGGAACACTACATGATGTGCTAATGTTTAGTAACTAATGCCTGAGGCAAGAGCTAACGGTGCAGGGAGAGCACATTCCTGGGTTTAGGAAGTTATTCTGAAACAGCAAACACTTGTTACATTCTTATCATATTTGGTAGTGTAAGGCTTGTGAATTCATGAGTCACATGATCTTCGGATGGTTAGAATCTGAAATATTTGTGAGAGACTCAAGAATGTAGCTTTGAGGTGGACCTGTCACAGATGACCCAGAATTCCACATCACTTGTTGAAATGCAGAGTAGGTGAGCATGTGGACCGAGCTGTGGGTTTGATTTGCGTGGTATTTGCTCTCATTTTTGGAAATATTCTGCAGCATGATCTTTTCTGTACAGCAGAAAACAGCACAGGATACCTGAATGCATTGTGCTCTTCAACAGACTAAGTGACCTGCTAAAGCACTTGAGACGTTATCCTTAGAAAACCTCAGTGAACAGTACAAAGGGAGCAGCTTACAGATCCTACCAGTGTGACACTGGGCCTATTGATGCCGATGCTGTCTACTGGAAAGTGTTCAGAGGGTGGATCTCATGTTAAACATTTTCACTACAGAAAGAAGCCCTCACCTCAGGATTATTGGTTTATTAGCAGTTATGCCATCAATGATGACGTGGTTAGCATTTCTACTTATGAAAATAATCCATTCGTTAGTGCTGTTAGGAATTTTTTCTGCTTTCATTCTCGGTTATTGGCTCTTGGTGAGTTGTTTTTAAACACCCCTTGAGTTTGCCTGGTTATTTAGATTATTTGATGTTGGCTTGTTTTTCAGACAGTCCTTTGAATGGAGGTATTATGTAGGTGTTCTTTGGTGAATATAACTTTACTTATATTAGCTGGATGTAAGTTTTACTTAACAATAGTAAAGGTCAATACAGAGATTGTATCTGTATCAGTAAGGATGAGCGTAGACAAATTAAAAGTACTTCTCCTGTGGACTGTGTTTCACCAACTGGGTATTGATAATGGCTGGGATTTTTAGAGTGAGAACATGGTATGTCAACATCAGTGCACAGCAGCACTTAAACTGCATTAGGGGCCCTCGGAGGCTTTAAAACACATTAGTGTCTGGAACCCTAGCTCCAGAAAGTCTTAATTAGGATGAGGTTTCCTCTGATGTGTTTTACAAACTATCTCTCTTCAGGTCAGTAAAATGTACAGCTAGGATGAACAAGCAATCTGTGCTCCATTGGTTTCTAAGGCGTTCGGTATATCTATCTGGCTTTTTTTTCTTAATGTATGAGGTTTATTGCACAGTGGTTAGGGAAATGGCAGAAAAGCTAGCTACAAATTCAATGGAAAGTCCCTTCTCACTGTAGTCATTTCAAGATACTACAGATGGACATGGGGCTAGCATATGACTGTCTTGAAGTGTTGGTATCAAAATTGATATGCAGGAGTCTCTCATGCAGAGCCAATTCATCAGCAGAGTAAAAAAAAAAAAAAATGTTCTGTGATGTTCAGAGGAGGCAGTGTCTCCAGCTTTGTTTTGTGTGGTCTTGCTGTCCAGTTGTTGGCTCTTGGGTATCCTCAAACACCTCTGAAGTCTATAATCCTCAGAGGATACCGCCTGGCACTGGCAGAGGGCACTCAGTGAGCCTGATGTCAGCAGCCAGGAGACCAAGAGGCTTCGAGAGGGAAGATGTGTCCAGAAGCACCAGGGTTTAGCAAGGACAGAAATGGACAAACAAAACACAGAGGAAAGCTTTTGGTGTACTCTCTCAGTAGTAACAGTGGGCAGGGCACAGGTGTCACTCTTGAATTCAAGGGTTCTGACATTTCTATAGAGACCTTTGTCTAGGTGCATGGGAGGTTTTCTGGAAAGATGACCCAAAGAATGTGTCAGATTGTGAAAAGACTACGTGTGCCCAGTTAAAAACCACTGATATAAATAAGAGAAGGAGCGAGCAGACAGTTCTTAGAGACTCCTCGTCCTTCTGGAATGTGAAAAGAAGGTGATCTAGCAGGGAAGCCAGAATAGAGTGGACCAAGATGGCAACTAAGTTCAGGGAAAGACCAGGCAGCTGATGTTGCTGCAGTGTCTGGGTCTCAGGTGGAGTGTTTCAGAGAACCGTCTCGTTGCCTTTCTCAGGTTAGCTTTGTAGAGTTTCAGGGCAGGTGTCCCATTCTGAGCCTGACCATACACAAGGCCTTCTGAATTGATGTTTCTGCTGTTTGCTCTCCAGACCAACGGTGAGTAAGCTTTGCTCTCCACTGGTAGTGATACTATCCAACATCACCTGTGAAAGGCCATACCCATCTTTGTCCTGGGAGGAAATAGGCAACTTGCCAGATCGCTTTTCACAGAAACTCATCCTGGCTGGGGCTGCTAAGTCACTAGCTGAATACCTGCTTCAGAAATGGCAGCTGTCAGGGAGGAAGACAGTGCTTTTCAACCTTCCTAATGCTGTGACCCTTTAAAACAGTTCTTCATGTTGTGGTGACCCCCAACCATGAAGTTACTTTTGTTGCTACCTCATAGCTATAATTTGCTATGGTTAGGAATTGTAATGTAAATAACTGTGCTTTCTGCTGGTCTTAGGTGACCCTGTTGAGAAAGGATAGTCCCCCACAAGTTGAGAAGCACTGGTTTTGGAGAAGGCAAGCAAACTTGTTAAACACACATTTCAAGAGACATGTTTGATACAGGAAAAAAATACTGAAGAAGGAATCGTTGATAATCTCAAAAGAGACCCGACTTTTCATTCCTTTTACTCACACAGGGAATCTGATGTATCTAATTCCTTACAGGTGCTTTTCAGTGGGAAGAGCTGGAAGAAGATGTCAGGAGGAAGCTGAAAGATTCAGGGGCTGTTTCTGATATAATCGAGAAAGTTAAATGTATTTTGAAAACACCAGGAAAGGTAAATTAATTTGACTCTGAATTATAGCTGTTATACTCTGATGATTATAACACTGAGTCACTAGCAAAGTTAAATCATTCATAAACATAGATGTTTGCCCTATGTATGTGTCTCTGTTTAAATCTTTAAAGCTTTTAAAGCAAACATATTCTTACTAAGACTTTATGTGGGGATTAAATGTGTGAGTCATGTCTTTGAAATGTTCATTTGTGAATTCTATCTTCAGAGCACCCCACTGGAGCCCTGGGAACACAGAGACCAGCCTGCCTCTGCCTCCTGAGTGCTGGAATTAAAGGCGTGACCCACCCCTGCCTGGCTCCTGCACCTGCAGCTGAACCTACCTCTAGGAGGGATGCTTTTTCACACCACAGCTTTAAAATCCAGAGAGCTTTGGGGAGTAGCCTTGTTTCTGTGTGAACTTTCCAAAGAGTTCCAAGCAATACAGCTAACCAAATAGACAGTTCAGTCTCTTAAGTATATATTCAAAATTAGAAACTGGGTTCAAGGTTATAAAAATACTGATGTTGTATGGCCATAAGACTGCAGTGATTTAGATTGTACAGCATCAGTAAAGGTTTTAAACATACATGTGTTAAGACAACTGTATTGCACAATTTAGCCAGTTTAGTATTCAGATCATGTGATAAGCAAATTGGCTGTAGTAGATTAAAAAGTAAGCTGTGTACAATGCTTAGGAAAATAAAGGTTTTCTTTAAATATGAGAAAAACATTCCTTTAGTTATTTTTTACAGATGATTTAATTCTACAGCCTACATTACTAACATTTTAAAGTTAATAGTTTAACGATGTAATAGTTGTTCATTCCCTGATTTTAAAAGTTGTTCTTACCTTCACTTAGTATGTGCGTATATACACATGCACACAATCATGTGTGCCAAAGAGCACATACATGTAGAGTTGAGAGGAGTTGGTTCTTCCTTCCACCATGTGGGCTCTAGAGATTAAACTCAGACAGCAAGTGTCTGCTCACTGAGACGTCCCTCTGCATGCCCCTTTTCCCTTTGAGACAAGGGCTTCTTATATAGTCCAGGCTGACTTCAAATCTCTTTGTAGCCCAGGCAAGCTTCAAACTTGTGACTTTCCTAATTTACCTTCTCTGGTACTAGTCTTGCATATATGTAACCATACATGGCTTGTGCTAGCTTTTCATGAAGATTCCTTACTTTATTTGAGAAAAAAATTAACAGAGAAACAAAGAATTAAGGGGTAAGATCTTGTTTCTCAGTAACATGGTGCAGCAAGTGTCCACAGGCTAGCCCGCCTTTCAGGAGTCAGAAGGTTAATAAGGTTCTCTTTCAACCTAGGTAACCCTCACAATGCACAACCACCTGCACTGCGTTTATTAAACAGTCTGACGAGTTAATATATGAACAGGGAGGAAATAATCCCACCCCACCCATGCTTCATACATGGTGTAAGATTCACTGTGTGCAGATCCGTAACCTTTATCTACATAGGATATGCAGGGGCTTGCCGATGTTCTGAACGGGTGTCTTTTTCTTTCTCTGATTTGGCAAGTGTTCCTTTGAGATACTGAGGGTAACATCACCTCTGAGTGGGGAAGGAACTGTGATTCTGTGACCCTCTCATCCACCCTTCCATCCTTTCTGTTTACCAAGTGTGTCATGGGAATGTAACACAGCACTGAGATGGCACTTGAGAGCATAGATTTAAATTCTGAGTGTGTCATGAATTATTACTGCAGCTTTGAGCAGTTCAGGTTTTTCTTTTAAAGTGGCATAAGCAAGGCACTGCAGGCGCTGCCAGCTCTCTGATTCCCCGTGGGTCTGTCACTATGGTCTGGTGTTCTATGTGCGTTAATCATTTGCATTCTCAATGCCAGTTCCCCCAGTGGGTGATGTGGCGCAGCGTTGAGACCTGACAATGGATGACCAGGACCTGTGTCACTTCTTTCCCCCCTACCATGCTTGTAGGGTCCATGCTGGAGTGGGCTTTCTTTTTCCTTGTCAAGAGGACAGTATCCTTTTCTTCCTTCACAAAAGATTGAAAACTTCCCTTCAAAGTAGATTAGCACAGGTAGACAATTTGGCATCATTTGCTCTCATTGCCAGAGTCTGATATGTGACTTCTTAAAGGCAGAGGTTCCGGCTTTCCCCAGCTGACTGAGCATGGGAGTTGCCATGAGGATGAGATTTGGAAATCCAGCCAAGGATCTGATGAAGTCATCAATAATTAGTAAAATAATTTCAATAAGAGCCATAACTAAGTGGTTCCAAATGAGGAACTGTGGTCATACAATTTACGCTTGCAGCCCTAATTTGGACAACTCTACTTGAAAATGTTAGTACTTGGCTTATTTCACTGTAAAGAAAACCAGAGAAGATACAGAAGGAAAGGATGGGGGCAAGCGAAGGGAGCTGGCCTGGGGCTTCTCAGACAGGGACTGAGGGTCTGCATAGACCTCAGTGACAAACAAGGTGCCAAAGCTGAGGTGGACCAAGGCACTGTGGGAGGAGGCCAGCAGCTGGGCAGGGACAAAACTGTCCAAGACCCCAGAACTTTCTGTAGGCTTGAGTTTTCTCTCTCTCTCTCTCTCTCTCTCTCTCTCTCTCTCTCTCTCTCTCAGATCCCAGAACTTTCTGTAGGCTTGAGTTCTCTCTCTCTCTCTCTCTCTCTCTCTCTCTCTCTCTCTCTCACACACACACACACACACACTCTCTCTCTCTCACACACACACACACTTAGTGTTAGAAAATTGAATTCAATTTGAAATGCACCACTCTGAGAATTTTTTTTAATGTTCATTCTTTAGGAGAAAGCTCTGCTAGGCTGGACAAGAACACATGCAATAAGGAAACACATATTTACCCCCTGCTGCATGACTGGATCTCAGGGATCCAGGATCCTAAGGTACCCTGGCCACCACTTAGTGAGAGGCCTGGTGCTACTCACCAAACAGGCAGCAGATAAAGTGCTCCAGGGAATGTCCCCCTCAGAGATGTGATTAGAGGTGCCATCATGAAGCAATTGCGATTTCCTGTCTGCAGTTTTCCATGTTTGTTATCAAAGCAAACTGAACAGCTTCCCCTTTGTGCTGTGCTTTCTCCTGATAGATTAATTGCCTGAGGAATTGCAAGACCTACCAAGCCAGGAAGCCTCTGTGGTTTTATAATACGTCTCTCAAGTTTTTTCTTAATAAACCGATGCTTGCCGATGTTGTCTTTGAAATACAAGGTATGGCTCAGCTGTGACAGAGGTCACTCCGAATTTTTATTTCTTACTTGCTCCCCTCAAGTTCTAGTTCAGTTTTAAATACATAAAGTAATACCAGATGAATCGGGAAAAAAATCGCTTTATAAACTAAGAATAAGAACTTTAATTTCCCCTGCATCCGCGTCTGACTTCCTCATCTGGGATGGGGATGGGGGATGATCTTTAATGTGTCATCTCTGTTTTCATTTCTGTGTTTTTTAAGACCCTGTTTTTAATTCATCTGAAGCCAGCTCTCTTAAAAGCTCATTATCTCTTGCTTGACTTATTTGATTTTTTAAAAAATGTCTGACCTCCATCAGGCATCCACAGTTATTGCTGAATGTGTCCCTGGCAACACTGTGAGAATTGCCATCACCAGAGCAACTGAAAACTGCCTCTTATCTCTGTGGGAAATAATGCTGCCTAATATTAATAAAGATGAGCTGTCTTGGAAGCCCATTACTGATTACTTGCATGGATAATTCTGCCACATTACTAGATTAAATGCATAATATTAAAGATGATTTGTCAGGTACCTTCAGCTGCATGAGAGTAAAAGGAGTTGTTTGCACATAAGTTAAGGAGAATGTTAGATGGGCCACTGTAAAGAGGGGAGTTGTAGTTTTCGGGGGGGAATGTGTGGCGGCTGGCATAGCATTTACTCTTCAATACCTTTCCCCAGCAACATCTCCCTGCTTTTAACTTTGCTCCTATGTCAAGAAAACTAGTGAAGTGAACTGTTTTAAAAAGCTCTGTTGTCAGTACTCTATGCAGTGTGAGCCTGGGACTCTGAAAGTGGGACAGTAAGAGAGACCTTGAGATATATTTAAAATGTGGCGGGGGAGGGAGACATGAAGAAGCCATGGACTATCTATAGCTATCTTTTTGGTTCAAAAGACCGGCAGCTGACTAACCAGCCACTGGCAGCAGTACACTTAGATTTATTAACTGCTGAAATGAAAAGTCCAAAGCATCTGTCTGAAGCCAGCTTCATAATACTCATTTGTAGGTGTCCTTAGAGGCCCAGCCAATGGCAGTCCCAGAACGATCTCCTAAGGGACTCCTGTTGATGAAGGCATTTGTGGAGGTCCCTGGGTGTACTGTAGACCAGAAATACACCAGTATGGATAGCTAAGCGGCTTCACATTCCAACAGAAAACACTACATCCATTGTTAAGAAACTTAACCTATAAATTGGAAAGATTTCCATCTTTACCAAATTAATCATCTCAAGTCTGTTTTGAAAGAATTTCTGTGTTCTGAAGGTAACTGATGACGCTGGAGCTGGCACAGTGCTCTTTGCCAAATGACTTCTCGTGGGTCACTGAGGTCTGTCCTTTAACCACATCCATGATGTTGGCTGTTTAGTTGCATGCTGAACCGACTCTGAAAGACCCCCAAGAGTTCTGGGGCCACACAACAACTCGGAGTAGGCTTTTCATGAGAGATAAATGTGGTGGGAACGTAATCTGAAGTGTATGTGGTGAGCATACATGTGTTGCTCCTGCATCTAGGCTGAGAGGCATGTTCTGAGGAATGTCTTCCACGACCTGTGTGTTGAACAATTTGGCATGTGTGGGTCTCCTGGATGGTGCTTGCCTAATAGTTGTATGGTCAGGACTAGCCAGTTTCTTACCTCTTGCACAGTATTTGATACATATAACATACAGTACAGTCAGCCCTGAATTTTTGTTTTTTAACTTTAAACATGGTATCTGGCTGTATTGGAACTCACTGTATAGACCAACCTGGCCTAGAACTCAAAAAGCTCTGCCTGCCTCTGCCTCCCAAGTGCTGAGATTAAAGACATGTACCACTACCCCTGCTGTAGAGTTCATTTCTAAAGATATGATCAAGTTCTAGTTTTCTTGGCTGCCCCCTGCCCTTTTTCCTTGAATAAGGGCTTCAGACCCTATGGGACTGGAGTTACAGCCATTTATGGGTGCTGGAAATCAAACCTCTGGAATAGAAGCCCATGCTCTTAGCCACTTAGCCATCTCTCCAGCCTCTTATTGGTGCCTTGCACTATTACAGAACTGTAACATAGCTCCCACATTTGCATAGCATGCATTATCATCTGTTTACAATTAGCATAGAAGGCATTGACACCAAGCATTATGTCAGCATAACCTACTGAGAAGGTTTTTTAAGGAAATATGCAGCACATGGAAAGTAGAGAACCGCTCCCTTTTAATTTCTTGCTTTTCATCTGCTCTGTCACTTCTGGCCCTTTCTGCCTGCCTCTGCCCACTCACCTACATGTGCAGAAATCAGTTTGCCTATCTGATCATGTGCACATAACTTCAGGCATTGGTCCTACGGAGAGCCACTCACCTTTGTAAAAGTCACATTATTTATTTGGGGTATGGGGTGTGTGCCCAGCAGTCAGGTGGAGGTCAGAAGACAACTTGTGGAAATTGGCTTTCTGCTTCTACTAGATGTTCTCCAAGGATCAAACTCAGGTTGTGTGGCTGATGACAAACCCTCTACCCACTGGGCCATCTCATAAGCCTCACCTTGATGTTTGTTTGTTTTGTTCTGTTTTTTGTTTGGTCTGAAATTCATTTGTTTGTTATGGTGTAATTGACCACTCCTTGAGTTTTTAATATAATTACATTTCTTTTTCCCTCCCTCCAAACCTTCAAGTATACCCCTCTGTGTTCTCCAAATTTATGGCCTCTTTTTTTTACTAATTATTATTGAATGCATATATGTACATACATATATATCCCTAACTATAACCTGCTCAGTCTATATAATATTCAGGGCTAATTACTGGCCCTGCATAACCAATTGGTATTCTCTTCCCTAGGAAAGACCACTCTCCTGCTCTCAGCTTTCCTCAGTAGCCTATAGTTCTTTGTGTAGGGTTGAGACCTTGTGGGCTTTTTTCCCCATCCAATTTGGCATGTCCATCAGTGTCATCCTTGTTCAGCTCAAGTTTGGGCAGCCGTGTTAGGTGAGACTTTATTTATATCTTCTGGCCTTACTAGGAGACACAATCTCACAGCAAACTCTCTGATCCTTGGCTCTTCCAATCTTTCTGCTTCTTCTTCTACAATGTTCCTTGAGCCTTAGATGCAGGAATGTTTTGTAGATTTATCAACTGGGACCGGGCTCCAGAACTCTGCATTTTGATTGGTTGTGGTTTTCTGTAGTGGTCTCCATCTGATGGAGAAGTTTCCTTGAGGAAGGGTAAGAACAACAAATATTTATAGATTGTTGTTAGGCATTATGCTGCTCCAATTATGCTTGTTGGAGGTTTTCCTCCGATAACCATGACTTCACTAGCCCTGAGTAGTTAACTAGATTTCCAGTATCTGGCACAGTTTCCTTCTTGTTGATCTTACATCTAATACAGAGCTGTTGGCTATCCCCAAAGTGTAGGAGGTGCTCCTCCTACACCCTTAGGATTAGTGTGCCATGCTGCTCAATGGTATGCTTCATAGGTATCACAGCTGGCTGCTTCCCTTCTTTGGAAGCTTGCTTGATGCAATATGATGTGTGTTTTGGTAGTCTCTTGAATAACCCTGGCCAACAACTCAAAAGAGAACTTCTCATGTCTGATATTGGACTTCTTTTTAGGTTGTCTTTGGCTGTTGGAGGTAATACCATCAGATCAGATGAAAGATGTTCATTAAGGCTATATATGTATACTTATACACAGAACGACATGTATTTGGTCTTTTTAGTCAAATGATTAATTCTATGATTTCTTGTGGCTTCTTCAGATATCCTTACTGTTCTCTACCCACCTCCCTCCTGCTTCTGGATTTACCTCCCTCCACCTTCCTAAAGAGCCCCATCTTCCCATTTCCTTGATTATATCACTTGTACCCAGCAATCCCCCATCCTGACAATGGTCTTGTTTTCCTTTTCTGCTTGCCGTATTTAGTACAGGCTATGTATTCACATCTGAAGATTTGGAGCTAGGAGCCTCCAATGAGAAAGACCATATGTTTTTCTTTCTGAGTCTGGGTTACATCATTCAGTATAATCTTTTCTAGTTCCATTCATTGACCTGCAGAGTTCATGGCTTCAGTTTTCTCTACAGCTGAATAGGAGTCCACAGTGTACATGTAGCACATTTTCATTATCCCTCTGTCAGTTGTAGGACATTTAGATTGTCTCCATTTTCTAGCACCTTGCTTTTGAGACAAGGACTGTTCACTTGGACCTGCGACTTGCTTATTAGGATGGGCTCACTGGCAAATTATCCCTAGTTCCTGCTGCTGCCACCTCCCAGCCCTGTGGGATAGCAGCCTGTGCTACCATTCTCTTGTTTTATGTAGGTTGTAGGCATTATGCTCAATTCTTACACTGTCATAGGAAGCGCTTTATAGTCTGAAGCCCCTCCTCTGCTCTATCTAGTGGTCTGTGGGTTGGTTTGTTTGTTTGTTTTGGTGTTACTTTGTTTTAATGGGAATGGAAATGGCTGTGTGCAGTGTGACTATGTATTCGACTTGTGATTAATCACTAATTTAAATGTTTCATACCGAAAGCAGGAAGGGAAAACATTCTTATATTTAAACTGATTTATACTAAAACTAAGACACTCTTAGATATAGTTGGATAATGATTCCCCTTAACCTGAATTACGAAACCTTTTGTAAGTTGGAGTAGTATCTTAGCCAAACACCAACATTTTTCGCTGTATATTTTACTGAAAATATTTACAACTCAAAGAATATTCTGAAAAAGTCATGTTTGTGAGCTGATTGATATCCAGATGCTACTTCAGTATCTTTAACACAGATTTAGGAAGTAATATGAGAAAGAATAATATAAGAATGAAATTAGTGTTTATTTAAGCATATTTCTCTATGTAGTATTAGCAGTCCATCTTTGGCTTCTTCACTCCAGTTATGACTGTGGACGTCACACAACCTCTTAAAGTTTTCTGATTCTAAGTGAGGAACAGTGAAACAGCTGGGTCCAAGACGTTGCTACCTTTGGCTGAGGAGATAATGACCTAGCTGGGATTTGTGCTGAGATGGGTGTTTATATAAACTCAGCTGTGTTTCTTTTTGTTTCTGGCCCTTCACTGTTGACCAGAACTACCAGGAGAGAAGATGCAGGTATAGTTTGATGAGTGACCTTAAAGTTTTAACAGACATTGTTTATTCAAAATGTGAAACACCGTAGTCTTCTCTCCTATACATGGGGACTCAGATTTCCACTTGAGGAGTGGCTACAGAGGTTGCAGTAATGCACATAGGGACTAGCGGAGACTGAAATGTGAACTCTATTCCTCTCCCCTTGCAGTGACAGTTGAAACTGAACCCAGGCCAATAGCTACTATGGGTGTGCTGGAATGAACACGGGGTATAAAACTATGCTGTGAAGTACTATCAGTGTAGTAGGAAGTCATGTATAGAGATACACTGTTCAAAAATTCATCTTGGAAAATATGCAGGGGCCACATAGATAGGGCTCCTCTGCATTTGACTCCATGTTACATGAAACATTGTTTATCAAAACCTCATTGCTTTCCTACTTACTTAACACAGCCCATGTTTTAAATTTCTCTCGAGTTGAACAAGTGTCTATTTTTTCCCAAGCAGCATTCCTGAATTTTACTGTTGAAATCTGATATAATAAAAAGCTGCAGCAGATGCATTTTATTTCAATACACAATCAAAAATATCTTTGACCTATGTACAGTGAGGAGTGACTGGCTTTGTAAATCGTTCAGACTTGTCCTTTTTCTTAGAAAAGTTCACTGAAATTATAACAGGGAATAGATATGACAGGAAAAGATAGTTAGCCTTGGCATGTTCAAAGACCAGATTCATCTTTTAACAAAAATTATATCTTTTATACCCTTACATAATCACTTGCAATCAGTTGCCAGCTATTATATAAACATTGTATTAAAGTCTGCCAGTGTCTGCATAAATATACTGCTTAAAACAGGTAACTATGGGCTGGAGAGATGACTCAGTGTCAACAGCTGTTCTTCAAGAGGACGTTAATTTGGTCCCCAGAACCTACGATGACAGGAGATCTGCTGGCCTCCACACGTGCACACACACACCACACACTGAAAAAACAGCAGCAGGAAACAGGTGACCTTAGTTAGGTATTGTATACATTTCCACAACATAAGTTTTCAAACACCAAAATAGTTATTTAAAGGGCTGTAAAATAGGATTTCATATTCCCTTCACAGAAAGTATAATGGTTTTCAAAACTAAATTCTAATCTTTAAACGGATATAAGATCAGCTGTGCATACCTGTGTATGCCACATCTACACACGCTTGTAATCTCAGTGCTTGAGAGCAAAGACAGCTGGATTCTGGTGGCTGGTTGCTCAGGCAGTCTAGCCAAAACAGAGTTCCAGGTTCAGTGTTTAAAAAAAAAAAAAAGTAGGGTCGGGCAGTGGTGGCGCACGCCTTTAATCCCAGCACTTGGGAGGCAGAGACCGGCGGATTTCTGAGTTCAAGGTCAGCCTGGTCTACAGAGTGAGTTCCAGGACAGCCAGGGCTACACAGAGAAACCCTGTCTTGAAAACCAAAAAAAAAAAAAAAGTAGAAAAGAAATTGAATCCTGATGTCAACCCCTGGTGCACACATGTGTGCAAACACTGACACACTGACACACGCACACACACTGTACTCAAAGGTTCTGAAACTAGTGTTACATTTTCAACATCATCTTGTAGCTCTGTTTAAATTTCAAGCCCTGCTTATGAAATCCATCCCTGTCTATTATCCCCTTGATATTTTTGTAGTCAGTCTTAATTCATCTGCTTAATTCAAATGATAGACCATCCAATTTGTTTAAGCTATGCTCCTATTTTTCAAATGATGCTCTATTTATCTTGAAATAGTTTAAAACCTAAAATTGTAAGTCAAATTGCATTGCCAATTTGAATTCCTTGTTAATTGGTTCTCTACAGATATATCCAGCATGCTTTAATTATGGAAGCTGGCCCTTCTGGTAAAATACTGCCACACTGTGGCTGGGAGGGTTGTGGTGACGAAGGGAAGACACAGTGGACAGATGGTGTTTGCTGGTGGGAACAGGATGCTTTCAAGCTGTCTCCTTGCTCCTGGAAGTGTGGCTATGCAAATCACAGTGACAACCTGTGGGTTCAGCTGGCAGGATCAGTGGTTGATTAATGAGCCTGAGGAAATATTGGCTTTGGGAAATATCTCTGAGTTTAGATGGACCTCTTTTCTTCCTAGGATAAGAAGTATTTTGTTTGGATTTAGAGAAGTTGAAGAACCAATAAATTGTGAATATTTTAAAAGAGAATATATATGTATGATAAGTGTTATGAAATCAGACAATATATGAGTAAATTACTGGGCAGAATATTGTGGTTTGGCTCATTGCATTTCTTTTTGGAAGGGGCAGCTTTGTGGCTCGCACTGGTTCTGGGATCCTCCATAACTTGAATCCCCACTCTGCCTTCCTCATTCTGGTATCTTCCATTGTAGTGCCAGGGAAGTATTAGTGAACCCCCCAAAACAGACAAGAGCTGATCCAATGCAAATCACACAGGGTCTTTATTTGAGCTAGCTCCGTCCCCTCAGCCCACCGCTGACACATAGGAGGGTTTTGGTGGAGAGGAGCCCTGAATATCTATCAGGGTAAGGCTTTATAGAAAGCAACAAGGGAGCCCTCCCTCAGGTAAGTGTTTCTAGCCTGGCAAGCGTCTAATTGGAGCGCTACTATGGCCTTTAGCATAATTGGCTGGTGCTGGGAGTCCAACCGTAATTTCTGCTTCCCTCTGCATTGGTGGTCATGAGGCAGGGGTAGGCTTATTGGCAATTAACTTGGAAATGCTGGATTTGTTGTGGTTAGCCTAGAAATTGGAGCTAGGCTCAAGTTTGTTTGTTTTTTTGTTGTTGTTGTTTGGGGGGGGCGTGTAACTTGGAAACTAATGCTAGGTACCACCCTGTTAGTTTACCTGAGTTCAAGTTCTCTAAAATGGAGTCTGAACTTAAAAGATTTGGTTTCTCACCATTTCCATCACCATGCTGGTGGGTGTTCAGTGATGATCTGTGGGACTGAAGGCTGTTATGTGGATTTGTGGTCTCCTTACATGGGAGATATTGTAAGAACAGGAACCTCACGAGTTCCATGCCATTCCATCTGGTGCTGTCTTTGTAAAGTGAAACAATATCTGGAAAACTCAGCAATATCCCTAGAGAAAGAGTCAGTGTGGAGCTCAAGGGCTCCTCATTTCACAGAAAAAAAGCACTGCCTGTGTACAGCAGTGGAGGATGACCCCGAGGTCAAGACTGAGCTCCTGGGCTTGGCTCTGGAGAGCCTCTTGGCCATTCCTCCTGAGAGGAATGCTTTGCTTTTGCTGTTTTCCTTTTCTGGTGTGGGGGAGCCTGACCAAGACAATTCTGTAAAGTTGGTCACAAGGTAATGATTGAGCTGTTTTCCTGGGCAGAACATGGGCAGAGGTGACAATATTTCAAACTAATCAGTACGGATAGATGCTGTTCTAAAAACATAAGGCAAAATTCGTCATTTCAGTTCTTTGGGCTTAAGGATATCTAACAACTGTTTGTCTGGTTTGCTGCTTGTTAGGTTCTAAGAGGAGTTTTAAACTCTTTCTGTTTCTCAGCTGTTGTAAGAATCCTCTGGAGCAATACCAGTTATCTCCCCAGTGTTGCTTCTGCACAGCAGCCCAGCCCGTCATGGACAGTGGCACCCCAGTTAAAACACGCAGGGAACTCTACAGCATTGCAGTTCTTGATTTGTTTACTTCTCTCACCTTTCAGGAGCAACTGTGCCAGCCCACAGAGCCATCTTGGTGGCTCGATGTGAAGTCATGGCCGCCATGTTTAATGGCAATTATATGGAAGCCAAGAGCGTACTGATTCCAGTTTATGGCGTTTCCAAAGAGACGTTCTTGTCTTTCTTAGAATACTTATACACAGATTCTTGTTGCCCAGGTACGCATTATGCATGATACAAGACAATATCTCATCATACTTTTTCTGTCTCGTTTTGATAGATTGCTCTCTATCAAATCTGTTTTGTTTAAGGTCTATCAGAGTTGATACCGTGGCATTTGCTGAGCAGTTTGGAATTGGGATAGGGAGAACATTGCATTCTCAGTTAGCTCAAATGGAAGAGCAGTGCTTAGGAGCCTTCTGTGCACTCACGTGTCCTAGCTAGCACTAACAAAAAGGTTACTGATTACCCTAGATACCTGGGAACCGTTATTTGGGGTACCTAGTGGCTGTTCTCACTTTAGAGTTTAGGGAGCACTACCTCTTCAATAAGAAAAGGGCTAGACAATAGATTTCATGGTCCTCACATCTGGTTGAGACATTTTTCAGAACTTTTAATAGCGCAAGACTCCTGTGATCCTTTCCAGCTCTGAGAATGTGGGATATTTAAAGGCTGCTCTGACTTCTAAAGTCAGACTCCCCTAAAATTGGCATCTCTGAAAACATTCCTTGAGATGTTTAGAATCCCAGTAGATTATAGAATTTATTTCTAAATTCACTAACCAAATGCTTTCATTAACCATCACACTAATAATGTTAGTTAATAATGTGTAGCAGCTTCTCTCTAGAACAGATCTTGGGAAATTATCATCGCATGAGCCTTTGAACAAGGCGCAGAAGCCCTTTGGAGCGTTTTATCCCATTTGACCACCAGATGGCTTCCTCCTCAAACACAGCTCAAATGAGAAAATTCTTTCTATAGTCAATTGTCTCTCTTCCTTCCCAGTTCTGTGTTTTGGGGTTGTTAATACCAATATTAATTGTTTAAACAAGGATTGGCTTGCTTTTTTGCTTGGAGAAAGTGAAAACATTGGCTGTCCATGGAAATAAATGTTATTATTTTCTCAGTGGGAATTGGAATACTTAATAAAACATTTGATCACTAATCAGAAAAAATGCTCAGGAAAGTAATAGCAACTATAGGGCACAGCACTTTAAGAATTAAAAGGGTATTTGGGGAAAATTAATCAAAATGAAAAATCAGAGTTAAGTTAAATACTATTGTTTATGCGTGTGAACATGTGAGCATTTTTTAATCAAGAAAAGAGGAGACTTTTGGTCTGTTTATATTAACTGTTGCCAAAATAACAATGTTGTTGGTGTCATAGCTACAATGGGATGTAATAAATATAAGAAGTAGAAGTACATACCAGTAATTTGTGTTTTCTTTTTGTTTCTCAAAACAATAGTCTTAAACGTCCATCTTCTCTCATTTCCCCTCTCCACAGCTGGCATTTTTCAGGCCATGTGTCTCCTGATCTGTGCTGAAATGTACCAAGTCTCCAGACTACAGCACATCTGTGAGCTGTTCATCATCACACAGCTGCAGAGTATGCCCAGCAGGGAGCTGGCCTCCATGAACCTGGACATTGTAGACCTGCTCAAAAAGGCCAAGGTGGTTGGCCCTGTGCTTGGGTGGGGGTGGGACTCTTTTGATTTAAAATACACATATACTACTTTAATTTTTCTGTGTTTTAACACCAGTGTCAAGACTAGTATTCATTTGAAAGTTTGAACGAGGCTACAGTTTCTTTGCACTGGTTTTTATGGTGAAGTAATTTTGAAGCATTAGGTCTACATAATTTTTATCCAATAGTAGTACTAATCCAGGTTTCGTGAGTATGGCTGTGCTGTGAACATTGGCATTACAGGAAATAGAATTTTCTTACTACATTACTGAAAGGAAAACGGCAAGATTAGTCTGTATATACCAACTGACATAGTTACCAAAACTCTTTTCCTCTTCATTCATTCATTCATTCATTCATTTCATGAACATGTTTCCAAGTTCAGTGGTATGGTGAACATTTGTTGAGTTCACTCATGTCTTGCCGTGTTAGCAATCTAGGAAAATTAAAAGTGTAAAGTCAGGCATCACCTCACTGGCTTCTGGTTCCTTCCATGTCTAGGACCTCACTGTTAAGAATGGTTCTCCTACTAATTCTAGGAAATACATGCAGTTTACACAGTCATTGTAAAGAGCTGTGGTTATAAAGAGCAGAGCATATGGAAGCTGATGAGGTGCTGAGCAGACCGGAAGTGTAATTCAGCAGACCTGAGCCTCCGCATGCGCTGGGCTGAGCAGAACAGAAGTGGAATGAATGTCCCTTTTCCTTTCTTGCAGTTTCACCACTCGGACTGCCTTTCCACCTGGCTGCTTCATTTCATCGCCACTAACTACCTCATATTCAGCCAAAAGCCCGAATTTCAAGATCTTTCAGGTACATTGCTGATTTCTGCTTTGAAAAGAAAATGTTACAGCCTTCGTTTGCGGTTCCCAACGTAATTAATAGAAAGAATTGCTTTAACATGAGAACATAAATGTAATGCTACCCACTTCCTTTTAACTCCATATGTAACTGAGGACACTTCAGCTTTTGTCACCTGTGTTGCATAAGCAGCCTGGGTTACACAAGACATTTTCTAATGATTATTTTATAGTGCTCATTTATGTTTAATTTGTTTTCTGGTAAGAGAGTTAGGGTGGTGACAAGTGTCCTCAGATGCCACTTGGCTGTGATAAATGAGACCTTATTCAGTCAGGAGCAAACTTTAAACAATATATGTTTGAACTTTTTCCTTTTTATATAAATATAATTTCTAAGATGTTATCTTTAATACTTAGAGAATCTATGACTATATCTATGTAGGAGCTTTGGGATAACAGTTTTCTTGTTGACCAAGTATTATGGAACTTTATATGGAATTACTGGGGATAATTTATGGGTGATTTATGACGTAACTGATAAGGATTAAAATGAGGCAGCCTGGCATGGCAGTGCAAGCTCAGGATCTCTGCATTGGAAACTGGAGGCTTTAGGATCCTGAGTTCATGAGTTCAAGGCCAGGCTCAGCCTCAGAACAAAGGTGAGATTTCCTGGAACTGTTTAATAGAAAGGAAAACAAGGCGGGTGTTTGTCAGAGTCAGCCACTCCTGAAAAGGACCGGAAAGACAAAGAGCTCTCCATGGAGATGGCTGTGGGTTTGGGGAGTGCCTCCTAGGGAATGGATAAATGGAGAGAGAGAGAATGCAACAACAGACTCCAGAGCTCTGGGCTCCCCACCACTTCAGAGTACCCACGCTGTCCGTATCAAGTCTTACCTGTGACACACAAGACCTGAAAACCCACTTGGCCTCTTTCTGCCCTACACACTGTCACAGAAACATGGAATCCAAGATTCTTACCATTGGTTTTTTGATAGATATATTCAGCCAGTTAACAAAATTGTGCACCTGTTGCCAGCCTGTTCCCTAGGTTGACACTCAGGTGTTAAGACAGTAATTAATATAATCAAAGCAAAGCCAGGGCAGTTAACATCCACTCTCTATATTTTGAAGAAAAAAAAAAAAGAGCTGGGCTTACCATAAAGATAAGGTGTGCTCTGCTTGCAACAGGTGCAAGGGGCAAACTGACAGACATTAGCTAAGCTTCATTCTGGCTCTAGAGCTACTATGACGGTGCCACCTTAGGCCACCTCCATTGTAAAAGAATGAGATTCTTTCCTAATCACTTTTAGATCTCCATGGAGTGTAATTACAGCCTCCAGAGAAAGACACTGCATACATCACTTCTGTTATTTGTGTCAGTAACTATTGCTTATGGAATTGCCTATAAAAGGTATAAATCAGAGATGCAGGGCACCCTTTCAGGGGCTATGGAAGACCCAGATGCTGTGGCAGGTGTCAGTACCATCCTTGGGTGGGAATTGAAATCTGAAAGGTCACATCTTTGGTACCTATGGTATGATTCTCCCTAGCAGAGGAAACAGCCCTCTGAATAACAGAATTATGAAATATGCTAATTCTGTAATTATGAACTGGCAACCTATGACATCAGTGAAGTCCTCCAGTGTTTATTTTTTTAATCACCATTTTAAAAACATTTTTTTTATATAGTACTACCATTTAAAATCTCCAGAGGAAAGCCTGGGTCTACCGTCCTGGTAGCTAGGCAGTGGCTGCCCGCAAAGGGCATCTCTCCTTTCTGCCTGGCCCACTGGCCATCTGCTTGGGATTTGGAAGTTCCTTTCGTACCCATGTGGGACTGTTCATTTGCAGCTTTGGAAGCACTTCAGTTATTACTGGTATCCTATTAATTGCTTCTCTTCACAGCACTCTTTTTCATTTTTATTTTTCTCTTCTTAAAAACAGGGTGTATGTTTCTTGGGCTGGCTTACACTTTGCTTTATAGACAAGGCTGGTCTTGAACTCCTTACCTTTCTGCCTCTGTCTTCCAAATTTCTGGTGAGAATTTTTCGTGTGTAAAGTTGTTTAGAAATCAGAAAGCTAGAATGGAAAAGGATCTCCTGCCATGGCAAGCCTTCCAACCCAGCTAAGTAGATCATTCCCCACTTAGATTTGTACACGATAGATTTTTAAGAAGATATACAGACACACACAGGAAAAGCTGACCCTAGCTGTTGATGGATTTCTTTTTTTCACAATTGGTTTAATTTAGCTAAGTACTGGGTTATGTTGTACAGAGTAATTGTTTGGGGCCTGCTTTTACTGGCCATCAGAGATCATCTGCTATCACTTTTTTCTGACTTCCTTCTTTTCTTTCTCCTCCTTCCCTCCCTTCCTCCTTCTTTTCCTTTCTTCCTTTCTTGTTTTTGTTGGTTGGTTGGTTTGTCTTTTGAGACAGGGTCTTATTCTGTAGCCCTGATTCACTGTATAGAATTGGCCTAGATCTATCTGCCAGAAAGTGCAGGGATTAAAGGCAAGCACCACCACACCCAGTTTGGAGTTCTTTCTTTAAAAGGCCTCCTCTTGAAACCAAGATAGCTGATTTCCCTGAGGAAGCAGCTTGTTTACTGTCATTTAGATCCAATAATCAGTACCTTGCTAATCCACATGCTGATGAAGTTAAATAGCTGGTGGAGAAATCAGACTGACTAAGCATAATGAAATGCCAAGTGCATACAGAAAGAAGGGAGGGATCCCCAAACCCTTAAATGTTTAAAGTACCAGGTGTGTCAGAAGGCAGGATGAAGCTTGGGGCCTTAACAGTGGACTTCATAAGTGTTGACTGATGAGCTTTGGTAGAAGCCCCTCCAGTCAATGGAGGCAACCTTTACAGGGAAGCTTGAGAAGTCAAATCTAGTCACAGATTTGTAGACTCTAACGGAGCTAAGCTTGAACTGAGGGCCTAGGCTGAAACCTCGGGTTCCTATTAAAGTTGGTCCAGAGTATACAGCCTAAGGGGAGGCTGGAGGAGCAAGCCTGGAAGTTACAGTGCGGCTGACTGGAGCACAGGAAGTAACACCAAGTTACAGTGTGGCCACTCTGGAGCACAGGAAGTAACACGAAGTTACACAGTGGCAGACTGGAGCACAGGAAGTTACAAGAGTGAGACTAGCTGGTGGTTGTGACTGGATGAGAACTAAAGACAGGGAGACTGTAGAGTTACCCACAAAAAAAAAAAAAAAAAAAAAAGAATTTGTTATCTAGAGTAAAAGCAGAAGTTTTATTGAAAAAGAAAAGGACAGCAGTCAAATGCTACTTGGTGGGAGAGTATATGTCAATGTAAACTGTGTAGTAGCATAAATCCCGATGGCTTTTTACCAGTATTCTGTTAAGTGATGATGGAAGGCTACAGGAAGAACTCGGAATATAAGAGACTGAGCTCATCTGTCATAAAGGAAATTAATTGTTGATATTCATTTTGTCAAAAAATAAAGTATATGCAATTAACTTTTTTCTCCTAAAACTTTAGTGGAAGAACGAAGTTTTGTTGAAAAGCACCGATGGCCATCAAACATGTACTTGAAGCAACTGGCAGAATACAGGAAGTATATCCACTCCCGGAAATGTCGCTGTTCAGTCATGTGACCTGAGCTCTTACAGACATATACTTTTTTATTATTAGAAGAATGAGTACTTCTGTATTCCAGTAAAATTCTTCTAACTGAAATCAATATGTTTTTAAAAAATCACCGTATAGCTTCTTACTTGTGGTGATCTTAAAAGGGAACAAAAGCTACTACGGACTTAATTATGCTTCACCTAGAATATAAAACTGGTGGGCATTGGGTTCTCCTTTAAGTTGCCCTAATGCTTTAGTAACATCAAGACCTCTCCTAGTTAAGAGATGTTTAATTAAAAAAAATATATATCATCTAGACTACAAAAATTTTATCATGTCTAAGTAATTGCTCTGCTAAAATAAGGGGCATTTAAAAGCCAAGTGTAACCGTGGAATTCAGAGGAGCACTAACCAGCGCAGCATGAAATTGTAGGAATAGAAATTTGCCCAAGACTTTGATAGTCATGTGTCATTTGGTTTCCCGTTCAGTAAGATACTTGAATCAATACGAAGGCTCCATCTGGACCATCCACCCACATCTGCTTGTCAATCAGGCTGCAAACCTAAGCAGGCTGGTAGTTACCTCTATGTAACCTTCTGGGATCTATGGACTTCCAAACTTAGATGGGTCTGGTATTTGGTTTAGTGCTCTGCTAGTGCAGTTGTTAAATTCTTAAAAATGTTTGATGAAGAGCCCATGTTTTCACTTTGCATTGCCTCTCCAAAATTACTGAGATACTGTTTTCTTTTCCCTTTTTTTTGTTTTTGTTTTGTTTTACTTTTTGAGACGGGGTTTCTCTATGTAACATCCCTTGCTGTTCTGGAACTTGCTTTATAGACCAGGCTGGCCTCAAATCCACAAAGATCTGCTGGGATTAAGGATGTGTGCCACGGTGCCTGGCTTAAAATACTTTTTTCTTGCTCAAATCTTCTCTCTGTGGAAGCAGAAAAGTTGCTGATAGTCAGGAAAGAACACGTGGCTTTGGGCCAGGAGAGCAGAGTGGAGACTCCCATCTTTGGGGAAGCATATATAACCAAGGGCCTCCACAAAGACCTTTCCTGGCGGTAAGAAATGCTGAAATGCTGGTTGTTGGTTTTGGAACACTCTCCCAGTTCTAGCTGTACCAGAGAAAAGCAAATACTTAATTGATCAATATGTAAAGCCAAGAAGTTGGTAAGAGTGACTGAGTAGCCTGACTAATACACAGTTATAGTGACAATCGCAGGAAAAGATGCCTTCTAAAAACGTAGGCATAAAAACTTAACTATTCTTCCTTTTAACTGTCTGTTTAGAATAGAATGCCAACGGCTTGAATTGAATTCTTTTCAAGGACTGATAGACTATTTGGTATAAAGTAACAAAGCCACCTAGAAAGGTAAAAGAAAGGATGTAAATCAAAGACATACTACCCTAGCCAATGGTGTCTGGGATAGAAGGCAGAGTTAGTTTCTCTCATAGCATATATTTGCAGAAATGATCCTGCAAGATGCTCAAAGGCATGGAAAAACAGATTACTATTTATTGTTAATATCACGCTCATCTGAAGTTTAGTACTGGGATATATTTTTTCTAATTTCTAGTGATTTTAGTATGCATATTTTTTCTAACTTTTCAAAAGTTTCATTCAACAGTCCTGTTATGCGTACCATACTATCGAAATAAAGGGGAAAGAATTCTTATAGATAAAATCCCAAGAGAGCTCGTTTTAATTGTGCTGTCAATGAAGATTACTGGAATGAATTTTGTTTTTTGTATTTTAATCACTTGAGTGAATCAATTATTGGCAAATCCCATAATACTTAGCATTAGCAAGAACAGATACAGTAGCTGATGCCTAGAAGTTCCTCTGCATTTTCAGATCCAGTGGTAGCCTTTGATACTCCAAAGTAATTATGTTCACCCTCTGTACTAATGACATTTAAAATTCTAAAATTTTATAAAATTGAAATGAAAATTAGGAGTTGCAAAACAAAGTATTTTCTTGGAAATATTATTTTAACATTTAGATGGATCATAACTAATTCTACTAGGGTGTTTCTCTTGAGTTTGGAACTTGTGGACTTGCATGTTAAACATGGAGTGTGACTGGGACAGCCATGAGTCTTAAACATTTGAATACAGACTCCTCAGTATTGTTGAATTCACTCAGTTGGAGATTTGAAATCTTTGTAAATGATCTTGGGTCAATTACTACTGGTTGTGCTGGATCTTCCCCAATCAAAGGTTATTTCTAGATAGCTGTTTGCTTTGCTGCAGTTTCTGCTTCAATCTATTTACCAAGCTTTTTACTTAGAACGGATACTGTGTAGTTGAACTAAGGCTCCTTTCAGGCCGGGCTTGCAGCCTGTTGTGTATTCTTTGTATGCTCCCTGTTCCTACTGCAGGGGACTAGATTTCTAATAGACAGCGGTGGCATGGTAACAGAAGCCCACTCCTGTGCAAGTCATACTGGAGCTTCATATTGAGAGTGGAAGACGTAGAAATCAGATGTATTTTCAAAATGGCCAAACTTTTCAACTGTAATTTTACAAATGATACTATACTGATATAGCCAATTAGATTTAAAATGTCTTCAAAACTTACTTTATTTTATTTAAAGTATCTGTTTAATGCAACTTTTAATCAGATTTTACAAAGGGTATGTGTGTATTTTAATATAGCCTGACCTGAATTTATATGTTTTTAGCTTTAGTACTTAACCTTTTATAACAAATAAACCATTTTTTTAAAAACAAATTCAGTGAAGTGTTCTGTTGTTATTTCATTCTGGATGTTGATTGCTGAAACGATTTTGGGAATATTGAGTTTCTCAAGCATAATTATGTTTTATGGACAATTTCCTTTATAACAGGAGCCAGTGTTCATTCTTAGGTGTCTGTGACACCCTTTCACTTGATCATAGTAAATAACCCTCTTGTTGCCATGTAAGAAGATGGCATGTACTTTTATGTGCACCATCTGTTATATGCTTGCTTAAGTAGGTTTCCAGAAGTTGAGTTTGGCCCCTTACCTGTTGACTTGCTCTTTTTTTGTTTGTTTGTTTTTTGTTTTTTTGAGACAGAGTTTCTCAACCCCAGAGTAGCCCTGGCTGTCCTGGAACTCACTCTGTAGACCAGGCTGGCCTCGAACTCAGAAATCTGCCTGCCTCTGCCTCCCGAGTGCCAGGATTAAAGGCATGCGCCACCACTGCCCGGCTGACTTGTTCATTCTTATCCAGAACAATTCTGCCTTACTGCGTGAGCCACACTAAATTGTTTTTGCTCCTAATATATATAGCTTCTGGGACTCCAGAGGGCTGACATAGGGGCGTGATGAAGTCCAACAGTACCATAGTCTCCCTTGATCTCCCTTTGTGTGTATGTTCACATTGTGGGAGAGGTCATTGATTTGCCTGAGGCAAAGCTCAAAATAATATAAAACGTGAATTTTGGAAAGTGGCTGAAACAAAGGAAGAGGGGCAGAGTGGGAAAAAGTGAGTCACGGGGGACATACCGTGAGAAAGTCTTCTGAGGCTGAGCTGCCTTCACTCTGTATGCCTCTCTAAGGTACCCAGGCCCAAAGCAACAAAGCCAAGAGCCCCTGGGCTGAAACCATGAGCCACTGGGTGTTTCACAGTAATACAGACTTGACTAACATGGGGTTGATTTGCATGAACACAAGCAAGTGAATAGTGTACATTCTCATTAGTGCTCCCCACTGTAAACCAGAATAGCAGCCTCACAAAGATGCCTATACCCTGCCAGAGTTAACTCGTTACTTTTCATGGGGAAGTTGGCTGATGCTGTTAAGGATTTTGAGATGGAAAATTATTCTCATGAGGCCCTTGTAAGTGGGGAGAAGCAGTAGAGTTGGGAAGACTGTGTGGTGGTTTGGAGGTGCTGCCTGCTCCTGAAGACAAAGATGGAGGTTCATGAGCTAAGACCTAAGGATAGCTTGGAAAGCTAGGGCAACATGAAAAAGGACTTGAGAGCCTAAGGAAACAGCCTGCCAACACCTTGGCATTCAGATTCCTGACCTCCAGAATGGGCAGAGAATTAAGTTAACCACCGTGAGTCTGTTCTGTACAACAGACCAAACAGCCTGGTAAACAGCTGGCTCAATCATTTACTCTTGGAGGTCTCAGTGTCACCTGCGCTCCACAGCAGCCATCAAGGGTGACCCTTAGAGGGCTAATTAAAGCTTGGCTGCTGGGCTTCCATCTGCGTGGACAGTTTCGTCCTCCAGGGTGGGTCTAAAGAAGGTGCATTACGACACATTTCCAGGCAACGCTGATGTGAGTGGCTCATGAACCAGAATTTGAGAACCTAGGAACCTAGGGAACAAACAAATCAAGTTCTCAGCTCTGCAGCACTGTTGGCAGCCTGCTCCCCCAGGTCTTTACCCGACCCCCTTTCTGCCTCACAGGCAACTGCCCAAAGGCCTGCCTAGACATCCCTACAGTGTTGGCCCCGAGGCAGCGGTGCAGATGCCCAGTCATTGTGTAGGTGGAGGCTGGGGTCATACATTGGGGGTGAAGGGGTGGCCACACAGTCTTCAGCAGCCCTCCTATCATACTGTTTACAGGCCTTCGGATTTCATTCACTTTCATGGTATCTCTGGACATATTCTGAATGCTGAGTTTTTTACATTTTTGCTCCAAATTTTCAACTAATATAAAATTAAATTCAGAAAGTTATTTATTTTAGTGTATTCAGTGTGTGTGTGCGCGCACGCGCACGTGTGTACACATACATACGTACGTACGTACATGTGTGTATTCCTAAATACATGAATATAGCCTGTTCAGTCTGTATAATGTGATTTGTATGTAGATGAAGAAAATGAAATGAGCAGAGGAGGACGTGGCCACTCCTAAGTGTGGGGAAGATCTGTATAAAGGGGAGAAAACAGACAGAAGGAGAGCCAGGCTGAACATAGCCAGCTGACTAAACTCAACCATGAGAGGAGAGAGGGGGAGGCAAAGCAAGAGAGGACCTTCTGAGGAGAGAGAAGACAAGAGTCAACTTGGTGCCAAGAGGCCAACAGCTTGGTGTAGCCAAAATGTCTGAGTTATAGTCATCAGGCTGGGGAAGGGAAGTGGAAGGCCAGCCCCTGGGAGGCTTTAGGGTGGGGTGGTGGGGTAAGAAGTGATAGGAGGGGCCACAGGTACTGAGACTGACTGCTCCTGCATTTGAGACCTAACAGCATGCATGCATGTGTTTTCAGGAATGACAGTTTAGTATTAGGTAACCAATTGCTGTGCTCTTCCCTGGGGAGGAATTTCTCCTGCTCTCAGCATTGCTCAGTTGTCTGTCTAGGGTTAAGGCTCTGTGGACTTACATGCACGCACACACACACACACACACACCCACACAAGTCTGTTGGTATTGCCCCAGTTCAGTTCATGTTTACAAAATCATGTTGGTGAGACTTTATAGGTGCAGCATTTGACACTTCTAAGAGGCACAATTAATTGTACGGCAAAGATTCCTCTACCTCTGCCTTGTTTCCTCTCCCTCTCCTGCAATTATCCCTGAGCCTTAGGTACAGGAGTTGTATTCTAGATGTATCAGTTGGGACTGGGCTCAACAACACTGCTGATTGGTTGTGGTTTTCTTTAATGGTCTATATGGATTTTTAAAGGAGTTCAAAGAGAATTTTAATGTTTTGGGTGAGAAATTCCATTTCTCACCAAAACACACAGGCAATACTTCATATCTATTGATATTTAAATAATCATCAATTTTATATTGTTACTTTTCATGAGAGAATTTACTGATGAGGACTTCAAAGTATTATCCTTTTTGCTTCAACTTTATCATAAAATTAAAATATATGCAGACATTTGCTTTACTATAATATACATATTTACTATACATATGCATATTTACTATAATATATTATACATATTTACTATACATATACATATTTACTATAATATATTATACATATTTCCTATAATATATAATACTATATTATATACTATCTTATCTTTGTTTGCTTGAGTTGCCTATCTTTTTACTGTCTTCTGATATACAACAAATATTCAGCTCCTCTATAAGAACTGGAAGAAATGTTGCATCCAGTCACAAGTCACCTTTTTAAGATGAAAAGCCTAGAGAGGCCAAGTTTGGCTAAGCCAACTTTTTGTCACTGAGTCCAGGAAGTTACAAATAACCCTTTTCTTTCACATAGTCTGGCTAGAACTTTATATTTATCAAATTAAATACTATACAAAAACACAATGTTCTTATGTCCACTTTTCATAAGATTAACATGTTTGCTGACTACTTATTTTCCTGAGACTCATGTGATTCTTCCCACTTTGTTACTTGGGTCACTGAACAGACCATTTGTGGGGCAAGTGGAACAGTGTCACCAGACAGAAAAACTGGTAAGGTAGAGCAGATTAATGAACCCTGACAATTCTCGAAATTGAGAAGGTAGTCATTTGAATTTACTCCCGACCAGGTTTCTGTCCTGGAGCACATGATCATGACATCCCACTAAGAGGACCATGACAACTTGTTAGGTAGCATAGAAACCCAGAGTCCTCCATGCTAATGAGATATCTAGATAGATCCCAAGTATCTAGTCCCTTCCTGAGGATCCCTTCCTGCAAAAGGCATTTAATCTCTGGTCCACCCTGAGTAAGTCATATGCATCTTTTCTACCCAGAATAAACAGTTTGAACAAGCAAGGACTATCTCCTTCCTCAAGGACCTCCATGGAGGGAAGCCTTCATCATACAGAACCACACCTAAGTCTCTCACAGAAGGCCCCCCCAAACTCCTGGCACTCACCCTCAGCTAAGCTGGATTTTCCCCCACCCCAGGCTCATTGCAGGCCCACAGGACCCCGTGGTTTCCAGCAGAGTCTGGGTGCCCAGGAGTTTGGGAATCACAACCTCCACACTAAGCCCCGCTATTTCTCATCCAGAGAAACATGGTCTGGGGCCCCTATCTTAGGCTGCATTTTGCCTCCCTTGAACGGCATATTGGCATCATATGAGCTGGAATCTCAACTGGGAAAATGGAATATGCCTAGTGCCTCAGTGTTTTACCTCCCCACCAGCGAGGGAAAACGCAATATCACAAACCATTATTTTTGGCTTGTATCTTTTGCTTAGAAGAGGTATAGGCTTGGTTTTCTAAATTTTCAGTGTATTCCTTTGAGGATAAACTGCATTTTGGTGACTTACCAACTGTGGTGGTTTAATGAGAATGGCCTCCATAGACTCATAGAGTTGAATGCTTAGTCCACAGTTGGTAGAACTGTTTTGGGAAGGATTAGGAGGTGTGGCCTTGGAGATGTGTCACCAGGGGTGGACTTTAAGGTTTCAAAAGCCCTTGCCTGGCCCTGTCTGGCTCCATGTGCCTCCAACTTGCAGATAAAATGTAAAATCTCAGCTACTGCTCCAGCACCATGCCTCTCTGCCTCTCACCATGCTCCCTTACCCTGGTGATCATAGACAAACCCTCTGAAACTGTAAGCAAGCCTCCATTAAATTATTTTATAAGTTGCCTTGGTCATGATGTCTCTTCACAGCAATAGAAGAGTAACTAAGGTACCCACTAAAATCCCCAAGAGTCCACCACCAGGATTTCAGTAATAGTTAAGAAGACTGATAGCAATGCTGTAGGATGAGAAAGCAAGAGTCAAGGCAATTTCCTTGGCAATAATTAAATTGTGAAGATGATTGTTTTAAGTGCCAAAAGATGCTATGAACTATTGCCTGAATGCTTTTATATGTGCATGTCATCACCAATAAAAATTAAATTTCTCATAAGCCTTACAATTTGTAATAAATCTGGAAAGAAAGTTTGGTTTTGTGTGGAGACTTTTTAGGCATCATCAGAGGTTCCCAAGCAGCTCTGGGACCAGTCTGGGCCCACTTGTTGCTTGTATATGTCTCTTAGTATCAAAATAGATGTCATTTAATAAATGTCTACTGGATGTACTGGAACACAGCTAGTTATTTGGTTAACTAGCCAGGCTACTTGTCTCCAAGTTGAGGACTCTTTATGTCTAGATGGTTCATTTTGTTTAGGATTCAGGGAACTTGACTAGGAAATTTGGACTCATAATAGAGAATGAACAACATTTGATATCAATGACATTGTGAGGTCCTGCCCTCAGGGAACTTCATAGGCAGAGCTTTCAGAGAGAGGCAAGTATGAAAAGAGCCACAAAAGACATGCCAGCACAGCCTAGGAAGACTTAGGCACCCGAGGCCTCCAGGCAGAGGTATTTGCCTGAACTCTATAGTCTGGTTAGGCCTAAGGAACTCAGAGTATTACTATTAAATTCAACTTTATCATTTAGTGTGCTCTGACTGAGTGCCAGACATTCTGCATATGTCATTTCTCTTAGAAGAAATTACATTAGCCTGGAAGTATGATTGAAGATGTGATTGAGGAAACCATACTAGGTTGAGAGATCCTAACTTATCTTAATGTGTGACTCAGAGAGGTGAGATGTTCCTTCTCCTGACTTTGCTTCTTTAGAAAATGAGACTAATAAACATATCAACATCATAGTGCCATTGGAAGAAGTGAACAAGATTATGAAGTCCTAAGTTAGTGCTGTAGACATTGCATAGACTTAGCACTGCTAAGAGCTATCTCTCTCATTATTGTGAGGCCTATGAGCATCTGCTCTCATCACCATTACTATCATTATGTATTTCTGGCAGTCCCATGATGCAGGGATAGTCAGTATCACCATTCTGTAACAAGAACTGTACATGATGGCTTGAGACCATATTGTTAATAAATGACTACAGAAGGCACGAGGTCCTTGTGCTCATAGAAAAGCACTAGGGAATCTAGAAATGTTAAATATGCAAGATTGGCCAGGCATGGTGGCTCACACCATTAATCCCAGCACTCTGGAGACAGAGGCAGATAGATCTCTGTGATTTCAAGGCCAGCCTGGTCTACAAAGCAAGTTTGAAGACAGCCAGGGCTGTTACACAAAGAAACCCTTCTCAAAAAATAAAATTAAGTTAATTGATTGATTGGTTAATTGATTGGTTGATTGATTGATTGACTGATTCAGGGTTGGATCTTCCAAGGAAGATCTGTTTTTCTGCCCAGAGGGCTGGGGATGGATGTGGTTAATAGCCTGGTGAATTTACACTATCTGTATAGACAGGCTACTCCAGCTCCCTCAGACTCTTTTTTTTATTTTTTGGTTTTTCGAGACAGGGTTTCTCTGTATAGCCCTGGCTGTCCTGGAACTCACTCTGTAGACCAGGCTGGCATCAAACTCAGAAATCCGTCTGCCTCTGCCTCCCAAGTGCTGGGATTAAAGGTGTGAGCAACCACTGCCCGGCTACCTCAGACTCTTAATAAACAGGGGCAGAGGTGATGTATAGTCTAGAGACCTTTGCAGTATCTATATGACCAAGACCATACCAGATCTTCCCCTAGACCCTTAAAATGTCACATGTGGTAAATCTATAAAACTCACATTGATAGAAGAGGTCACATGAAGTTTAAAAAGAATTTTCATGTAGTTATGCCTTAAGCTTTATTGTGTGCATGGAATTGACTTAATTAAAACTTGGAAACTTTTTCCAAATTATACTGTACTTAAGTATCCCTAAAATAAGCTGCCCAGTGTCAGACTCTAGAAGTTTGAACCAATGCCAGCTACTGAGTTGTGCTAAACTGGACATCCTTCTTGTCTAACATAGATCATTTCTCTGCTGGCCTTGATGGTTTCAGAGACACACACACATCCCCCTACCCCCAATGACAGAAGTGGGAAAAAGATAGATTTGACACTAAATCCTATGTGTTTCTACCAACTCAGAAAATGCCTCCATAGCAACCTAAGAACAGTGCACAATCATCCCACTAGCCCCAGAGTGGGTGGCCTCTGCGTGCAATAAGGATGCTGTACGCAAGGCAAGCAAGGCAAGGGAGATGATGAGCATCAGACCTGCAACTGGAAGATGTTCTCCCTTTCTTTGCAAAACTGACTCCAAGGTCATCAAAATCATCCCCAGGCTAGAGAGATGACTCAGCCGTTCAGAGCACTCACTGCTCTTTCAGAGGACCCATGTTCAGTTCCCACCACCCACGTGGGGGCTCTCAGTCTTTTGTAACTCCAGTACCAGAGAACATGATATCTTCTGCACATGGCCTGCACATGGTACATACAGGCAAAATAGTCATAAAATAAAAGTGATAAATTTTAAAATGGAGGGACTGGAAAGACAGCCCAGCAGTTAAGAGTGCTGGCTGCTCTCAAGGACTGAGGTTCAGTTTTCTAACGCTCACAGGGTAGCTGATATCCATTTGTAACTCCAGTCCTAGGAGACCTAATGCCCTGATGCTCTCTTCTGACCTCCACAGGCATTGTACACGTGTGGTACATAGACATACATGTAGGCAAAACACCCATAGCATACAATAAAACTTAATTTTTTTTCATACAATCTATCTTTATCATGTTTTCCTCTTCCTCAAAACATCTCAAATCTTTCCCACCTCCCTACCCACTCTTTTCCAAATTATTTCTCCTCTCTCACGCAGAAAAAAAAAAAAAAAAAAACCTAAAATGAAAATCAAAACAAGCCAAATAACAAAACAACACAACAAACTAAAAAGAAAGACAAAAAATGTCAAAACAAAGTGGAACAGAAAGCCCACAAACAAACAAACCAAAATGGAGGTGTGCGTGTGTGTGTTAGCCAACTGCTCGTGGGCATGGGGCCTATTCTAGAGTATAGTTGCTAGTCCCAGCGACTCTCCATTGGTGGTGGTGGGTTATTTCTCTTTGCTAGCAGCTATGTATTGCAAATAGCTTCTTGGTTAAGTGTCCACTCCTCCACTCCGTGCTGGGACCCCATCAGTCTTGAACCTGGGCTGGCCCTGAATCTACAGCCACATTCTCTGTGTGCATGTGCATCAGTCATGGTATATCTGGAGGACACTGTTTCCTTGGAGTCATCTACCACCTCAGTCTCCTATAAGTTTCCTGCTTCCTCTTCTGCATAGATGCTTGAGCCTTAAGGGGAGCAGTTTCATGAAGACATCTAGATGTCTTAGGACTGAGTGTTCCAAAGTCTCTCACTTTGTGCATACTGTCCAGTTGTGAGTCTCCATGTTAACTCTCATCCACTGCACGCTCATGGAGAGCTGTCAACTGTCCTCTTGAGGCCAGAAATCACAGAACTCTTCTTAGGAAGTGAAGAATGGCTGGTAGAACAGTTGTGCTTGCCTGCTCCTAGAAGCCTCTTAGGGATTTGGCTCTCTTAATTGATTCACTTTGAATAATTATTTAACTTCCCTGTGCCTCAATGTAGCCCATCCTCAAAATGGACATGATATTAGCTTACAGGACTGTTTTGAGGTCACACTAATGAAAATCTACATAAAACTTGTAATGAAAGACAGGTGTGGTGGCTTTGTCTTAATTTAAGCACTCAGGCTGAAGCAAGATCACTGAGTTTGAGGTCAGCTAAACTACAGTATGAGGCCTTAGGAAAACCATAAAAACTTGGCATGTGTCTTAGTTAGGTTTTTACTGCTGTGAACAGACACCATGACCAAGGCAAGTCTTATAAAAAACAACATTTAATTAGGGTTGGTTTACAGGTTCAGAGGTTCAGTCCATTATCATCAAGGTGGGAGCATGGCAGTATCCAGGCAGGCATGGTTCAGGCAGAGCTGAGAGTTCTACATCTTATATCTGAAGGCTGCTAGTGGAAGACTGGCTTCCAGGCAGCTAGGATGAGGGTTTTAAAGCACACACCAATAGTGACACAACTACTCCCACAAGGCCACACCTTCTAATAGTGCTGCCCTCTGGATCAAACATATACAAACCATCACAGCATGTGCTTGGCATTTAGTGAGTAGCCAAGATGGGGTACTGAATCTGAGTGTTCAGTAACATCAGATGTAGACTCTTACACTGTCATCCCATTTCAGCCACTGAGGAGACTCCATGTCCTCTTCAAAATGTCCAAAAAAGCACTGCCCTATAGTCAATTAGCATTGATGCCAGAAAGAGGTAGCCTCACTCTGCAGCTATTTGCTGTACACTGGTCTCTGAGAGCAGGAATGTTAAACCACCATTGTCAGCTGCCCCTGGTACAAAGTAATAAGTCCTATCTTAAGATGGAGGGCACGCACTTCTCTGAAGGTACTGAATGTGCTAGTGGGTCCAACTGAGCTAAGAGTGACACTCAAGCTTCCAGGCACACTGGGAGACTTCTCCAAACTAAAGATTTTGAACTGATAATTGTGTGCAGGAGGTCATGAATCTTTAAATGGATTTGTTTCATTCTCTGCTATTAATGGTATATACATCAGCAAGAAAGAAATGTGATCAGGTAAAGCAATGACTCACTTTTAATAAAGTATTTAAAAAATGAGGTAAAATACTATGTAGATCCTCTCGATGCATAAAACTGTGGAATGAAAACTTAGTATGTATCTTGCAACCCCTTTAATATCTCCGAGGACCCCCCCCCCCTTTTCCTAGGGTTCTGCGTATCACAGGGACTTAATTTCCTATGACCAAGAAAATCATAGGAAGAATCCCCATACTAAAGTGGTGCTAAATAATGGGGATATTTACCATGCCCTCAGATTCCTGAATCTCATTGCTAAGAGGGCTTAAGGAAAATCTGTACATCTTTTCCTCTCTGTTTCTATAGGTGAGAGAGGAGAAGGATTGCTCTGGCTAAGATGACAGTCTGTTAAGTATGGGGCCATATCTTCACACAGAAGATGGCACATGGGTGTGACTTCCAAAGTACAGTAAACTCTGTTGGCTACCTTATGTCCTTGAGTGAGAAGGAGAACAAGGGTCCCTTGGTTTTGTGAAGTCTGATTTGACTGGGAGATCTCATCACTTTTCTGGGGTCTGCTGGAGTCTCTTTTCTTTCCTCTTCTGGGGCTTTCTCCAGTTCCACTGTTGACCATCATTCTGAGGCTGATCAAGATGAAATCTCTCCTGAAGAGGCAGTGAAAATGTCTGGAGTGGGCTTTACACACTGCTGCCACCTCACACTGACCCTTTAGATGCCAGAGATAACTGTCCCCCGGCTCTGACTACATGTTTCAGCAGAGTCTTTTGCTTCTGCCTCCCCAGTATGGATCCTGACAACTAGCAATTTTTAGCCAATGGGAAAGAGCCAAACATAGGAGGGCACCAGGTATAAATATGAATGAAAGCAATCATCACCTAAACAACATCAGGTTAGCTAAAGGTAGCATTATATTCAAATAGTTTTCAATAAAAAAACAAATTAAAAGACCATGGGCTAGAGAGATGGCTCCATGGTTAAGAGTGTCTACAGAGGACCCAGTTTCAGTTCCCAGCATCCTTGTCTGACAGCTAACAACTGCTTATATGTCCAGCTCTGGGGAGTCTTGACACCTCTGGCCTGCAAGACAGCTGCACTAACATGCACATAACCACACAAAGAAACACATAAACTACACACAATTTCAAAACATAAATCTTCTAAAAACAGAACAGTTGTTTATATGTGCATATATGTGCATGTGTCAGTTCTCATCTTACATACTAAGAAGTCAGCTCAAGAACTTTAAAAAATTTGGGCACTCCTCCCCTCCAGGAAGAAACAGGTTAGAGAGAATGTAGACTGGAAGGGAGGGGCTGATTAAGCCCCTACTATCTCATTCCCTAAAGACCAATCAGTTTAAAAGTCATGATGATCTGCCAATCACATTGTGCCTACTAACTGCTGCTCTAAAAACCATATAAAAGCTCACTGAAAGGGCTGTGCATGGCCATTCTCTCCTGCCTTGGTGTGCAGGAATATCCCAGCATACTAGGTCAATAACTTCCCCTTGCATTTCGAATCCATCCCCAACTCCATGGCGTTCACTTGGGGGTGGGGGGTCTCTGAGAAGTTAAGGCTCCCCAGAGTCTTACATTTGGTGCATTGGCCAGGAAACAACTCTCTGTGGGGACACACGGGAAAGCAGTGGATCGGAGGAATGGCTAGAGCAGGTACCACGATTGTCGTCTCACTGTTTGTCATGCAGAGTCTGAGTCTGAGTCTGTTTGAACTTTCAGTTTGCTTGCAAGCTTCAGGGGACTCAGAGAGTCCATGGTGTTTGGGGCGGTCAAGGGCAGCAGGCAAGTACGCCTTAATGTCTCGACAGTGGTTTGGGGGGATCTGGAGGATGCTTCAGGCCCCCTGGAAGGGGTCAGGAAGGCTCCTCTCCTTCTGGAAACAGCAAGTCTTGCTGGAACCTGGTTTATCTGGCTTCTCTGATACAGCAGGGCCACCTGGTTTATCTCAGTGCAGTTAGAGCTGGCTGAGTAAGTCTGTTCTGTGTCCATGGAAGGGGCAAACTGTGTGTTGATTGTCTCTCTCTGTGTTCTTGAACCTAGATACCCACTCGTGGCAGGGTGGGGCTGTCTGTGTGTTGATTCTTTTTCTCTATGTTTGTTGGTATCTCATTCTGTGTTTCTGGACGTATACTGACTAACAATGTTTTTTAGACATTGGACAGACTGAATCTACCCTGTTAAACATCTTACTTAACCACTGGAGGGAAGTTAGGGAGAGAGGAGAAAACTAGGAAGAGGAGGAGAATCTAGTGGATGACTTCCCTCCCCCTCCTCATAGATAAAGCCTTTCATTCCCCAAAAACCCGCCTCACAGGATATGGTCATCAGGAAGAAGAAAGTGTGGGAGGATCCAGACCTGAGAAGAAGTCAATCCTCCAAGACCCTTCAACAGTAGACCTGTTACTCTGAGATCCTCCTCCTCCATATCCCTCTACCCTGGCCCTTATGGCCCTGCCAGCACCAGCACTGGTCCCCAAGATCCTCAGCCCATATGGAATCAGGGCCATTGTAGCCCCTTTAATGGAGGGAGAATAGGGAGGAGACCCCCTCCCCTTTCCAAGGGGCCAATTAATCTCTTTGAGATTGTTTTATTTACTCATCAGCCCACCTAAGATGATATCCAACAACTCATGAGATTGCTCTTCAAGACCAAAGAGCAAGAGAAGATGAGAGTGCTCTTCAAGACCAAAGAGCAAGAGAAGATAATGCAGGAAGTTAGAAAGAATGCCCCCTCAGACACCATCAAATGACCAGGCTGTCATCGACAGTGGGCTTTCCCTGACTATGGCAGAAGGTAAGGGATACCTAAAGGTCCGCCACCAGACTCCATTGGTAGGTCTCAAGGGGGCCGCATGATGACCCACAAATCTGACCAAGGTACATGAGGTTGGGCAGGGATGAGTTGCCTGTAGCCTTTCTAGAGCGGCTCATGGAGGCATTCTGCCAATATACACCCTATGACCCCAGCAGCAAGAATGACAAAGCTACTGTGACAATGGCTTCTTATAGACCAGAGTAGTAAAAATAACAGGAAAAAGCTTCAGAGGCTAGAAAGATAGGATAGGCCATTAAGGGAGTTAGTACAGGTTGCTGAGAAAGTCTACCATAACAGAGAGACAGAGGAGAAAGAGCAGAGAAAGAGAAAGGAAGAAAAGTGAAAGGGAAGGAATCTACAGAGTATCCTGACTCTCAGGTTAGAGGATGAATACAAGTTGTTGGAGACCTCGGCACCCCAGGACTTAGCCTGGTGCATCGAGGCCCTTCCCCAGGTCTGGGCTGAGGCAGCAAGGCTGGGAGGGCCACCAACCAGCTCTCCCATCCATATGGGGCTCAGAGCCCAAGCCTCCCCGGTATCTGTGTGCCAATATCCAATGTTGAGGAAGGCCTGGGATGGAATCAGGCCCCACATTATCAGGCTCCTAGAAGAAGGGACCTGTGGAAGTGCCAAGCAGCTTGGAATACTCCCCTTCTTGGAGTATTCCCCTACGAAGAAATCTGGGACCCAAAACTAAGAAGGACTGTCTATAGGGGACTAAATACCTCTTGGAGGAGCTGGGAAGATTGGGATACAGAGCCTCAGCCAAAAAGGCCCAAATCTGCCAGAGAAAAGTAAGTTATTTGGGTTACCTGCTAAAAGACAGCCAGGGCTAGCTCACCAATGCATGAAAGGAGACCATCCTGCACATCCCTCCTCTGCAGAGCCCCAAGCAGGTACAGGAATTCCTGGGCATGCCTTCTTTCTGCAGGCTATGGAGCCCACAGTTTGTTAAATTGCCCCCCACCCGCACCCCACTCTACTCCCTGACTAAAAACAAATAGCCCTTCCATTGGGAAGAAGAAGAGCAACAGGCTTTTGACATGATTAAGCAGGTTCTGCTCAAGGCTCCTGCTCTAGGACTGCCTGATGCCAGTAGACCTTTCCACCTTTATGTGGCTGAGAACAGGGAGATAGCCAAGGAGGTGCTCACTCAGCACCTGGGCCCCTGGAGGTGTCCAGTTGTCTATCTGTCAAAGAAATTGGATCCTGTCTCTGCTGGGTGGCCTGCTTGCCTACAGTTGGTGGAGGTGGTGGCAATATTCTAGTTAAAGATGCTGATTAATTGACTCTGGGGCAGAACCTGACTGTGACATGCCTTGGAGATTGTTGTTCACCAGCCCCTGGATCGATGGCTGACCAACACCTGCTTGACTCATTATCAGACTCTGTTGCTAAATTCAGATTGGGTGGCCTTTATGTCACCAGTGGCCCTCAACCTGGCCACTCTGTTACCCAACCCCAACCTTGACCCACCAGCTCATGATTGCCAGCATATTCTAGCTGAGGACCAGGGATGGGGAAAGGACCTGTCAGATTGGCTGCTCCCCAAGGCTGAGGCGACCTGGTTCACTGAATGCAGCAGCTACCTGGTGGAGGGACAATGCAAGAAAGCCACCATTGTGAACAGGTGCCAGGTGGTCTGGGCCGAACCCCATCCTCTGGGAATGTCAGGCCAAAAGGCAGAGCTATAGCTCTGACCAAAGCCTTGGACCTGGGGGCAGGCAAAAAGATCAACATCTACACAGATAGCAGGTATGCCTTTGCCACAGCCCACATCCACAGGGCTATATGCCAAGAGAGAGGATTGCTCATACCAGAGGAAACAAACAGGAAATCCTGGATCTCTTGGATGCCCTAATGAAGCCAGCAAATGTGAGTATTATTCACTTCCAGGTCATCAGAAGGGGAGAAACTCAGTGGCCCTGGGCAATAACCAGGCAGATCAAGTGGCTTGAGAAGTGGCCATGCAGGAGCCTATCCTGGTTATGGGCCTGCAAGAAACACCTGCTGGAAAATGGGACTGGACGAAGGGATGGAAGAAAGAAAGGACTCAGATTGCTAGCCACCCTACCAACTATTACCTAGAGAAGGAAGGGAAATGGTGCCCATAAGAAAGAAAATTATGCTCCCCAGAAAGCAAGCAAAAGACTTACTAGGCCAAATGCACAGATGGACTCATTTAGGTGATAAAAAGCTTGTCTAAGCAGTTAAGGGATCTAAAGTATATCCAATAGGACTCAGGTTTTAGGCCAGAGAGATAGTAGAACAGTGTAAGGTATGCCAGCAAGTGAGTGCTTATTCAGCCAAGAATAAACAGAGCAAAGGACCTAGGGGAGAACAGCCTGGAGTATAATGAGAGGCCGATTTTACAGCAGTTAAACCAGGAAGATATGATTACAGATATCTTCAAGTGTTTGTAGATATTTTCTCTGGATGGATTGAGGCATTCCCCACCAAGCAGGAAACAGCTACCATGATATCCAAGAAGATATTAGAGGAAATTTTCCTGAGGTTTGGAGTGCCCAAAGTAATTGGATCAGACAATAGTCCTGGTCCTGCTTTTGTCTTTCAGGTAAGCCAGGGGTTGGCAAAAGTATTGGGGACAGACTGGAAACTTCACTGTGAGTGCCATCCCCAAAACTCAGGGCAGGTAGAGAAAATAAACAGAACCCCTCCAAAAAAAGAGACCTTAACTAAATTGACCATGGAGGCTGGCTTGGACTAGGTGGTGCCCCTCCCCTTGACCCAGTTCTGAGCCCAGAATACCCCCTACCATTTTAACTTGAATCCTTTTGAGATCCTGTGTGGTACCCCAACTCTCTTGGTGTCCACTGGGCCCTCCCAGGAGGTATCCCATAGCAAGAGATTTGGCCCTTAAATGTCTGTCTTAAATGCCAGAAACCCCTCACCACTTCCAGACTGGTGACTGGATCTATGTAAGGAGGCATTGGGCATAGTCGCTGGAACCGTTATGAAAGAGACCCTTCCTGGCACTGCTAGTTACTCCCACAGTCTCAAGGTAGATGGTATTGAGACCTGGGTGCACGCTTCCCATGGGAAACCTGCAGACACCTTGCTCCCTAGAGACCCCCATTGGACAGTAGAGAGGATGGATAATCTGCTCAAGATCACTTGACCTTGATCATGACTGCCTGGTGGTACCTTTGGACAGCACTCACTGTCTCCCTTCTGTTGTGGTTGGGGGTGGCTGAGGCAGCCACCAGGACCTCTGCTTTGGACTTACAAAGGGAAAATTATGACAGTCTGAGGGCAGCCATTGATTTAGATAGAGAGAGAATAGAAGCTTCCATCAGTCATCTTAAAGAATCACTGACTTTGTTATCAGAAGTAGTACTACAGAATAGGAGGGGATTAGACTTAACCTTTCCTCCAGCAAGGAGGGCTATGTGCTGCCTTCGCTGAAGAGTGTTGCTTTTATATAGACCATTCTGGGGTTGTTAATGATTCAATGGCCAAGGTGAGAGTAAGGTTAACCAAAAGGAAGTGAGAGAGAGAAAAGAGTCAGGGCTGGTTGAGTCTTGGTTTACTTCCTCCTCTTAGTTAACCACCCTCCTATCTACCTCATTAAGACCTTAATTGTTCTCCTGCTATTGTTGACTTTTGGTCCCTACAATTTGAACCGATAGGTCCATTTTTTTGTTAAGGAACTCATAGGTACAGTCCAGCTAATGATCTTAAAGCAGAGATATAAAGAACTAGATACAGAAGACTAGGAGTATGAGCTGCATAGCTATCAATAGCTTCAGGATTGAAGCATGCACAAAAGGGGGGGGGTGAGAAGTCAGCTCAGGAACTTTAAAAAATTTGGGCACCCCTCTCCTCTGAGAATAAACAGGTTAGAGAGCACTATGCTGGAAGGGAGGGGCTGATTAAGTTCCTATACCTCATTTCCTAAAGACCAATCAGTTTAAAAGTCACAATGATCTGCCAATCA
This sequence comes from Rhynchomys soricoides, assembly GCA_019843965.1. Lineage (NCBI taxonomy): Eukaryota > Metazoa > Chordata > Mammalia > Rodentia > Muridae > Rhynchomys > Rhynchomys soricoides. The sequence goes on along the minus strand of JADRCH010000247.1, from coordinate 1,195,375 downwards.
CATTGTGCCTAATGGCTGCTTCTCTAAAAGGCCGGGCAGTGGTGGCACATGCCTTTAGTCCCAGCACTTGGGAGGCAGAGGCAGGCGGATTTCTGAATTCAAGGCCAGCCTGGTCTACAGAGTGAGTTCCAGGACAGCCAGGGCTACACAGAAAAACCCTGTCTTGAAAATAAATAAATAAATAAATAAATAAATAAATAAATAAATTCCTCTTGTATTTTGCATCGATCCCCAACTCCATGGTGTTCATTCAGGGGGTCTGCAGGAAGTTAAGGCTCCCCAGAGTCTTACAACACCACATGGGCCCAGGGACTGAACTCAGATCAGGAAGCTGAGAAGCAAGTGACTTTACCCATTGCACTGCCCCACCTGCCCAAAGCACCAAAAATACTGTCCCTTTTTGTCTCGAGAACACAGCACAGAACCTGACAAAAATCATTAGTCATTTACAGATATATCTTTATTAGGAATGAGTCCTCACTGGAGACTAGAGAAAGAACATACAGTTCCATCATAATTAAATGTCATAGCAATACATCAAAGCAAAATGTCAAAGTGTAAATGGAAGAAATTATTTAGGACAGTGTTTTAGAAACTTCTTCCATAGACATTGTTGGAAGGAGAGTTCTGTAATTTTGCATTTCATATTTGATTTTGCTGGTACTCTAACTCGGATCAACACACAGCTGCTTCGGATTTTCTGGGCAATTAATTACCTTTACGAACAAAGCTGAATGCACCATCTGCTCTACCACCTATGTTAATACGGCCACAATGAAGACCAACTATGCTAAAGTTCTTCATCTGATTTTTCGAACAGCATCCTCATACAAGTGTGGTCTTCTGTGGGTTGTGGGAGGGTGAGGTGGAGAACACTAGCTGACAGCAGTGAGTGCAGAAGTGGGATGGGGGTGTGCAAGAGGGAGAGAGAGCATGTGTGAGACTTGTAAACAAATTCATAATATCCATTGATTTAATAATCTTTTGGGAAGTGGACTTCAGCAAAATGCCTTCAGCTGACAAGCAGTAGCAGAAAACCAGCAACTGATTCAGTGGAGATTTAGATCAATTGGGAAACATGGGCTTAGATGTAGAGACATGTGGGCACATGAAGAATGGATAATCAAATCAGTGTGGTCTGTTAAACTTCTCAGCCCCATGGTTAAAGGCAAATTGCAACAGTTTTTAACACTGAGGCAAAGAAACAAAAGCCATTTTTGAAAATCCCAGTCACCAGGAAATTCTGACATCCTCTGTGATGCACATCAACTCCCAGGGGCACTGACGATCAGCATGGCTGGACAGCTGGTCAGCATGTGTTCTGCCTGGCAAGAAAGAGACAAAGAACTAGATTTTACAGCAAAAATTAGCTCGGCCTCCTTTTCCAAGACCAGCACTTTCTCTATAGTCATTTAGATGCATTTGTCACAGGTGGCCTTGGGTGGGAGCTGCCAGGAAAACAAGGACAACTTGGGACTTGGAGGAGAAAGAATGATGCTAGCAGGCTTCAGCTGGGAAAGCTAGCTCACCGCAGGGGGAGCTGGGGAAATGGCATTTTCTTTCTGTTTCTTTCTTCATCTCAGCGTGAACTGCTAAACATAGTCTAGAATAGAAGCCACTGGGTACCCCTAACTGTATTTAGTGATTTAGAACTCACCATGAGCCCACAAGTTAACAACAGACACAGTGCTCCCCACTGTGATGTTGAAAACAGGAACCCAAAGATGGACATTGACTATTTGAGGTCTGGATACTCAACTGTATTTTTTTTTAAGCCTCACTGGCTCCTGTGTCTATACTGAGTAACAAACAGCTATGAGTCCCAGAAGGATACATTGTTGCTCTGTGAGTCATGCAGCCTCTCAAAGAACTTTCGTGTTAAACAATCATTACTTTTTTTTTTCCATAGAAGAAAACACTTGAGTCTTTCTGTGTATCTAGTGCTTGGAAGCTTGGAACTCTATGCAATGAGGACAGAGAAGTGGCTCATCAGATCAAGGCATGTGTTACTGTACAGTTGAAGGTCCATTAAGGGAAAGCTGTCTCCTAACAGAAGAGTCTATCTCTCAGTGGAAACATGCCATTGTCTCCAGGCTTAAGAGTTGATCCAATCGGCGGGCCAATCACCTGGCCAAAGGACCACCCTTCAGGAAGGCAGGCACACCTCAAGCCATACTAAGGAGACAGGAATAATCTTTCTTTAATGAGATACTCTTTTCCTACCCTACTCCTGATACAGTCTCTTACAGACATGCAACTCCATGAGCCTGCCTGGTTTTCTGAATTACTCAGTGTTTCCTTTTCTTCTGTCAGTTCTAAGCATGCTTTCTCTCACACTTAGTCTAAGTCTTTCCCCTTTCTAACTTCCATGCTGGCTTAGCTCAAAGTGCATGGCTGTTTTTCTTTCTTCTATCTCTGTATTCCTCTTCTGGGCAACTGTCAAGATTTACAGCAGGCTAGGCCTGAGGCTTTTCTTTTGAATTCTAATAGAATTGTTCTTTGTGTCCTTTCTTAAGTTCTTTTATCTGTGAGGCTAAGAACCCCAAGGAGACCCCTGATTCTCTCCACATCACTGGCTCCTTGAAGTCTTGCTTTCTGTTTATCCCTTGGAAGTGTCTTCCATGCGTCCCAAATCTCCATTCTTAGCTAGCTGGGTTTGTGTCAGCCAGCCTCTGTTGTGAGAGCTCCTCTTCTGCCATTCTTAGGCAACACCCAACACCTCCTTCCCCTCTCATCACATCCCATCACATTAGTCTACTTGCTTCTGAATTTATTTACTTGTTTGTGGTATGTCTTCTTCTATGGACTGTAAGTACCATGTTATCTTTTTGTGTATTTATGCCTAGTGCTATGTGTAGTGCATTTGTTAAATAAAGGTACACTGAAAGGATTTCTCTCATTGGTACAGTTTATCCCTCTGTAAAATGTAAAATTCATCAGTAAGTGTCATCTCAGTTCCTCAAATCACTCCAATCCAGAATGTCCTCCTACAGCATAAAGGAAAATGGCAGCTGAATGCCATTGTCCCTCAGTGCAGTGGCCCAGCCTCACCTGTCACCCCTTTCATAACTGCAGAGCTCCAATCTGCTTCAGTCGGGTCATCAGCTCCCCATTCTGTTGCATGGAGATTAGATCGCTGCATCCGCCTATGCAGTCTTTACCTATGAAGACCCGAGGAACCTGCAGAAACAGACAAGTCAGGATGGTTAAGGAGCCTTGTGACTAGCTTAAGCCTGGCCAGTATTGTCCTCTGTGCTAAGCTTTACAAATTGCTTTACAGTCTTCTTCTGAAGACTTTTTTAAGAACAATGATCTAAGAGTAGAAATAGTCATTTTAAAATGTTGTTGAGGGGCTGGAAAGATAGTTCAGTGGTTAAGAGCACTGACTGATCTTCCAGAGGTTCTGAGTTCAATTCCCATCAACCACATGGTGGCTCACAACCATCTGCAATGGGATCCAATCCTCTCTTCTGGTGTGTCTGAAGACAGCTACAGTGTACTCATATAAATAAAAGAAAGAAATCTTTTTTGAGAGATGTTGTTAGAGCTGGGTGGGAGCTCAGGGACACAGCTGCTGAATATATGTTAAATCCTCAGCCGCTGGAGAACGCTAAAAAACAAATGGGTTTCACCTTGAGTGAGCTTACAGTTCTTTTCACTTTATAAACACACATCAGGAGCAAATTCTGCTTGTTGCACTGAGACCACCAGGCTGCTCTTTGGTTTCCCTGCAGTTGGAACCAGACCTGAGAATTTATACTGAACCCGGACAATCAGTAGCATATTTCTTTTTCAGTGCAGCTGAAAAGGAGATCCAGGCTTATTAAACAATGCATCATCCTGATATTGAAATACAGGTTAGCTGTCCTCAACTAGAAGACAGTACTATGATGTTTTGAGTCTCCTTTAATCCCTTGCCCTCGGTAAAATACCTAGATGTTGTAGCTCTGGGTCCAAGCACATTGATCTGTTCTGGATTCCTGGCCACACTGACGTGGTCATTGTACTTCTAGAATGGGTTCCTTGTAGTCACTGCCACTCCACAGGGCCCTGTTCAGACACTTGTCTGTCCCACTTGTCACAGTTGAAGAGGACTTCAGACTCCATAGGAAGGAGGAAGTGCCCTCCCTGTGGCCAAGTAATTTCCAAACCAGGGCTGTCTCACAGAGGCTGAGAGGCCATGAAGAGAGGGTTCTGCTAAGGCCTGTGCATGATCAGGAAGTGACTGGAACAGGGTAAGAATGGTTTTCAGAAATCCTATTTTCCTCAGAATGTATAGACCATCTAAGAGAGTTATTTAAAATATGAGGAAGAGAGAGAGAGAGAGAGAGGAGGTTAAATTATTGTGGATAAATTCTAATAGCATTTTATCTAGAGAGAGAAGGGGATCCAGGGAGAATTGGGCTTTAAAATATAGAAAGCTGATAACTTAACCAACATCCTGTGCCACAATCCAAATCAGTTAAACTACCTCCTTTGACTGAGAATTAAAAATAAAAATAAAAATCCCAGAACCCTTTCAGGCAAGTCAGCCTGGTAAGTCTGACTTACCAGGAGTCAGTCAGTCCCAGGACAGGGCAGCTGCCCGAGGTAGTGTGGGTGGCTGTGTCATATTGCTTCCGTTAGCTACAAGGAGAAAAATGCAGAAACATGAGGCAAGAAGCCCCAAATTTCCACAGAACACTGGGTATTGTTTCTGAGGAAAGGAGACCTCATGTTTGAAGGGCTTTTCAGTTTCTGTCTCCTCAGAAGGTTCTATTCCTTTGTTCTGCTTCTTTGGGGCAGTCAGTTGTCCCAGTAATAGCAGAGCCCTAATGGTTCTCTGTTGAAGGTAACAACTTGCTAAATAAAATAAAATCCTTCTAAGATTTAAACAAGGAAACCAGGTATTTATTCTTTAATGTCTATTTTCAAAAAGACTCAAGCAGTCCTCATGATTCCTACAGCTTTCTGACTCTCCCCCATTTGTGTCTGTGGAAGCTAAAGGTTGAAATTGAGTGTCTGAGACAGGGTGTCCTGCCTATCCTGAGCTAACATCAAAAGCAGGCTACTACTGTGCACAGCCGGGTTTTTTTGTTTTGTTTTGTTTTGTTTTAATGTGGGTTCTGGGTTTTAATCTAAGCTGCTGCCCTTATGCTTATGAGGTAAAATTGTTTGATCCACTGTAGGTCTGAGTTAATGCCAGTGGCAATAATGCCCTGAAAACCAAGGGTCATCTCCTGGGAGCTGGTTCTCTCCTTGACTGTGAGTCAGAATCCTGGAAGGTCTGGTTTAATAAGAAGCAGACTTCTCTCAGATTCAGAAGAAATGAGCTAAAGTCTGAGAATTTGAGTTTCTAAGCATTTCTCAGGTGCTGGTCACCTTCAACCACTGGTCTACACTGAACAGCCCTTGATTTCTCCCAGGGCGACAGAGGGCTAGGACCTTCTGCACTCTGCACACACAGACAGCACACACCTCTCCTACTCCCAGTACCCCCTCCCCCACGACCCCGAGACTGGCCCTAAAGCATTATCTGACTGTTCCCCGGGATGGAGATTTTTGTATAAGTCTAGCAAGAAGCTAGGTTGCCTGGGAACCTGAAAGAACTTTGCTGTCCCATCCTGGCTACAGCCTGGGTGGGCGTCAGTAAAGCTGCCTTCAGTCAGGCTGAGGAAGAGGAAGAAATATCTGTCACTCAAACCTCTGGCCCACCCCTTTCCTGGGAGGAGGCCAAGTCAGCTGCTGCTGAGAAGAGGAAGAACCTTCCCTCTAAACCTAGCTGGTAACACTGGTCTGAGCTCCTGGAGCGGGTTTTCCTAGCATTCTCTGCACTCTAGGGTTTTCTTCCTGTGTGTGTGGAGGCCAAAGGTTGACTATGGGTGTCTTTCTTGATTACTCTTTTTTTTAAAAAAAAAAAAAAAAAAAAAAAGTCTCCTGCTCCTCCTGTGCTGGGATTACAAGCAGGCTGCCACCTATGCACAGCTTCCTCCTCTTCTGTTTATGCCTGTGAAGTAAACGCAGTATCCGCTGAGTCATCTTCCTAGCACCCACGTGACCACTTCCCACCACTGTGGGGTAGGGTTTGAGCCAATGGGCTCCTCAGATGCAGCTACGCAAAGCCTCTTCAACAGTTTCCTCTTCTACCACAAACCACTGACTGCCGACTTGGATTCTGAGTGGCCCCAGAATGTCTCTCAGTTTAGTCCCTCCTGCAGTCTTGTCCCTGTGAAAGAAAATTTCTGGAAAGCAGCTGTATGTACAGAGGCAGAGGGCCGGGTTAGAGCTTCGGTGACCATGAAGCCTGCAGACTGTGGCAGTTTGAGGGACAACTCCACAATTTACTTTGGGTGACCTTTAACCTACTTTGTCCACCTCAGTGTCAGACCCGAGGAATGGATAGATACCTTTGGAATGTACTAATTTAACAAAGCCTAACTGCTACCAGTCAAAGGGGTAAGGAAGCTATGATACAACACCCGAGGCCCGTGGGCTCAGCTATAACCTGCTTCTTTGATATTTCAAGGCTTTAAAAAATTGCTTTATCTGGAACTCTTTACTCTGCTACTATAAAAATTAATCAGACCACTTCCAGGTTGGAACACAAACGCTGAAGTAACCCAGCGCTGGCTTCTCAGACCATGCTCTCTCACCTGACTCTAGAATAACTCCTCTCCTCTGAGGTGAGAGCAGTTTTTGCACCAATGACTACAGTGACCAGAATGGCTTTCCAGGAGTCAAATCAGGTCACTCCAAAGCTAAAAATGCAACAGCAGCCTTGCTCCCTGGAAGCACAAGCTGGTTTATTAGGGAGGTTACAGGCCTTCCTGAGGTAGCTGCCAGGGTCCCTTAGGTAACTCTTCTTACTCTAACTGTGGGCCTGTCATGCCAGCCTCCTGTCTGGACCATGACACACCAGTTACAGTCCACCAGATGCTAGCCCTTATGTTTTGGTTCCACTTAAAACAGTAACCTGCCACCCCCACCATGTTTCCCCTCCTATAGTTAATTTTCTTCATAAACTGATTTTCATCACTGCTGCCTCCCAGATATACTATTCATCAAATTATTTGCCTTCCCCCAAAAGTGCATTTTTTTAAACTGTAGGAATTTTTCATGGTTGTATTTCCACTATGCAGAAATATGCCTGGTATATTACAGATGCTGAAAAATATCTGTTATATCCAGAAAAGTCATCCTATAAACTTGAAGGAAAAAATAAGCCTTCTTAGACAAAATGGAGGCACTTTGCTGGTAAAACAGTTGTTCTGTAAAGAGGTATCCAAGTTCTATCAGAAGCCCGTCAGGAACGGCAGAGCTTTGGAGAAATAACAGAGAAAGCATTGCAGGGAGCCACAGGAGCAAGACGCTCGCTCGACTGAGGACTGTTTCTGTAATCAGGTCCTGCTGAGCTCCTATGGTTTACCAGAGCCCATGGGTCACACAGGGCAATTGAAACAGCCAACTGCTCTCAAGTTCTCATTCTTAAAATGTAAACACAACCTTATTCAGCACCAGGAAGCAGTGAGTGGGAAACATTTGTGTTTCCCTCAAAAGAGATGCAATTAGATTTGGACTCACAAACCTGCTGGCGATAGGGAATATTTATAGAAGATCAGGGATATGGCTCAGTATACAGCGTGAGTACGGATCCTCAACAACCGTGTAAACAGTTATGCATGGCACAATACTGGGAGTGGGGTGCAGGGAGAGGTAGATCTCAGGGGCTCACTGGCTCCCCAATCTAACCAAAATGGCAAGGGTACAGGTTCACTGAGAGACCTTGCCTCAACCAGCTAGAGTGGAGAGTGACTGAGAAACATCCTGAGGTCAACCTCCAATATGTGTGTATACACACACACACACACACACACACACCCCTTTTGTAATTTTAAAGTTAAAAGGCCATTACAAAATCAAAAGGCCATTACAAATCAATGCAAACATTTGTTAAATGAAGAAATTTGGCTTTCTGTTTGTTGGTTGGTTGGTTTGGTTTTGTTTTTCTTTTCTCCAGAACCTGTGCTGCTGGACTAAGAATAGCATTGTCCTTAATTCTGTTGTAACTGGGACCACCTACAGGTCTTATACCACCTCTGCTGTTAGGAGGGAATTAATGTGGAATTTGACCTGAGCTGGGATTGTCTGAACTTTTCCCAGGCAATTCCACTGACTAACAAAGTTTGTGAACCACTCTGCAGGAGGATGGCTGGTGGGAGCTGGAATGGGGCCAGGAGGGGTCTGTATGCTTCTCTTTACTGTTCACTGTCCACTCTCCGCTGTGTCCCTGCTCCAAGACCTCGTCCTATAGCTGTAAAATACACACTTTTGGTTGGCACTACCATGCAGATTTTTGAATGAAATAATTTCCAATGCTTTACACCAAGATCCCAGAGAAAACCATTTAAGTCACACTAAAGCTCAAGTAGGAGATGTGTTTCTTCCAACACTGCCCTACAATGTGCTCCTGAAAAGAACGGAAGTGAGTTGGTGTGACTGCTCTCTCCAGAAAGGGAATACTCTAAAAAGACCACCCATGCTTCTCTCTTTGGCTATCAGACTGTGTAAACAAAGGGCCTCAACACCCCCACCACCCACACACACCCCACACACCCCAAGCCTGTGCTGGGAAAAGGCTGAAGTCCTGGTGCTACCCAGCAGAGAGCCCACCTCACAGGAAGAGATTTTACACAGTTCTGAGCCCTGGAGAGCAACTGGACCTGAGACTACCACGAGGGGTAGTGGGGGAGGCGGAGCAGGAGGGGGAGGGCTCTCACGGGGACCTGGCCTGCAAACCTCCGGCTTTCTATTTAAGAAGATAGGAGGAGATTCTCATTATGAAGGGAGATGGTTCAGCTAATAACACTTATGCATGAGAGTGAGGACCTTAGTTTGATCCCTCAGAATCCACAGAAAAAAGTTGAATGCAAATCACAATGCTAGGGAGACCAAGATAGGAAGCTCCCGGGGGCTTTCTTGCTGCCAGTCAATCCAGCCAATCCAGCCCAGCCTGTGAACTCCAGATTCAGTGAAGAACAGTGTCTCAAAAAATAAGACTGAGAGTGATTAAAGAAGTCACCCAACGTTAACCACTGGGCTGTTGAGTAAACAAGGGTACACACACACACACACACACACACACACTACACTTCATGGACTTGGGTGTCCATGGACATCTGTATTTTTTCATTCCAGTGAAGCCTCACTGAATGAGCTTCTTTTCTCTGCTTTTCACTGTCACGTGTCTCTTTAATTGGTATCGGAGGCAGGTGGCCAAGGTTCCTGGCTCCTTGGGGTTGCCAGATACTCGGCTTTGTCTCCCTACACTCCAGTAACAGTACGACAAGCTCACCTTCCAGCACCAGCATCTGTTAGGCTGGGCATTCCACCCAGGCACAAAGAAAGCCATTTCTGAGGGAAGAAGGTATTCTTAGAGAGCTGCACACGTCTTTGTGGAACAGGATTCTGATGTGCTCCCTCTAATCTTGCAGCCTGGGTCACTGAGGATCTCCAAGGCAAGAATCCGTCAGATCATACAGTAAGTTATCATGATAACCAAGCCTGAAAATATCCTATAATTAAGGCAGCACAGGCAAAAATGGAGTACAGGATTTACTTTTCCAGTGGGTGGAGCTAGATAAGAATGAACAAATTAGGTGATAAATAAAGAAAGCCTAGTGAAAAGCAAAGGCAGGACCACACACTCCGCTGAGATACATGCTAACGGGGAAGAGAGTGCATATGGCCCCGTTCCATAACAGAAAAGCTAGAGATCACACCCAGCCTTGAAGCTGCCTCCTGCCTTGCCAGATAAACACTGTCAGTTCAAAATAGTGCTTAAAACAAAGCCTTCAAGTGCACATTTAACTGCCACCAGCCCAGCTGTCAGGGCCACTGACCGGGACCACACAACAGCTGTCTGCCTTCTGGTCCTCCCAGGCAGTCCTGCTGCCCACTCATTTGAGCAGTGTCTCCCCTTGGGTCCCTCCCCCACACCTTGCAAAGCCCTCTGGATGCTTTGAAGAACAGAGCCCTGGCAGCAGCATCCTAGAAAAGGCACAGCTGTCTGCATAGCTCCGGAAAGGAAATGGCAGCCCTCCAGTGCTTCCTTAGCATTTAAACACTCACTGTTCTCGCTCCGGTGAGCTGTTGTAAATAATCTTGAATCGCATTGGTATTGTTAGTGGCTGTGATGTCCACGAATTCTAGAAGACCTTGTTTGAAAGGCAGTTGACTGAGGATTTCTTGAGTCTGTCTGCAGTAGGGGCAAGTGGGTTTGATGAACACGACCACCTTCCCAGACTGGATCTTGCAGTTCACAAACTCCTGAGCCATGCTGACAGGCTGCAGCTTCCCTGGGAGGAACGTTCAGCTGAAGGTATTGGTCCGGTGTAATGTGGCAGCTTAGCCAGCAGCTCTCATTTAAAAAGGAGCCTCCTTGGAGGAGGAGTTAACAAATAGATTGCTTCAGTTTTAAAGGGCCAGCCCCAAAGTCAATTCATTCTGGTATGAGCCACTACTTACTAGGCCTACAATTGCACACTTGCTGTTTAAGCCATAATAGCATAGGCCAGGCTGTCTTGTGTCCTCCCCAAGATCAGAACTAAGTCACCCTCTAGGGTAGCAGAGGCAGCATGAACCAGTTTCTGGGTAGGAGGCCCCCGGACCTCTTACAATAAATTCATTCGCATTCTCTCTCTCTCTCCCTCTCCCTCTCCCTCTCCCTCTCCCTCTCCCTCTCCCTCTCCCTCTCCCTCTCTCTCTCCCTCTCTCTCAAATCGAAAACACAACCATTTAGGAAAGCTTTGGCTCTTCATAGGAAGTGGGAACTGCATAGTGACTGGGCCTCGTGGGATGCACCAGCATGCTTTCTTTGACCTGTAAGGTTGTGTGATTAGTGGACTTGGTTCTTGGCATGTAAAAATATGCTAAGTTGACAAAGCTATCTGGACTTTTTCTGTCTCTGAGGCCATGGTGAACAATGAGCCCTTTTCGACCGAGTAGATTTGTGACTGAACTTTGACACAGGAACTACCTGTGAAGCTAAGCCTTTTAATAGGCTTCTCTTACACCAAAAGCCTTAGGGTTGGTGACCTTTGAACAGCATTTCAGAAAGAAACAAATTCTTCCATAACCCCTGACCTTAGATTCCAGACAGAATGAGGATCTTTTCCTGCCTGACTTGTTTGGACAGTGAGCGGAGGAGGCGGTGCTGAGATAGATAAGCAATCAAAGAGAACACTCCTGTCAGATTTAAGTACCTTTCCAAGCAAGCAACAAGTTCCACAGTAGAACCAGAATGTCTTATAGGAGGCCAGACTAGAGTCATGTCATGTTGATGGCTCTGGTGCATATTGTGACAAAAGAGAAGTAAATTGACTTCTGGAGGCTGCTTTGTCACTCTCACAGTTACCCACATCAAATGGCAAAATAACAGTCAGAGAGCCATATTCAAGGCCACAGAAGAGAGAGCTCTGTCAACCCAGAAGTGTGGCCCGGCTGAGGTGGCTGCTCCGTGGCAGGGCTGGAGACCACTCTGGATGCTGCTCATTTGGTTCACCTCGACCTTCTGATGCCAGCCTGTTCCAGGGACCTCCTGCTGCTTGCATGATCCTGGGGAATCAGTGTGGTACAGGCTGCTCTTTTTCTCTCCTCCTCATCTGTTGGTCTTTCCTGTCCTCCTTTCCCTAACATCTCTCTCGTTTCTCTCGCAGACCATGGTTGAGAACCACCATGACCTTTTGTCTCTTGCATGTTCACATTCTGCCCTGTCCTGATGTTTGCCACTCGTGTTTTCCTTGCCTCCTCTTTTGTTGCAGTCTGACCTCCTTATCCCCTCCTGTTGAAATGCCTCAGGTTACTTAAGCATCTTAGAACCAGTGTGAATTTCACATGTGCAGAAACATGGGGACCTCACAAGAGATCTGTACAGAGTCACATGGGGCTTGGAGTCCCATGTTATGCCTAACTCCAAACTCCAGACAGATGAGGATCCTCGTCTTGTAAGACTCCGCTGAGCCTTAGCTACCAAGCCTACTCACCCCTAGTGGACCACAGGGAGTCAGAGATCGTAAAAGCAAGAGGAATTTATTGTTCCAGTGCACTGGGGTTGTCCCAGACCTGAAGGAGAGGCGGCAACTTCTGGGCAGCCAGTTGGGCCAGTTTTGTACAGCGCAGCAGTCATTAGGCTCAATGTGATTGACAGAACAGTACAACTTTTAAACTGATTGGTCCTTAGGGAATGAGGTAGCAATGGGTGGCCAATGGTGGGTCCCCCCAGTGCTCTTCCAGGAGGGGAGGGGTCTCTATGTGCTCTCTGACCTGTCTCTTCCAGGAAGGGAGGGGTCTGTTGGTATTTTCCAACAGCTCTGAGCTGACCTCTTCAGTCTGAGTGTGCTGAATCTATAATTTTACAATGTCTGATTTGGAGTCAACCATATTTACCTAAAGTCTTACAAAAGATAGTACCTGGATACAGGAAAACTCTATTGTCTGTCTTGCAGCTCAAGTTAAGACTAACATCTGAACCATTATCTATATTTAATAATATTCAATGTCCTTATGTAGACCTCCCCTCCAAACCTTAGGAAGGCATTGGCTGCTGAGAAGCCCTGCTTTCAGCTCTCAGCCTCACTGTCTTGTGCTCAGACTGCCCAGCTTTCTGCTCAGCCTCCAAGTGCAGCCATGGCTAGGGCAGAAAGTTGAAGGCAAATTTACTGTCCTCTTCAGTGCATGGAATAGCCAAGCTCTCCTAGGTTTGTGTCCTAGGTCTGAACGATCACCTGACTACTCTGAATGAATGCTGCACTATTCTTGGGGAGCCAGCCCTCCTGGTTCCCCATTTGGTATCCTTACCATAGCCTCATAGCCTGCTCTGTGGTACTGCTAGACAGTCTTTAGAAACTTGTGGGGCTCTGATAATGCAGGGATGAATGCAGGTTTTTTCTACCCATTCTTAAGGGATTTTATAGGTGACAGAAAATAATTTTAAAGGACAGTGAGGGGGCTGAAGAGATAGCTCACAGGTTAAGAGCACTGGCTGCTCTTCCAGAAGACTCAGGTTTGATTTCCAGCATGCATATTGTGGCTCATAACAGTCTCTAACCTAGTTCTGTAGGATTGCACACCACTTCTGACTTCCATGGGCACCAGGCATGCACATGATGTATAAACATACATGTCAACAAAATACTCATATGCATAAAAAATTAAAATAAAAAAAACCAGTGGCATATGATGGTTAGGGCACAGTTTATCATGGGAGCTTAGCTGGGAGACACTCAGTCTAGTAGAAAAGAAGTGTTTGCTCTTCAGTCCTTCTCAGTAGAGCTAATATGAAATCTGGATCTGTGTGACTTGTCAGACTAGCAGAAGGTGACAGCAAAGACAATGGTCCTTATGTGTCTATTCCTGAACTCATCCTATCAATATTTGTTAATCAGTTACCCTGGGCCACACACACAGGTCCTTTTATACAATTCCATCCTTAGGAATTCATAGGAAAGTTGGGGATACCATCAGGAGAATGGTGTGATGGTTTGTATATGCTCGACCCAGGGAGTGGCACTATCAGAAGGTGTGGCCCTGTTGGAGTAGGTGTGTCACTGTGGGTGTGGGCTTAAGACCCTCAACCTAACTGCCTGGAAGTCAGTCTTCCACTAGCAGCCTTTAGATGAAGATGTAGAACTCTCAGCTCTGCCTGCACCATGCCTGCCTGGATACTGCCATGCTCCCACTTTGATGATAATGGACTGAACCTCTGAACCTGTAAGCCAGCCCCAAATACATGTTGTCCTTGGTCATGGTGTCTGCTCATAGCAGTAAATCCCTAACTAAGACAAATGGGCACGAATATTATCAACTCTGTAGGATAATACAATAGAAGTATATAAGGGCACCAAACGAGAGCAGCTAGCTCACCAGGAGAGCTAAGGCTAGCCAGAGTCTTACACCATGACAAACACCAAGGCCTCGGACCCATGGGAAACTGGCAAAACCGTTCACCATCAGGATCAGTTTCAGAAAAGCAAAGCCTTGTCTATCCAAGTATGGCCGATTGATCAGTGTGTACAATAACTAACAACTGCAGCTTCTTCCTCTTCCTTTGTATTTACAACCTGAGCCTCCTCCTCTACAGAGACCTTCTATGGAGACTGAACCCCTACCCCTACACTATACATAATAAAACCCCTGGAGGTTCTGGGTTGTGTTGATAGTAGGTGCCACTCTACCAGAGAACACAGCACACTTTTCTGTACATGTGTCCTTTCTTAATTCCCCAAGGACTCCCAATCAGGGTTTCAGGACCCAAGCCACAAGGGATGTGGTAGATGGGTATTTTTAGGTACATGAGTTGTCCTAGCAGCGTTCTCCTATACATCTTGAGTGAAAACTGGTTCACATGCCCATCCCAGGAACAGTTCTGTTGCCTAGACACCTTGTTGAAACTCCTACTTGTATTGGAAATTTGAAGAAGTCTCATCAGAATAATCACATTTATCAGAGATATTGGGGTCCCTTCTTGGGGTTTTTGGTTTTAATAATAATAGAAATTAAGAAGGAACTCAAAAGGAAACTTAAGAACAGTGTTAGTGAAGTTCTAAAGAAGAACCTCAGGTAGCAAGCTGGCAATCTTGGTAGCTGCACAGGAGCATGGAGAGAATCACAAAGCCATGCCCTCCCAGCTAAGTGAAGCCCTCAGTGTGTAGGAAAGCAGGCTTAGAGCAGAGATAGAGGGAGAGGAAAGCTCAGCTTTTTTGAGTTATTCAAAGAAACTTACAAGCATGTGAAAAGTATGTTATCTCATTAAAGAAATACTTATTTTCTCCTGTCTCTTTAGCATGTGTATGTACACCATATGTATTTCTGGTGCCCTTGGAGGTCAGTAGAGAGCTGTTGAATCCTCTGGAACCTCAGTTACAGTGGTTGTGAGTCACTCACTATGTGAATGCTAGGAACAAAACTCAGGTCCTCTGGAAGAGTAGCAAGTACTCTTAACTATTGTGCTGACTATTTTTATACTAATTTGACACAAACTAAAGTCATTTGAGAGGAGGGTACCTCTACTGAGAAAATGATTCCATAAGATTGGGCTGTAGGCAAGCCTAAGGGCAGCTTGTTGTGTGTTGCGACTTAACAGAGCTGACCCCATAACTGTTAGCACACTGTCCCACCCTCCTGCCCTACTTGGCCTGGTAAAAAACACTGAAATGTGTGCTTTTCGACTCTTGACAGATAAGAAGGGCTCAAAGAGAAAGATTCTTGGAGGTTGGAGAGGACCTACAAGGAGGGGAGCAACATATCGTTCTCCAGTGTGTGTTTCAACTGCATCAGTAGCTGGCCCTCATATCTGCCCTAGGCCTGCTGACTAGGGGTGGAAAGACCTAGAGACGATGGTTTTGGGGGGATGTGAGTTTTCTGTGGGGTGAATGGTTGCCAGGAAGAATCACATCCTTGAGCAGAGTTTTTGCCCTCTGCATGACAGTCTTATTGTCTAATAGTATCTCTTACCTATATACTGAGTCATAGAAATGTCCTAGAAGGCTGGGACCCTGCTAACCTTGGGTTTTCCCCAGACCTCCTGCAAAGGTTTGTTCAGGGAAATCTATCCCTTATAAGACAGAGTAATCAAATAGGTGCCATAAGATCTATGAGGAGACAGGGTAAGAGGGAAAGAACTTCAGAGCACAGAGACACGAAATGTCACCAGTGTACTAGAATTGTTGAACATAGCTTCTCTATGGGATTCTTTGTAACAAGAATATTAAAACAACCTTAAAATTGAGGTTGATCCAAACATCCCTGAATATGGAATTGATTACACAAATCTGGGGAAATCTATATGGTTACTTGAAAGACACTAAAAATAGTACATTGTAGCTGAATATGTTAATATGAAAGATAGTCAAGATATAAAAATTGACATGATGTATTTATCAAATAAACTATGTAGGTAGATAGAGACATGGCTTACTGATGTCCAAGAATAAGGGCCAGAGTTCAGGTTCTAGCTGTCATGTCAAAAGTCAGGTCTGGTCCCTCAAACGCCTATAGCCCTGGCACTAAGGTGGGAGCAGACCAAAGGACCACAGGAGCTTGCTGGTAGTTCAAGGAGAGACCCTCCCTCAAAGGAAGAATGTGGAGAGTAACAGAGGAGAACGCTCAGCACTCTCCACAGGTGCACCTCCACAGGTGTGTGTGCCTACAAACACAGAATGTGTAAATCTGAAAGTTTATGTTTGGGAATGTGTAAGACATATATGTTATGATATCTGTATCTATATCCATCCAATATATAAAACCAATGTTGTTTTTTTTTGAAGAGAGGCTTGAAATCTGGAACCTATTAATCAGTCATTCCAGCAGAAAGATGGAGTAGGTTGTTTCCTTGTTCATCCTCAATCTTTAAATGTTTTCCATTTGCACATGTCACTTCAAGATTGTTTGTTTGTTTTGTTTTTATTGGATGTAGTGATTGAGGAGGAGGGGAATTGAAACCCAGTTCAAATTAGTATTTTGTTTGTTTTTGAGCCAGTGTCTTGTTATGTATCCCTGCTTGGCATGGAACTCATTAGGTAGAACAGGCAGGCCTTGAATTCAGAGATTCTGCCTGCCTCTGCCTCTGCCTTGCCTTTTCTGAAATTAATGATGTGCCGCACCACCTTGGCCAGATTAGCTTTTAGGAAACTTGGCAAAGCAGAGTTAAAAACAGAACAATAGTTTAAAGGGATAGTGGCACACAGAAGGATGGAGGAAGAGGATATTTGCCACAAGGGAGCTCTCATGCGTGCCTTTGCTCTGTGCTGCTCTGCTCTGTGCTGCTCTGTGTTTGGCAGAGAGCAATAAGTTGTAGGGAAGGTGACTGATGGAGCAAGGAACAACTGGAGGATGGGGATGGGGAACAAGTGGCAGTGTTAATCTTATTGAGAGGAGCAGCCACACCTCTTGAAGGTGGTCCTAGGTAAGTAGGAGGTTAGCAGGGCTGAAAATAGGCAGGACAAGAGGCCACAATGCAAGCCTCAAGGCACAAGGTAACCTAGACTTCTATGCATGTCCAAAACACGTACTGTAGGATCCAGCCTACTAAGGACGTCAAAGGATCCAGGGAGAGATGGTAAGAGCAGAACAAGGAGATATTAAAGTAAAAATGAAGATAGAAAACTGCTTCACTTGCAAGGATTCAAAAGCAAGAACAGAAAGAAGTGGGCGTGGCAGGAACCCAATACCACGGGAAGCCTGCTAGCAGCTTGCCTGCATGACTAAGGGTGTAGCAATGTGAGAAGGGCTGAAACGAGAAGACAGAAACTGTACAAAGCAATGTCACAGCTCGGTCTGCTGGGGTGGCTTATAATAATAATATATAATAACCCCAGATGCCTGGAGAGGGGAGGTGTGCAAAGTCAAGGCCTGTGTGGATTACAGAATGAGTTAAAGGCCATCATGGGCAGTTTACTGAGATGCTGTAAAACTAGAGCAGAAAGTACTTCGTGATCAGTTCAGGTCCCAGAAGTGAGAGGAAGGAAAAGACAGAAACAAATGCCTTTCTTTGGAACAACTGGCAACAAGTAGTACCCCGTACTAAATGAGATCCATCCCACCAGGAGGCCAGCAACCTTAGAAGGAAGCAACTGAGTTGCCAACACATCAGACATGTATTTGTGCTTGTTAACAACCAGTGAGCAATCCCAGAAGTCATTGCTGCATCTGGTTGTGAAAATAAATTCCTTAAATATGAGCTGAGATGCTGAAAGGAAATGAGTCATTTAGGGACAAACAGTCTTTAATTAGCAGGGACAGCTTGTCAACTGGGCGCATGTGTACATCATAGACCTATTACCTGAATAACCAAAGAGCTTAAGGTAAAATACCAGAGAAATGGACACCAGAAATAAAGAAAACCTAAGCTATCTGTAGTCAGCAAGCAAGGGCCTCGTATGATTTAGGATGTGGCTACTGATTATTGAAGAGGCAACCTCAGCTGCTGGGAGCCCTTCCTAGGAGGAAACAGCAGTTGTCACTGCAAGCCCTTCCTAGTCCTGAGATCTGCTTCCACTTCGCTTACCGCAGCACCATTGCCCTGTGTCATAACTTGCTTGTTTTGTTTCTTTTTCACAGAACACAAGGTTTGTGAGTTGGAATTTAGCTCAGTGGTAGAGTTTTTGCCTGTCAAGTGCAAAGCCCTGGTTTGGTTCCCAGCACCACCATCACCAATAAACCACCTCTACCATGAAAGCAAAGCAAAACAAAACCCCCATATCCAGCAAGAACAGTAGCAAAAAAAAACCAAACCAACAAACAAAAGGACAAGGGGCTTAGTATAAGTTCAGTTAAAAGACTCTTGTACAGATAGATGAGAAATTTATGTGTGACAAAAATGGTTTGATGGGCTTCTAGTCAATACATTTTTGCTCATGATAGTTTAAGCCACTGTCCTTCTCCAATGAGTCATGGGAGGGGCTCTGCTTTTAACATTTGGGGTATTGTAAATGGGACCCCAGGTGAGGAAGAGTGAGCACAGAAGCTCTGAGACTCCAGTGGGGACAGGGATGGGGCTGTGAAACCACTCATGGCACAGAGGAAATGTAAAGATGTCTGTCCTGGCTGCACAGAAGATCTTCCTAGACAGTTTGTAACACCAGCTGCCTTCTCCCTACTGGGGTCTCTTCATATTTACACTTTCAACACAGACCATTCTTTCTGAGAGGAAGAGCCACCTGAAGGCATACTTTCTGTCCTGGTAGCAAGGTACAGGGCTCTAGTTCTCAGGTTTATGGCTGACTAGTGGGACATTTGCCTCTGACTTATAGGTTTGACGGAGACAGTTGCTTTCTACAGCTTGAAATGTAACAACCTAAGCATGGTGAACCCAGCTAAGAACTGCACTAGGCTCTGGGAGAGTCTTTGCTTGGACAAACTGTAATCAGATTCAAGGATCTTCTGCCTGGCCCAGCTGTGCATTTCCTTCTGCTCCAGCTGTAGTAGAGAGTCCTGTTAAGGTAGGTCAGCAAGACTCTTCATGTCCATTCACTGTGTCACTTCCCCCAAGTGATGTCTGTCCACCTGGCCTGGCTTCAGCAGGGATCCTATTAGGTTAATTTAGCCCAAATTCTTCTTTCTCCTGATGTTTCCACTATGGAGCTGTCTATCTTTTGTTCCTTGTTTATGAGTCCCAACTGCCCTTTCTGATTTGGAGTTGAGCCCAGTCTCTCCCCTGCTTCAATATCCACCTTTGCAGTGGTTAGATACTGATTGTTATGCTCCTGAGGAAGCCTTTGCTATTGTGTTTCAACAAGCACCATTCAACCTGTCTTTTTTTCTTTAGCATTTTCTTTGGGAGAATCACCATGTATGAGAACTTTCTGTTGTAGAAAGCTCAAAGCGTTAGTAATTCATAAGCTTGGTGTTTTTCACTGGATGGGAGACTTCCTCTTCCCTGTACAGATACACCTTAGCTTCTTGGTTCCCTCTTCTTGTCTTGGTGGAGAATTGGAAGAGTGTGGACCTCTTGTGCTTTGGAATGGACCAGCAGCTAGATACTTGTGGTGTAGGAACTGGATCCTTTCTCCCTCCTGCACCTCCTTCCCCCCCCCCCCCCCTTCTCCTCTTGTCTCTCTTCTTGGGAATTCCTTCAGGACAGCTTCAGGGAAGCTGAAGCTTGTTCTCTGATGTTCTTGTGTGAGTGACATCTCCTGTCACTCCTTCCTCATAGAAATATTTTTAAAGCAACTGGCTCATTGTTTGGAAATATACACAAAAGTGTGCTGCTTTCCAATACCCACCCACACTTGGTTCTTCCTTTCTAATGAAAACGGGACTTATTTCTTCTATAGTATGTGCCTTACATACCTATATACCTATAGTATGTGCTTTATGCAGCACAATAGCTGGGCAACTGCCTACCCTCCATGCTGCCAGAGTCACCTTCCTGTCTAGAACCCAAGTTATTACTTAATTTGTTTCATCTGGGCTGCTCTTGGCTCCAGCTGGTGAGCCCACATGGCCGCGTTTTCTGGCTCAGCTAACCCATGGCTGCTCTCTTATGTCCTCTCCTGCACATTCTCCTGGCAGCCTCCCTCTCTCTCCTCTCCTTGTGGTCTCAAGCCAGGGGAAAACCTAAAGCCTACCTATGTCTCTTCTCCCCAGCTATTGGCTGCTGAAATCTTTATTCACCCATAGGAATTAACTTGGGGGCAGGGTCCCAGGGCTACATGCAGAATCCAGGTTTTTGGGGGCCCACACTTAGCATTTCAATAGACAGTAAAAGACAAAATCTCAACGTAAGTTCATCCATTGGAGGAAGGATGTCTTTGCATTTTTCTTTAGCAGTCTCATGTCAGCTTCCATTTTTTCCTTGCTTTGCTCACTTTAATCATTTATCTTGAATAGATATAGCCCCGATGCATCTAAGGCAATTGTATTAAGTTTAACAAATATACAATAGCATACAGATCCTGTTTCCAATCATAGGAGGTTTTGGTTTTCACCCTAGCAGCAATTGGGCAGTGAACTTCCGAGAGAGAGAGAGAGAGAGAGAGAGAGAGAGAGAGAGAGAGAGAGAGAATGTATTGGTTGGTTTAGAAAACAGGGAGGGATGGTGAGCTTTGGTTTGCAGAGACAGCTGGAGAAACTGGTCTGTGATGTTTGGATGCCAGGAGAGATCACATCCTGGGGGTCTGTTACTATAGGGGAACTCTGAGGAGGCAAGACAGATAATTTGAGATGACCCTAAAGAAACCCCAAGGACTAATGGTTTGGAATGCCACATATTCCACATGTCCCAGAAATACCTTGGTGAACCTCCCTAATGTTTGTATTTGTGCATGAGGACAGAAACACATCTTTTTTTCCCCCAGTATTATTATGTGCAGGCTGTCCATAGAATCCCATTGTACAGACAATGATAACTTGGTCTCTGTGGGGATATCCAGGATACCAAAAATCCTTAGATATTTGAGTTCTTTATGTAAAATGGTCTTTGCATATAAGCTAGATTTGTCCTCCTGGAGCCTATAGATCTAGATTACTTATAATATCCAATAAATTGCAAATGCTATGTAAATTAAATGTCATATTGTGTTATTTAAAGGGTAATGAAAAGAAGATGAAGATTTATAGATCATTTTTTCTGAAAAAAATTAAGCAGAGTTGGAGTTTATTAACAACAGATTGATTTTTGACATTAATTAATTAATTAATTAATTTATCTACCTGTCTATCTATCCGTTTGTTTTTTACTTATGGCTGTGTGGGCATGTGTGTGTACGTAAGAGGGATCTGATTCCCTCTTTCCACCATGTGAGTTCTGAGCATCAAACTTCAGCCATTAAACTTGGCTTCAAGTACCTTTACCCAATGAGCTGTCTCAACAGCCCAAGAATAGATATTAAGAGAGATTTAAGCACAGGATTAATGAAAACGTGGCACATGGAGAAAGATTCCACACCCAAGAGTGGGGGTGAGCTTCTCACTGAAGGGTCTGCATTTGATCTTGAATGTATAAGCATGTACTCACAGGTGAGAATCCATGGGTACACAAGCTTGACTGCACCTTGACTTTGTGTGTTCAAGAGTGCAGTTAAGTGCCTCATCTTCTCATTACCTTTGGTAGGAATAAATGGGTAGCTGCTGTATTGACACCTGCTGAGTTTCCTTATAGCTGAAGTTTGAAGTCAGCCAGTACTCTTATCAGGGCTGTTGCTATTTTGATTGTGAAGATTCTGTGGTTTTGGTTAGCTGGGACTGAAGAATAAGCTGTGATTAACAAGATACCAGAACTACTAAATAGAAAACTTTGCATTACTGGGACTATTGATGCTGGTTAGCAGGAGCTAAGAAATTAGCGGTGATAAAGAAGAGACCAGCATCACTGAGGTGAAATCTTTTGGGAAGTGTTTTCTGAGAGCACAGAGGCTGCATACCAGAGATGGCCAAGGTTGTACATTGTGCTGTGGCTGGACTTGGTAATATGTAAGAGTCACCCAGGTGGTACTGGTTTGAATGCATGAAGGGGTCATGAAGAACAGCTGAAGGCTTGGCACTATGAGAAGCCACGGAAGGACATTGGTGAAGGTGCAGCCTCAGCTGTAATTGATGGCCCAGGACTGAATGGGTCATGCAAAGGAGTTGAGGCTTGGCACCATGAAGAGAGCCTATGAGAGGCTATTGGTGAGGCCTAGTTACATCAGAAGGCAGCAGTGTTTTGGAGATGCCAGTACCGTGAAATGACCACCAAGAATAGCAGCAGCAGTGAGTACAGGCAACTGGAGCCTAGAAGACAAGAGCACAAAGGGTAGAGCTGGAGAAGTGATCCAAGCCCCTGGAGGAGCCTAGAAGATTGTGAGTGGATCCCAGACATTGGATGGTTAGAGTTTGATTTTGCTTTTGATTATGACTGTGCCCTGATATTTTTCCCTCTTGAAGAAAGAATGTATTTTAGTGGAGCCCACAGTTAAGCTCCACTGTGTAGAAATTGTAGAAAGCTTTGAATTTTAAAAGAGATTGGATGTTTTAAAGGGATTGAAATTTTAATATATAAGAATTTGCAAAGACTGTGGGACTTTTAAAGTTATTTAGATCTTGGGGATAAATTAGAAAGTAAGGGTTGAGGCTTAATAGTGATGTGTTTGTGTGTCAAGTTGACAAGGGGTCAATTGTACTGGCTGGTTTTGTGTCAACTTGACACAAGCTGGAGTTATCACAGAGAAAGGAGCTTCAGTTGAGGAAATGCCTCCATGAGATCCAGCTGTAAGGCATTTTCTCAATTAGTGATCAAGGGGAGAGGGCCCATTGTGGGTGGTGTCATCCCTGGGCTGGTTCTTGGGTTTTATAGGAGAGCAAGCTGAGCAAGCTAGGAGAAACAAGCAAGTAAGTAACATCCCTCCATGGTCACTGCATCAGTTCCTACTTCCTGACCTGCTTGAGTTCCAGTCCTGACTTCCTTTGGTGATGAACATCATCATGGAAGTGTAAGCTGAATAAACCCTTTCTTCCCCAACTTGCTTCTTGGTCATGATGTTTGAGCAGGAATAGAAACCCTGACTAAGACAGAGACACATATGACTGTAGAGCCTCATTCTGACATTGTAGCACACCTGCCTATTGTTCCTCATCTTTAGTAATTGCTCCTGTTGTACTCAGATTGGTCAGCTCTACAACAGTAGAGGGATTAGTTGGGAAGAAGGTTTTCTCAAAAGAGGAAGAGAGTTATGTAATCTTCATTTGTGTTTCTAGTGAGCTGGATTGCACCATTGGCAAAAATCAAGTAGAGGCCTCGTGCTTATTCTTAACTGCAGGTGTGGGAGAGGTGCCCCCAGGAACAGCTACAGTCTGTGGTAAAGATCAGCAATAGTTCCGGTGCTTGGGGTCCAGATTATTGGAGATGTTACATGCTTTAAATATGCCTGGATATATTCTGAGAACCACATTCAATATTTCATGATAATTTCATATATAGAAAATCAGAGGTATTTTTGTTATTGTTTTAATTCATGCTACCATATCTGGAACTAAGGAAAAATTCTTGGGCAGATGACATAGGGAACTGCAAAATATAGTGTGAAGGAAAAAATATCAACCTGTAGGGTCGCAGTAAGAATGCTGCCCTTGATGGAACAGATACCAACGTGAAGGGCTCAACTAGAGAGAGCAGACATGCTTCTGGCTTGGTACCAGTTGAGGTAGCACATGAAGAAAATCCTCACCATAACCTCTTCCGTGTGAGTGTGCGCATGTGTTCCCTCTCTCTCTCTCTCTCTTTCTCTCTCTCTCTCTGTGTGATGGGTGTGTGGTGTGTGTGTGTGGTATGAATGGTATGTATGTAGTATATGATGTATATGTGTGTGTCTGCAGTATATGTGGTGTGTGTGGTGTGATGTGTGTGAGTATGTCTATCTGTTGTGTCTGTGGTGTGTGTGTGTGTGCACAAGTGCCATCAGACACTGAGACTGTAGTCACTTAGCCCTGTGGGCTTCAGAAGCATCTGGCTGAGTATATCCTAGTGTAGACGTGTGTATCCTTGTGTATTCTGTACCTTCAGGGTCCAGTGCTGGAAAAGACTTCCTGTGACAGAAGCCTAAGGGAGACAGTGTGTGACACTCAAAAGCATTGTTTCTATGCAGGCTGCCTTTGTTCTGAAGCTGTAGCTGCCCCTCTATGGCTGTGTCAAATCAAGCAAGTGGCTTAATCTCTCTGGGTCTCCCTATCCTTCTTTGAGGAGGTAAGCATTGTATAAGGTGATAATTCTAAAGCACTTTCCACAGAGTCTGGTGATGACTGCTCAGTTATGCTACTGGGACCTTGCTCTGGTCTCTCCTCAGGTTCCCAGCCTTTGTGATCAGCTTTGAAAAGCATTCAGCAAGACACACCATAGTGTAGAAGATAGAGTTTATTACAGAGCTTGTTGGAAGGGGAAGAGCATATGGTGGCCAAAGGGACCATTTCAGAGAAAGACCTTCTTAGGAAGTAACACAGGACGACAGACATATTGTCCCAATCTACACTTTAGGCAGGCTTTATACAGTTTCCTAGTCTCTGAGTAAGTGTGGATTTCTATTTAGGCAATTGGCAGGTTCCCTTGGATTAACTCTTGAGAAGGGGCGGTAGCCTGCCTTTGTCCTTTACCAGAAAGCCTCTTGCTGGGTAATGCGCTTTTAATCCTCCTGGCAGCTGACTCTTGTCTTGAGACCCAGCTCAGAACCTGTTTTTTTTTTTTCCTATCAGAAATCACATTACAGAGCACAGCAAAAAGAACTTTAAAACAAACAAACAAACAAACAACAAAAAAAAAACAAAACCAAAAAACTATAAAAGTAGTGCTTACCATGAGGAACTAGCCTCCCCTTGTTGGCCTCAACAAAGCCCCATTGGCTCCTTTTGGTCTAACCTGTAACTATCCTTTCCATGTTACTGTTAAGTCTTAAAGTGAGGCAATTTCCACACTACCATCTTACTTTATCTGTCATAATTTCTGGTTTCATTGCAAAATTAATGTGTTTTCCAGGGTACAGGGGGTGAGACTCAAAGCTGTGTACGAGGAGGAGATACATTCTCAATGACCTTCAAGCCTGCTAAATTCTTACTAGCTACCAAACAGTATCAGCAGCTGCCCCTGCCAATTCATGAGGTGAGGTACTTTGAGCATTACTTCCACTCCAGCCACAATGGAGGAGAGAGAAGGGGCACCAAAGTCAAAACCCCTGGAGGTTGTGGGATGAAAGAATGATCAGGAATAACTTTGAGAAGACAAATCAGACTTCTGACTCTGAGAACGTTACCAGTCTGTTATTGTTCAGATAGGCACATCCCAGGACCTTGTGTCCTGAAATAAGGAATTGGAGTGAGACATATGGATAGGAGCAGAAACAAAAGCAATTTATTTAGAAATAGCATAGAGGATGGACTGGAGCTGGAGGAAGGTCAGAAGCACAACAACTGACACTGCAAAGGACTAGGACTTTCATACCTTAGCAAAATGGGCTTTGTGGGGAGGGTTATTCTTCTGCACATGCTCACCACCACTTGGCCTTTGTGGGCGTGTTCCCAGTCTTCTGTATACTAGCTCACTCTTTACCCTCCTGACACACCAGAGTATCCCCAATCTTGATAAAGGAGAAAAGCTTTTTGTTGTTTTTAGACGTAAAGGTGGCTGGAAAGACTCATCTTTGCTTAGACAAAGTTAGAAGAGAAAACTCCAAGAAACAGAGTAGAAAGGAGAAGGGCTTGTAAGAAAGAAGACAACAGTAAACAGCAGGTCAAAGTTCAAGAGACAGCCTGATCCTTCTGGAGATTCCAGTCCTGGAGGCCACACTCCTAACATGTGCTGGTCCAAGATTGTGGTTACAACAAGAAAATTCTCATTTGATGAGCAAGTCATTGAGTAGTAGAACCTATTATTTAGCTGCTTTCTACTATTTAGCTGCTCTAGTTCTTCTAGGCTATTAGGTGTGCCTTATTCCACCAGCACAGACAGGAGCAGGGTTAAGTAGGTGCAGGGAATACACAGCCATGTTTTTCTTACCCTACATCACTTCTTCCTCTGACATCTCTTCTGTTGGGGACCACCTCTTCCTGACTTCCATAACCTTGGTCTCATCTTTTAAGACTCAGTGTAAGGGTCCAAAAATCACTGAAGGTAGACCCCAGACTCAGATACTATGCAAAGACAAAGAACGTTTATTCTGCAGAGACAACCAGCATGCAGAGGTCAACCATTCTCTAAAATGGCGACCTCAGATAAAGGCGTGCAGACCTTCTTGTAGGGAACTGGGTGAACTCTCTAGAAAGATTAGGTAATCTAAATTTCATTGGTGGGTACTAGGGGATCACAAGTGGTCACAGGTGGTCAGTGGTCTGCGTGCCTATGTCATGAACGTTTAACCACAGGATGAGATAGGGCTGCCCAGCACAGGTGGCCCACTCTGAGATAAGACATTTCCTTATTTTTGTGGTTATCGCAGGCTGTTCTTTCGGAGGGGGTTTTATGACCTTGTTTCTGGATTTTCTGGTCTGTTCCTGGAGCTGGTACCTTCTTTTTGAAATCAAGCCTGGTCCTTAAATGGAGATAAATGGGTTTATGCCATCCTTTCATTGGGTCTACCTGGACAAAACCTCTCGTAAATTCCTGATTCTCAGTCCCAGGGAGAAGCATGTGATACAGTTGATCGTGTGATACTGTTATCTTCAAAACAGTGTGCCCTAGGAGGGGCAGCTGAGGTGGTTAAAGCCATCAAGAGACAATAGCCAATACTGCATTGCCTGTGAGTACAGTAAAGGCGTAGGAGTTAGTATTGTTTGCTATAGGGGCCTAGGACTCAGCACAGAACACAGCCAGATACCAGGTTCTCCCCACACAAAGAAGATTATTACCCTGGAGGGACAAATGAGGAGGGGGTGAGGAGGGCTGGGGCTCTGAGGGTTTGCCTCTAGATCAGAGAAAGACTGCAGGTATCTCTGCAGACGTGGTTTTTAAGAAGAAAAGGGGGACGTTTGTGTTACAAAGAGTTGGTAAGTCCTGATTAAACAGGTTAATCAGTATAGCCAAATAATGAATTTGGATTGCTGGACACTGGTGTTTAGTTTCAGGAATGAGTCAGTGGCCAAATAAAGGAATAGACTTTTAGGGCTAGCTAGGAATGTGATCTAACAGTTTAGCAAGGGAGAGGAAAAGGGGAGGGCTAGACCTGCCAGTGCCGTGTTTGCCATGCTCGGGACTAGATTGAGAGCCCTTCACTGCCTGTTCCTGGTAAGAGAACTATGTTTCTTAATAAAACCTGGATGGCAAATGTAAACTCCCTTTAGATGTACGTGTTTGACAAGGTTTTGTTACCCTGTGGGTTGGAGGGACACTTTAACACCTAGAATGTTCCCTGTCCTTTCGAGTGCAAAACACAGTTCTAACCTCAAAGGGTATTAGAGTTTATTCTTAAGCCAAATATGAGTAACCATGGCCAGGGAACAGGTTGTCCCAAATAAATGTTCCAATGTGGGAATGGCTTCATGAAGCTATTATAGTTGCATAAACTAATGTATTTTTCTTATTTATATGTATGTTTGTGTGCATGTATGCATGTACATGTATACTTGCTATTCTGGCATAAGGACCTGAGTTAGATTCTCCAAGTTGCACATGGAATATTAGATGAGGCAGCATACACCTGTAATCCTAGCACTGGGGAGGTAGAGACAAGAGAATCTTTGGGTGGAGCTCACCAGGCAGCCACCCTCAATGAATCATCAAGTTCCATGTAAAAGTGGGAAATGCTGTCTCAAAATTCAAGGTTGATGGTGTTCTAAGGAACTGACCTCTGGCTCCATGTGCATACACGCATGAACTATCTTCCCAGCCTATGAAAAGACTTCTCAGTTAGGGTTTCTATTGCTGTGTTAAAACACAGTGACCAAACAGACTTTGGGAGGACAAGGGTTTATTTGGCTTACTTCCATAGCACTGTTTATCACTGAAGAAGTCAGGACAGAAATTCAAACAGGGCAAAATCCTGGAGGAGGTAAGGCAGAGGTCATGGAGGGGTGCTGCTTACTGGCTTGCTTGCTATGGCTTGCTCAGCCTGCTTTCATACAGAGCCCAAGACCAACAGTCATGGGATGGCACCAGCTACCATGGGCTGAGTCCTCCCCCCGGCATTCACTAATTAAGAAAACACCTTATAGTTGGATCTTAT
Source organism: Rhynchomys soricoides (assembly GCA_019843965.1). Classification (NCBI taxonomy): domain Eukaryota; kingdom Metazoa; phylum Chordata; class Mammalia; order Rodentia; family Muridae; genus Rhynchomys; species Rhynchomys soricoides. Next base: position 1,167,221 of record JADRCH010000247.1, on the reverse strand, counting down.
GGAGGCATTTTTTCAATTGAGTCCCCTCCTTTCAGATGAATCTAGCTTGTGTCAAGGTGACATAAAACCAGCAAAGACACAAGGGAAAAGCCAAAACAAACAAACAAGCAAAACAAACCATTGGTAGAAACAGTAGGTAGGCATGTTGTAGAAAAGTGGAGCAAGTCTCTGCTATAGCATTAAGATGTTGACAAAGTTCTTAGCTTTTGGATTGGTAGAAGTTAGTGATCTGATTAGTTAACACATTTCGAAAGGTTTCAGGTGACAGTCAACAGATGTTAGGTCAGGCATGGGAGTGGGTGGGAAATTAATTGCTATTCAGGGACTAATGATTGCCCAATATAATTTAACTCTGGATCTACAACATTCCAATTCTTTATAATCACTACATTCAAATCAGTCAGCCAACTATGGACTCATTAACATAAGCATGGATTTTTTTCTCCTGGGAATTTCAGCTCCCATTTCCTTATGGGCACATAGTGTTCTACCTTCTTTAGCACCTAGAATGCTCTCTGTCCTTAAGATTCAGTTCAAGGGGCTGGAGAGCTAGCTCAGTGGTTAGGAACACTTGTTGTTCTTGCAGAGAACCTAGATTTGGTTCCCTGAAGTGATTTGGTGGCTAAACATGGTCTGTAATGCCAGTTCCAGATGATTCCCTCTTCCAGCTTCTATGAGCACAAGATACTCACATAGTATCCATACACACAGGCAAAATTCTCAAATACTTAACAATAAAAATTAAATTTTAAAAAAGGACTCAATTTAAGCCATAGATAGCTTTGAGAAGACCCCTAGAGCTTTAGTGACCTCATCTGTGACCATTTAGGAATCTTTGGAAACAAACAAAACAAAAGAAGGAAAGAAGCAAACATCCTTACCAAGTAGGATTTTGTGTTCAAGTATCCATACATCCATAGTAATTATTAGTTAGACTGGATTGGTGTAGTTGAAGTGGGTGTGGTGGGCTAGGAGTCTACTCTGGATGGCTTTCAGGATGACTACTGGGCACCTTCACGGACTTCTAGAACATGGAAGGGTTGCTTGAGAGCTCCAGACCAGACTCTTGAAAGTCAAGCATCATGTTCTTTAGAGTGCATCCAGTGAAGCATCCCCCATGCATATTATTTTATGTACATGCATGTTTTACCAGCACACAAGTAGCCTACCACATGTGTGCCTAGTGTCTGGGGAGGTCAGAAGAAAACATCAGATTTTCTGGAACTGGAGTTAAGGATGGTTATAAACCACCATGTGGGTACTGGAATCAAACCCATGTCCTCTGGAAGAGTATCATGTACTGTCCACCAATGAGCCATCTCTCCAGGCCCCAGCGAAGCCCTTTAGTCATGCTGGCTCTTGCAATATTTTTCTTTTTTTTTCAACCACTTAGCATGTATGAATATATCACACAGTCTAGCCTATATCTCCAACTGATTTAGGAGTGTGTGTGTGTGTGTGTGTGTGTGTGTACATACAAGAGTGTGCATATTTGACTGAGTCTTAAAACAATCTTGTATCCCTTTGGGAATGTGACTCTGATTTGAAAACAGTCTAGGGAATGGGAAAACAGCTTTGTCCCTGGACCAGGGACATCTTGATCTCTGCCTTCTGGAGCAAATTATCCAGGCTGGCAAATGCTGACTGCTAGTGTGAGGCAAAAAGAAAGAAATATGGTGGATGCTAAGCAGATTACAACAGAACCAGTACAGAACTAAGAGCTCACACCATTCCCCACATCCTTCCCTCATGTACATGTAGGCCAGGTTGCAATAGATAGAAGGTTCTGGAAGATGCCTGCATACGCTGTTCATGGCCTCAATATTTGGTCAGTTCTTGGGAGGGGGAATTAAATTATTGCTGCAGATACCCATGGTGAAACCTGGGCAGGCCAGCAACCACCCACTTATCTTACTTGTTTTCTTACCTCTGTGGGCAGAGCTTTCCTTCCCTGGTTGAAGTAACTTTTTTACTATCATCTTTCCTTGGGGAGCTCTGTGAAAACTTTGGGGGTGGAGAGAAAAACATACTTTATGCAGTTTGTAATTTGTCCAAGGCTGTTCTTGTTCAGGGGTGCCCACCCTAACATTTCCGGTAGAAATGTTTCCAAGCCTCAGATAGAGACATTATGGTTGGGGCCCCACATAGTGGCAGCAACGAAGAGTGCACAGGCCAAAAGAAAAATCTGTTGCCCCTGGAAGGTAAACAGTAAAAACTGATAACAGCACTCAGGGACTTCCTGTCTACAACAGCTCACGCAAATACGCTGTAAAGGTGAGCGAACTTGCACGTGATTCTGCTAAAATTTTAAACTAATGGTTTCAAAGGCAAGTTAACATTAAAAAGAGTTCTCTGTTGATTCTTTAAAAGATTTTCTTCATACTCATTTTATGTGTGCTGTTGGGGATGGAGAGGTCTCTAGGCTCGCTTATCTAGGCATGGCTCCATGGAGGGCCTGAGGAGTTAAAAAAGAAGTCCTCAGGCTGACCCAAGGGCTTTCCATGAACAGGGCAGGAATAATAACACTAAACATGAAGTCCAGCCAGCAGCAGCGCTCCAGCAGTCTGGATTCTCGTTGCTAGTATCTTGTCCTCTTGGCTGAGAAAGGTGGCCAAGTCTCTTTCCTTAAGGGCCTTCATGCTTCCCTGAGCAGCTGGGGCAGAGGTGAGTGGGCCAGCTTTCTGTTAAAGCAGTTTGGCTTGCATGGAAGAGGCTTTTATTTTCTTAGTTAAGTTAGTCAGCTCTTGACCCTACCTCCTTCGTCTGCTCTGGCTCCTCCTCCAGTTCCCAGCAAGCTGAGGACTCTGGATGCCCTCTGCTTAACATCTAATCCTTACTGAATATCTCTGGTGCTTTCAGAGAAAGGGGAGGGGGCTGGGGGAGAGGGGATGGAAATTAGGGGGTGTGGGTTGGTGGTGGTGATAAATTTTGGATTCTGGGGATTAAACTCAGGTCTCTCAGCTTGAAACAAATACCTTTACCAGCTGAGCCTTCTCCTGGCCCTACTGTGGGGTCTGTGAGAGAGTTTGGAGGGAGGAAAGGGTAAGAGAGGAATGATGAAATTATATTATAAAAATCAAAAATATTAAAAATAATATAAATTTAATACGACAACAAAATGTATTTCATCTGGCCTTGGAGATGTTTCACCATTTTCTTTCTTTTGTGCTGTTGTATAGTGTTTAAAAATGAGTACAACCAGCCCATTTCCATATATGCATATTACTTTGAGTAATAAGATTCTTAACACTAGTCATTAATTGATTGGATTGCTCTCATTCAGGGAAACCCAGGAGAAATAATGTGGTAAATTCAGTGAAGTAACTCTCTGAGAAGTGACTCTCTGCTAGGGTGCCCTTAGAAATGTTGAATTTTAATGTTGGTGAATGTTTCAAAGACATCCCAGTCCTAGGGTTAGTGTTTCCTTTACTAACTAATAACTCTTTCTATTTATAAATTTTATTTTGTCACCTAAATTAGGATTGTTTTTATTTAGGTGTTTGGGCAACAACAACAACAAAGCCTATGAAGCCGTTTGTATGCTTGAATTTAACTTAAACATGAGACACAACATATTGTGGAAGTGCTGACTTTTTCAACATACCTATGAAATATACAGATATATGTACACACACACACACACACACACACACACAGAGTCAGCATTCTTAAGCCATCAGATGATCATATATTATACAGTTCCTAATACTCGAGAAGATGATAATTATAGAATTTTCTGTTTGTTACTGTTTCTTTAGGACTCTAGTAGATGGTTTGCTAATTCATTTAATTATTTTGTGTGTGGGATTGTTTGCCTGCATATGTCTGTGCATCATGTGCATGCAATGCCATCAGAAGCCAGAAGAGGGCATCATATCCCCTAGAACTGGAGTCACAGACAGTTGTGAGCTGCTATGTGGGTTCTGGAAATCCAACCCTGGTCCTATTGAAGAACACCCACTGTTCTTAACTGCTGAGCCTTGGCTTTGGCCACAACTTAAGATTTTTGTTTTGCAATGTGTAAGTCTGAACTCTTTAAGGAAACAGGTAAAGGTGGATTGTTTCAGGATGATTGTCTTCAAGCCTTATTTAAAACTTCAACACACATGTGCAGGTGCACATGCATGCACACAGGTGTACACACACACACTCACATGCGCACATGAGTTTATGCAGGCACACACCCATATGAGAATACACAGGTAGTCAGCCATGTCCTTAGACTCCAAACACAGCACATGAGTGCCAGATTTTGTTGATGAAGAACTGGCCATTTCTCAGAGGAAGAAGACATTGAGTTCATTTCTTAATTGTAAAGAACAAAGCTGTATTGTTCCTCAGACTTGCTGTTCTGTGTAATCTGAAGCTCTAGGTCTTGTTCCTGATCATGTGGCTAGCCAATTACTCCTCAAGTGGTGGCAGCCAATCCAGGCTTTCCTTTTGGAGCCTGGCCCACAGCTCACACTACTGCTGAACAATGTAGCACATGTTGCAGCTGATCAGTTAAAAGGCTCTTTGACCATTCTGAGTGAGGCTCCAAGTTCTGCGGAAATGTAAAGTATCTGAATAGATGGGGTCACTGAGGCTATTGAGGGACTCTGAGTGCCCCTGCCTAGTGGTCAGAGCACCTGCTTCTGGAGGCAAGGTGGAGGACTCCTGGGAACGTTATGGCTAAGCTCATGGTAAGGTCATCGTGAACCCACAGTGCAGGCTATCGTGAATAGGCCCAACTCTGCTCTACAGGTTAGTTATCCCTCGTCTAACTGTCACAGTATTTGGAACCAATGCCTCATTTATTTACTAGCTCTTCTTCCTACTAGTTGTCTGACATGGCTGTAGCATCTTTTTTTCAAAGGCACACTGAAGGATCTATAGAAGCATAAAGGAAATATGGATTCTCACAACTGCTGGCACAGCAGGCCCTGTTCTTCTCCTGAAGTCTGGAAGCAAATCCTGAGTGGAGGAGCGAATAGCAGCACTGTGAGAAGAGACAGCAGCTATGATGCCCGGTCCTCGTCACACCCATCATAAAGTCTCTTCCTGATTCAGAATACCAAGGAGTAACCCAGTCTCCCTCAGCGTACAAAGCCCTCAATACTGAAGGAGCAAACTTATATTAAAAGAAAGACCACAAGTTAAGTATGAGCCAAAGCCAAAGCAGATAATTTAAGAGAGAAGACTATGTCATTAGAATAAAAAGCACAATATAGGAGAAAAATGTGATAGAGAACTTACAGAATTAATTAATAAGTTGGAAGACAACAGTAAGAGTTTTTTTTCCTAGAAGAGAAAAGGAAGGGAAAAAGATAAAATACAAGCAAAAAATCGAGTATGAGGGGCCAGAAGTGTCAGCTTCCTGGTAATAAGAGTCCTGGGAAAGAATGAGGTGTTGAGACTTAGAAATTTGTGAGGCGATGCAGATAATGTTCTTAGAATTCAGGGACATACAACATCCTCAGTTAAGTGACCTATGGCACAATGTTCACTGACACGATCGTCATAGGACCTTGCTCTTACCAGCAACGTTTTACACAAGAGTTTGTGGATTCATGTACATTTCCTATTAAAAAAATCCATGACGTGTGTGTGTGTGTGTGTGTGTGTGTGTGTGTGTGTGTGTGTACTACACACCCTCACATCCTCATTTCCAGATGGGAGTCTTTAACTCCAGGTGGCCTGGCCAAAAGCTCTTTCTGTCCCTGAGTCCACCTGACAAACTTGCCCTCAGGTTGAGCCTGAGTCACGGGCCTGGGCTATATTGTCCTCATGGGCCTTTTCCTTTTGTTTGCTGGCCTGCTATACCCTCTGTTCAATTTTTCAATAACCTTGTCTTTTGGAGGAGTGGGGTCAGAGACTGCATCTTTGTAGCTTCTTTGTAAGAGGATCTGTTACATTGTTGCCATTGCTCAGCATGTCTTGTTTTATTCTTCTATTAGAGCAGTGGTTGTCAACCTTCCTAACTCTGCAATTGTGTAATATACTTCCTCAACCATAACATGGTCATTGCTACTTTATAACTAATTTTGCTACTGTTATGAACTGTAATGTAAATATCTCTGTTTTCTCGTGGTCTTAGGTGACCCCTGTGAAAGGGTCATTCAACTCCCAGGTTGAGACTGCTATATTAGAGGGAACCTTGGCCCAGAGGAACCCCTGCAGCTATGGTATCTGTTTGAAGGGCCTGTCATAGCATTTATGTGAACATCTCATTTATTTTTCCTTACTTCATAATCCATAGCATGGATTAATAGTGTTTTACATGTGTAAGTAATCATTTTCAAGTGCAACTTTTAGAAACAGGACACCTTTCCAAAGAAGATTTTCAAGAGTATCATAGTATTAAAAAATAGGCAAAAGTGGTGGGTAAGGGCCATAGGTGTCACTCTCCTGCCTCCTACTTCTGTGAAGACCAGGACTTGTGAAGGAAGGCATCTGGTAGAGCATGTGAGATTCAAGGTGTGACCACCTGACTGGGTTCCTAGTTTCAAGCAAAGAAGCAAATGGCTTCATCAAAAAGCACCAATAGCTGCCCACAGCTCTGGAGATATGGAAGATCAGAGTGGATTCACCTTCCTTTCTTATCTTTGGAGGGGAAACATGCAAGCCTTGAGTGAGTCAGGCTCCTTTCTCTCTACACTGGGCTGTAGGCTATTCCGCTTAACCTGTTTCTAGCAGGTTAGCTGCACTTGTTCCGTGTTCTAAGAGAAGTTCTGTTTTTTAGTTTTGTCATTGTATTTTTATTCATGTCACATCTTTTGACACTCCCCCAGAGGATCAAGAAGAGATGGGTTGGGAGACTGAGGCAGAGGGCCAAAGGGAGGCCCTGATTTCCCTCATATCTCTCCTTGCATAACCAAAATGGTGGGGGAAGCACAATTGTCCCTGCCTTGGAAGGATGCATAAAGCCATACACATGCACACAGAGCCCTGCCCCTCACTGCAGCCACCTCCACACACTAGCATCTTCTTCAAGCTTTTCGGGTCAGCCATGTCTCAGCACTTGCCACTGTTTCCCTGTACATGCCAGTATGTGCGATGCCCACACAGGCTGTTAGTGACTTACAGAGAGCTTTTTACTTCTCAACCGTCCAACTGTAGATGCTCCGAACTGTGCCTCTTGTACTCATTTCTTTAATCTGGTGCCCTCTCCTACCGTATAAGGCAGCAACAGGCTTGTAGCTTACATGGAGGTCCAAAGTGACATGCTTAAAGACGCCTTTATTTTGTTTATAAGGCTGACCAAGTTTCTGTTTTGTTTAGAAAAGCAGATGATGAAATTTGAGTCTTTCCTGACTCAGAGATTAGTTACCTAAACAGGATTTTAAAACTCTTAATTTTACCTGATTGATAAAGTAATACACAAATAAAAGTAGCATCTAGAAAAATAGACTAACAAAGAAATGAATAAAAAAATCAACATTCAAAAATGTGGTTACTTTTTAGGTAAGAAAAGTTTAAAAGCACGCTGTTAGAACAATTTTAGATTTCTAGCAAATTAAGTGAATAAGAATGGGGTATACTTGTTACACTATCAGACCAGTATAAGGCATCATTGTGGAGGTCTTCAGTGTGTGGGCAGCCTGGGATAGAGTCCTAGCATTGAATGAAACAGGTATGAGGGTACACAAAGCCCAGGACAGATTTTATAGCAAGGTTTGGCTGGTTCCACCGCTTGCCTTTTCTGCCTCAGATCTTAGAACCATCTGTCTACAATGTCTCTTTTGGTTTTGCGTGCGGCTAAAAGAAGCCTGCTTTTATGTTATTGCCCCCTTTTCTCTACATATTTAAAACTTCCAAAAACTAGGATGTGCATTTCCCTATTGTTGGACATTCAGATTTTCACTTATCATGTAGGAAAATTTAAAATTAGTTCCTGGAAATAACTTTCCAGGTTCTTGGAAGAACTGGGGGGTTAGTTTGGAAATAAACTCTTTGGTTTGGTCTCCTGGACGCCATCTCCTGGACAAAAGGCTATAAGGCCAGTGCTATGGCTCTCCTGGAGGACGGGCCTCACTGGAAGCAGCCAGGACTAAGCTGGGGACAGGCTGATGTGGAGTTAACTATTCCTTGATCCTGTGGGAAGAGCCAGAACACTCGTGCCTCTTTCTCAGCCACTCAAGGATAACCCCCCAAACCTTTAGAGCAGTGATTCTTACCCTGTGGTGCTTGAGCCCCCCTGTGGTCACATATCAGATAATCTGTATATTATATATTTACATAACATATATTCATAACAGTAACAAAATTACAGTTATGAAGTAGTAACAAAATGTTATGTTTGAGAGTTACCCCAGTATGAGAACTGTATTAAAGGGTCATAGCACTAGGGGGGTTGAGAAACACTGTTTTAGAGTCTAAAGTTTAGACCCACACCTGGCACCTGGCACTTGTTTGTTTTTCCTGCTGTTAGGGACTGTTGGCTTCATGAGGAAACCAGGCCTTGTGTTGGCAGAAGTGAGCTGGTGCTATGAAAAAAGATTTTGACAAAATACATCATCTGTGGTAACCTAGCAAGTTCAAACTGCCTCCTGGAATCTGCAAACTATGCCAGTCTGTATAGAAGATTTCACTAGAGGGCAAACGATTGCAAAATAATATTCCTTTGCCACGTCATCTCATGTCCATGTACCCCAGTCTAGTGATGGGTAAAGCTGAGCAGCCACAGGGCTAGGAGGGTCTCTCCGCCCACGGCAACTCCTGGTCTACAGTACAGCACCATTCCGGTGCTGTGGCATTATTGCTGCGATGTTACAGGGAGACACCTTCAACTCTAGAGCTCTCCAGGCTGATTTGGCCTCATATGGCTCATACATGGGCTGTGTACTTTCATGTGGAAGGGGTCTAGGCTGAATTCATAACGTTTTCCTGGCCTGCTCCTGCTTTGTAAGGATGAGCCAGGCAGCGTTCCTTATCTGTCCACTGGGGGCAGGTTTGTGACCATATCCCTGCAAGCTACTGTGGGAGGCCTTGTTTGCTTTTGCCCTAGAGTCCAGCCTGTCCCTTGACCTCTAACCCAGAACTGTTTGTTCCAGCCATTCCTCAGTCTGACATTGTGGTTGAAAACAAAGCAAATAAATAAATAATAAAACAAACCAACAAACCAACAAACAACAGACAAACAAACCCACTCCCTTCCAACCATCCCTCTACACTTGGGGGTCAGACGAGCTGGTTACTTTTATGGTTTAGAAGGAATGAGTTAGCCTTGAAGCAAGTAACAAAGTATACTATAGTTGAGAGGCTGGCAGAGCACCAACTGCTGGGAAACTGTAAGAAACGAGAGAGCAGAGAGCTGGCCAGAGTCCTCTCTTAGTCCTCCCATGCTGGTACCCAGGAACGCCGGGGCAGGTTCCCCCTCCAACAGATATTTGGTCTCATGCTAGAAACCTTCTTAGTAGCTTTGCCTCCTCCTAGCAGTTGCTCAGCCTGTCTTTATTTGCATGTGGGCAAAGACTTTGGTAAAGAAAGGAAGAGCCTCATTAGCTGCCGCCTCAGTCGTGGCTAAGTCCTGAGTAATTCTACTGGCAGAGCCAGTATCTGATACCCCTTACTCCCTTCTGCTTATACAGAACGGTGAGAGATTATGTGGGATTACTTAAGTATGAGTCTCTGTTAGCTGTAACATTTCATACAAATCCAGCAGTGAGGGTGATGGTCACTTCCTCTTTGTTCAAAGGTCATGTCCAATGTTGTACCCTTTATATAACACACACACACACACACACACACACACACACACACACACACAAAGAACTTAAGATCAGTGGTGTGTGCACATGTGCTTGCCACACCACAAGGAAAGGACCAAGTGCAGCTCCGAGGACTGGTTTGGATGTAGGGTTATGTATTTGTGCTAGTGTTCCTGCAGGCCTTGCTGACTGCAAGGGTTAAGGTTAGGGTTAGGGTTAGGGTTAGGGTTAGGGTTAGGGTTAGGGTTA